>JALDNG010000003.1:3392500-3830000 GCA_024349245.1 Neodontobutis hainanensis | reverse complement strand
ATCGAGCACTTCATCAAGTGATGGAAAGTCCCTCATCTTTTTGACCTTTCTTGTAAATGGCTTCCCACTGTACACGGTACAAACAGTATGTCCTCCACAGTGAAATAATGGTGAGCGCTGGAATTACAGCCGTCAGGAGGATGGCAAGGGAAGATAAGGACACAAATGGTATCCTTGCTGCTTTTCCATATTTATTTTTAAATGGCTATAATTAACAAACTTCTAGAATGGAATATAGTTACAATTTTCATGACAACCCAAGGTCAAATTGATTGTAGTCATCAGACCTTAATTATCACCCACTATATTGTATTAAACAACAGGTAATCATTGGTCAACCCAGGATTATTTGTTGTGCATTAGAGGCTTGTGATCATGACTGCGTGAGTTTTGAGTAGTCATGCACCATTTGCATCTCTAAGTGGAAAATCACTGCAGTCACACACAACACATCACTCCAGACTGAGAATTAGTGTAACAAATGACTACACACAAATGGCATAGCTTTTTTATTTACTTCAGAGTTCTATGAGAGCAATAAAAATGACCAATAGAAATGCAATAAAATCCTTGATATGACATGGTAATTAATTCAGGTTCATTTTGTTTTTAGTTTGGGAGTAAAATAATTAGAACACATCATTCTGTTAATTTTTCATCAAGGCTCTGCAAAAGGTATTTATCTTTACTGTACAATCCCTTCTAAGCAGAGCAAAAGTTATCAGCACATTTTTTGAGTTTTTTTGGGGGACAGTGCAGACAACACAACATTCCTCAAACTGATTATTGTAACTATAGTCTTTCTCCTAAGCTCTTACGTTGAATTTAGGTGACTTTAGGTGAGACTGTGCAATCTTACGTACAGGGTTCAATCTGAGTGTCAGTGTGTGTGTGTGTGTGTGTGTGTGTGTGTGTGTGTATTAGTGTGTGTGCACTTTCCAAAAACTACCTGTGCTCGAGGCAAAAAGATGACAGATGCTGAAAGCACAATGTGAAGATACAGACCCGATTTTCGAGTGACTCCAGTGTTGAAATAAGAGGCTTGGAGGAAGAGTTGGAATGTTTTACTGTCTGAGTCACTCTCCATGAGCCACACTCGGCCCTTGGTTAAAGCTGTCTGAGAAGCTTTCTGCGACTAAAAACACGAGACTGAAGTACTGTTCTCTCCCAGATATGTTGGACATGGTAATACATTTTGATTTGTTCTCATCAGCCGGTTCCATGGCAGCACATACATCTACACCTACAAATTTTAGGAAATAAAAATAATGCATATATGTGGTTGGATGCAAATGCCACCAGTTTCAGCTCTGAACACAGCCTTAAGGTAGATGATCTCAAAGTCACAACCAGCTATGGTTACGGAGTGAGAATTTTATGATTGTTCCTAGACTGGTTTGCTTTGTTTTGCTTTGCTGTCTGCTTCACGTTCTACAACATGTCTTCAACATCACTGCAGATCTTATTGAATCAACCCCTGCACTTCTGGTCCATTGTGGGTTACAATGCACTGCACTACAAAACAGCTAGAACAGCTCTCTTTCTTACAAGCAATAATGGGCTCATTTCTCTGAGTGCCTGGTCATCTGTGAGCAGTATGCATTAGTTTTAATTAAATATTGGGCTTGTGTCATGGATGTAGAAATGGAACTGCACTCATAAAGCATGGCGGGACTGTTAATGTCCTGTTTATGTGTGAGGACCATGTATTTCAGCATGCTTCTGACTCAATGAGCTGAGCCTGATGACTCTCTGTGGCCCCATTGGCCCCGAGTACATCTACTGCAGAGCGGCTCAGCTCATTCTGAAAGCTCTGCAAATACATGCTCATGTTTGGATGCATTCAAGCACTTAGAATGAGTTGCAAAGCAAAAGGGAATTGGTATTACACTTGTTTCATTGATTAAAAGGGGAACTAAACACCTGGTCAGAGCCTAACCCCACCCAAAGCCGAAATTTGAAAAGTGGGCAGAGCCCAGCGGAGACAGAGGGACGAGCTGAGAGCAAGGCTGAACGGGGGCTGGCACTTAAGAACCACAGTGACAGATTGATTGACAAATGTCTGACTGACAGGCGCAAGTATCTTTGCCTCTTTCTCCCCCTTTTCACCTGAGCTGGAGGGATGTGGTTTATCTGTGGATACCGGCCTTATCAATTTAAAAGCCCAGTCTCAGCAAAGGCCAAAGCAGGGACTGACAAGGCATTTTTTAAAAGGAATGGGGACAGTGACAGAGTAACTTTGGCATTATGGCTAATTTAGGCTAATGTACAAAGCACAGACAGATGAATTGTGAAAAATAAAATAAAAATTCTTTAGATTAATTGTAATGTTGATATAGACATAATGAAGCAGAAAAAAACAGATTCTAAATCTCCCTCAAAATTATTCTAAAGAAAGAGAACCAAAACACTGTGTCTGTAGACTCGCTGACTAACGCTGCATTCATGTGTCTTTGTATTTAACAGCATTAAGAAAAGAAGCTAACGTCAAACCTGACTTGTTTGAAGGGTTAAATGCTAATATACCTGACTGATTTTCTCAGTAATCATCGAGTTATTAATACAAATCTATGTTTTTATCTGTTTCTGTGTGTGACAGTCACTGCAGTGACCTAGTTCTGACAGATGGAGACCACCTGGTGGGCGTCACCATGTAGGGGCTCAACAAAGGTGTGGCAACCTGTTAAAAAGGTGTGATATCGCTCATAATGATGTCAGACTAAACCAACAGGACAATTCACCTGCCGTAGCCACCGTTCACCCCGAGGAGGGACGCACGGGGCGGTTTAACACAAATATAGTGAAATTAAGACATTAATTAAAAAGGTTTTACAAATATGTCAAATTTATGTCTAGAAACAATGAACAGCCTTATTAAAGCCCCTTTATACATGAAGTTGTTTTAGTGTTTAGTTCCCCTTTAATCTCTGCCTGTGAGAGTTTGCGTCATCTTTGCCACTCATCTAGTGAAACATTGTTTACGGCACTTAGGTCCTGATGTTAGTCACAGAAGAAAATTACTTAACTGCACAGTCTGAACCCAGAACACATTGAACATTTAAGTAGAGAACATTTCAGTTGTTCCAGATCAAATGTGATTTTTAAAAGAAAGAACAGGATTTATTTAGAAAGGGAAGTACTTGGTTGGTGATGTTTATCAACCCACAGCTTCCGCCTTGGTAATATGACAACCAGCAAGAGGTCTGTGGCATTTTCTTCCTTTCATTCTCAAAGACAAAGGGCAAGTTTAAGTGCACAATTAAAGCAGGGCTTTTGAAGGTAATGTACATTTAAATAAAATGCATTCAAATGTCAGCATGAGGGAGAGGAGCTACAGTTGTTAGGCACTGCCCACTCACTCGCTGAGACAGAAGTTTTCTGTCCTCAGTTTCACTTGAACATGCCAGTGTGCTTCTGTCCGCCCAGTGTCTCACTTTTTTTGAATGTTACAAACTAACACTAAAAGATTACAAAACACATCACAAGTTTATTTGGAAACAATTTGTTTTGAGGATATCCTGAGGACATTAATCACACAACATTAAAGAAAGAGTCTATGAGTATTTAAATAGATTTTGTAACACTTGCATCACAGTGCTGTTTAACAATGCAACAGCTTCAGATATGAATTTATACATTATTAAGCCAGCAGCACCAACATGAGAATGCTATACAGTCACTGGAGAGTCAAAGTGAGATAAGTACAGTGCACTTTGTAGCTCCTGGTGCTTAGCAAGGCATGTTTGAGCGTATGCACTTTTGCCTCCATGAGACAGATCAAAGGAATAAAGTGTCAATGACACTTCTGCATAGCAATTTAATGCAATTAGTGCACAGGATTGGCTGGACCCTCTTGGGAAGACAAAACCAGGATGTCTCTTTTGTCCGCAAGACTGCTTGGTTAAATATTGATGATCTTTGGGCTGCCTCAGAACCTTGTATTGGCTGACTCGGAGGTTGCTGTAGTCAGGTTACACCGTTGTGGCCGGGGGTTTGTAAACAGGCAATACCCAGTGCACCGGCTAACTTGTAGCAGTGTCAGTCAATCTAATCATATACTGCAGGCTTTTGTTCCCCATCACGCTGAGCCAACATCTGATGGAGCCTGTTGTTTGATTGTCGAGGGTTTAATGCATCTGTCAATCACAAAATCTGTGGGTGTGCTCGAGTGAGTGTCAAGCCATCTTGTTTTTTTTCTTGAAATGTATTCCTTAACCTTTGTCTTAAGGTTGGAGTTTTTGGGTGCTAGATTAAACCAGTTTAAGGATCACCCAAATAGCAACCATTCCAAGTAAAGGCCCCACTCATGGAGGATAGCATTGATTAGAACTGCAGGGTAATAAAAGGCACAGTTTCAGTCCATTTTGTATTTGGGGGAAGTGAATAATCCTGAAAGTCCTTAAAAGTAAACTTTGTAACAGCGTACTTACTCATTATTACTGAAGTAAGCAAAAAAAAAATAAATCACAGAATGAGAAACTGTGAGGCACTTCCTCAGCTTCTAGTTCAATAGCACTTGAGTGCCATGAGTTGCCCATGAGTTTCCGGCAGGCTTCTTGTAAAAACCACAGCACAGTCCTATTGTTCTATGAATCTGGAGGAAGTGGATAAAGCAAGTGCGCTTTGAGTGATGAGGTCATTAGCAGAGATAATAGGATTAGCTATAACAATCTTAAAACTGTATAAAGCATCACATTTAAAAAAGCTGATCTGCACAATCATAAGTCACGCACCTCATTTTCTAACTTACATCTCCCCTATCACCAATGTAATTTTCATACAGGCACTAAATTTAACACTGCCACTGTCAAATCCATGTGAACTGCGACGTCTATGATAGAGTGAAAAATCCCCACTCCCCCCGAAACATCTGACACTCAAATTATTTCTGCACAGAGATAATGACAAGGTTGGTCATGCATACTGCAAGCTCTAATGTGTCAATGGAAATGGGTTTTTCTTCTCTTTCTTATGCTGTGTGTTCTCGAGTGTTGAGAATAGGTGCACAGTGAAGGATTTGGTGCATGTTTTGTGCACAAAATGAGATGCGGTGGCAGCCATCATCATGAAATAAGACAAGTGAAGGTAAAAAGGTTAGTTTGACTCTCTAGAAAAGGTAAGCATTTCAAAACATTTTTTTTAGTAAACTAACAGTGCTCTGAAAATACAGTTTTTGACAATACTCTCTATACTAACTACAAAGGTAGAAGAATTCAGGTCTTGCCACAGCAATTACATACACAGTTAAAAAATACAGGTCCAGTGGGGCTGTAAAACAAGCACATATCTTTGCCCTGCCCCACTGGGTACAGGGGGAGAAGCTCTTTGAAGAGGTGTGTTTGGTTTTCCCCAACATGTCACTGGGACATAGGACATCGCTTCAGGGGTTGTATAATTTATGCAGCTTTGTGAGTAGTATTTTCTTGAGCATTATACTGTCTGATCTTGGGGTAAATATTCTGGAGGTTTTGCAGCTGTCTTGAATGAAGCAAAGGTTTGAGTAAAAGCATCCGGACTTAGTTTTCAAGGTGAAGACTCTATTCCAAGAGACTTTATCAATTCTGTGTTCAACTGGTAAGAGAGCTGAGCTTAATGTCCTGGATGAATGAGAACCTTCACAGACAAGCTGTCTTGAATGTTTTTTATTTTTACTTTCTCAATCTAATTTGTCTTTCTGTAGACCGATGACATCCACATTGTTTAGAATTGGTTTAGCACACCCGGAGGCTTAATCGCAAGGTTAAGACATGGAAACACTGACAGACAGTTTTATGTGCTCACAGTTATACACAATGGACAAAAGACTCAGGGAGCGACAGTACACACAAATATGCTATATTAAAATACATTATATTACTCCACATATGTTAAAATTCCTAAAATCCCTAAATCACAATTGGTTCTGCATCTTTAGTCAGTATAAAGAAATCAAAGTGCGCATGTGAAAGATATTATTTTTATGTGGAACACAGACTGATTCTGATGAGAGGTGAGATTTCCAGGTACCAATTACTTGGGACTGTTGTGAGGTCAAGCATGGCAGCCAGGATTGTCCAGCTCATCCTGCTCTTGGCAGATGACCCCTGGGGATGTCTCAGGACTTAGCTGAACTAAGAAAAGAAGTTCTGCGTTGTGGTGTGTTTTTGAAGTTTTTTAGTTGTGTTGCACAGCTCAGTTGTAGAATGCTTATCTGAGCCTGGCCAGTTCTACAGACCATGTGCACACACAAAAATCTACCTCAGTTAATTTACAAAAGTACTACCCACGACAAGTCCTTAGTCAATTACTAAGAATGTTTTTTTTTTAAACAGTTAGTTTTCATATCCATTTTATGATCCAAAACAAACAGTTGTTTTAACTGAGAACATTTGCATCAGTCTGGAGTGTTGAGTCAGAGTGTTACACCCAGAGCAAACGTCTGACAAATACGTTTACCTTTAAATAGTTATGATGTATGAAAAAGGATATATAATGCTGTACTTCCTCCTTGTCAAGAGATGAAAAGAACAGTCTAATGCAGCGTGTACATACAATAAGAGCCTGAATGTCATGTACAATTTGTTTTCTTTGGACTAGACGTCTTATTTCCTGTGTTTCTTCATTCATCCACTAAAAGAAGACAAGGAAAACAGACACCACAGTGCCTGCACAAACCATGTCTTGTATTGATTGATTGGTAGCTTATATTAAACACAAAAGTGTGTTACAGGTCTGTATTATTGTAATAACGTTTGTGAGAGCGGGTCAGTTAGCAGCTAATAAGGAGCGCAGACAAGCCATAGCCGACCACTGGAGAGTTACAAACCAGGACTGTATTTGGGTCTGACAGAACTGTGACAGAGCCACAGCTCACCGTCAGGAGAGCGGTCATTACAGACAAACTAAACGATACAGGAAATACAAGAGGTTTGTTTAGAAAAAGCTAAAAATGTAAACGGTGTTCTGTTCAACAAATGGGTAAGTGATTGAAAACACACTTGTTGTGTTAATGAGCTTGTTTTCAATCACTCACAACACTTGGCTAATTTAAATAATTAATGAGCCACAGCAAAGTCTCAAACTGACAAAGTTAAAGAGTGTGTCATTAAAATATAGGAATAAGACTCATCTATTTTTATATTTTAAGATTAATTGTTGCAATCCCTGGCTGAAGTAAAAAGCTGCAAATTACAGGATCTTACAGTCAGAGCTCAACAGCCTGGAGCTCTTGAGCTCTGACTGTATGTTTCAGGCGGATGTCAAGGTATCATTCTAGTATCGGTATCATTATACTCAAGCCAGGTATTAAACTGAACTCAAAATTTGTCTTGTGGCATGATCAAAGTTCATCTTGAGAGGTGTGACCAGTAACAAAAAGGTTAATAGTTGGTTCAAGCTTAGTAACAGACCTGGTACATTCATCTTTTCAGAATACTAGTCATCCTGGGCGGCATGAAAGATGACACACACACTACAGGACTTACATCCCACCATTAATCACTGACTGGTATTTACACACAGGAGGGCTGTTAACATGCAAGTGAGAGGGGGTGGTTAATTATGTAGGGAAAGCATTTCAGAATACTATTATTGCAGAATTGTAATGAGCTCCAACTATGTGGGCACAGATGTACAAAATCAAATACACCACAGGGCCAATGAAAAATATAGATTTACAGTAAAAGGGCAGAAAGGTACAACAAAGCACTAACTGACCCTCCAGCTCCTCATGTTAGTATGCTGTTACAGTGGCTGAAAGGTGGCACAGCAGTCACTGTCACCTCACAGCAAGAAGTTCCAGGGTTTGACTCCTGGGCCGGACGGGTCCTTCACTGTGGAGTTTGAATGTTCTCCCTGTGCTCAGGTGGTTTTTCTCCAGGTACTTTGGTTTTCCTCAACAACATCAAAACATGAACAGTGATGGGACTAACAGCATAACTTTTTACAGCAACAAGTAATCTAACAAATTATTATTTCCTAAGTTACAACGCCGTTATTGTTACTCACAATAAAATCCGGAGTTACTATTAATGAGCACACTAAAGTGGTTTTCATCACAGTAGGCTCTCTCTCAGCCATAGGACCTGCAACAGTGATGCCTCAGCCGCGAACGAGCCAGTTAAAAGAGCTGTTTTATTTTATTTATTTATTTTTGTAAAGGCAGAGTGATATGATGATCTTCGTGCTACAGGTGCTTCCTGCACTGAGTCACCTGGATGTCACGTGCTGCTGTGTAACCAATCATGTGAGGATAGACATGGGTAATACCATTAAGCAGAGAAGGTGCACTCATACACATGTGAACAGGACGGAAGGAAAGAAGGAGAGGAGTGCACCAACACGAAAATGAATGACAGTAGGAACAGAAGCAGCATGTGGATGCATTTTAACTGTGAAAACACAAAAGCAAAATTTACAAGATGAATGCGTCATATTGAGCAATTTATTGATATTAGGACATTTTTACTTTTGAATACTTACTTACAAAAGATGTATTCAATAATTTTAGTGATATACTATATGTGTACATTTACAAATTGTTTAGTCAGTTATAAGTGGTAGAAGTGTCTCGACACAACATTAAAATAGTGTAGATCGTGTACAATGTTAAAGAATAATAATAATTGATTCTCATTAGTGTCCATTTCATTCATTCAACGTAATATTGGGGGCATCAGAGTTATTTGACTTTTTTATTTATTTTTATTAACCCAATATTTACTTTCCCTGGTAATTAGTTACTTTTATTATGATGTATTCATTTAGCAGACACTTTAATCCAAAGTGACTTCCATGAAGCTTTCAATCACCAGTGTTACATTTACATTTTTAGTTGACGCTTTCATTTAAAGCGACACACATTAAGATTCCATTCACCAGAGTTACAGCTGGAACACCACTGGAGACAAGGAGGGTTCATTGTCTTGCCGAAGAACACAACGATTGTATGATCTGTGGGGAGAGTGGGAATCGATCCGCCTACCTTCTGGTTGAAGGATGACCACTCTACCACTGAGCAACTGTGCCCCTATTACTATTTGAGAGAAGTAACTAGTAACTATAACAAATTACTTTTTTAAAGAATATGACACAACAACATCATTTACAGTGGCAGTTTGATGGACACATATTTTACCATTTGAAACTAGACATATTCACTATCCATAATAATTTCTTTGTTCATTTTGTTGACAATCTGTTGGCATTTATGATCTATGACATTTGGCTTGAGCAATTAAAGTTCACTGAATGTCTGCAATATGTCCCAAAACAATTAAGACAATGACAGTTAAATCAGGGAAGTCTCATATTGAAAAGCAGATTTATTAAAAATATACAGCAACCTTATTTCAATTACTAAGTGACCATTTTAACAAAGTAGATCAATTAAAATGTATAATTAAAAGGCTGCTATATGTTAAATGGTGTAGATTTTAAATGGTATTGTCTACAACGAGCTTCTTTTACTGTCACATTTTTCTTTTGTATGGAAATGGAAACTACCATTTCACTACCAGTTGATGACCACAAGGAGAAACTTCAACACCATTGAGTAAATTGTGTCTGTCTACACATGTGCAAGTTTGGCATGTCCAGACAAAGACTCGGGGGGGCAATTCAGATCATTTACTTTAAAGACATTACTAACAGGACAGATGCTTGGACTGGACATGGATAATCAGCATGTCTGGCTAATGAACGCTGACACAGTGTGAGCGGCTGGTTACTCATAACAGCAATAGAAAGCTGTCCCCACATGTCCCCTACTCTGCTTTTTTTACAAAACACTAAGCACAGCATGAATGTGGAAAAGCCTCATTTGTATACTCCAAATGTGTAGCTGAGGATGTTGTGATAAACATCTGTTCTCTTGGACAGTAGTGGAGGAAGGCGCCCATTAAATAAGTGGCTGATTCACAAGGCGGGGTTAATTAAAGGAGGTGACATGCAATCAACAATGCATTAGACAGAGCTGTGTTAATGAGCCTTTTCTTATGGTCAAACCTGTACAATGACAGAAAGCCACCAAATGCAATAGGAATGCATTGTTTAGAAGAAATGTCTTCATTTTGTTGCTTAAATATTACATTCAAGTTACAGAGCTGTTGTTCTAATTAGTTGTTCCTGTTCAAACTTACTCCACTTGTTTATATACATTGTTATACATTGTTTTAATTGAATAGGAAGAAGCATAAACTCTGCTGGAAAAAAAACAAAAAAAAACAAAAAAAAACAAAACAATTACGCTTCATGACTAAGGGATATAAACCTCATCCATCTTGTTCAAAGTAAGAAACTCGACAATACAGTCAAGTCTCCACTAAACTTTTTGAGAAATCAATAGGGAATAAATGTTCATTGCATTAAAGCCCAGCTGGATGTTTGAATAGATAAATAAGACAGGATACAAACCATGCAGGCTGTGTGTAAGGATTTCAAATAAAATATTAACAGTAAGTTCTCTCTCATAGCAATTAGTAAATATACTTTCTACTTCTTTTTATTTTTGACAGAGTCTGACGTTCTCTGTCTCATCTTCAATTTCTCTGCTTCAAAATAAGACCTGTCAGCTTTGGGGCAATCTAAATTCTGAGCCATTCCTGTGTTGTTGAGCTCACTGAATGGATTTAGACCCTGGCCACTCTGCTCTTGTCTCTGTACATCAGTCACTGCCACAGCAGACAGGACGCTCTCCAAGATAAAGAGTCACCACCAAGGCCAGAAACACTGCGAGAGTTATGTTACAAACTTTTGCCAAACCCTGCATTTAAGAGTATTTAACTGAGATCAGCTTTAAGAGGAGACTACATTATTTGCTTTCTGCTTCTTGTTTCCCTGTTTTTTTTTTCTGCACCTTTCAACAGCTCTGTCTCCATCTACCTCCAGTCTTTTCCAGTCTGTCTTTCTCTCATTACTTCCTCCAAAATCAATAATTTCTAATAGATTCAGGACATGATTGAGTATAGGCGTCATTTTTCCACAGGCTGGAAGGGAAGCGTATTAATCACTGAAAATGTCTTTTTATTATTTTGCACTAGAGCCTTATAGTGAGCCTCCGGCACACAGCTAACTAAGTGTGTGTCTGTGTGTGTTTATGCGCCTTAGTGCCAAATCATGACCTGAGCACGATGAGTAGAAAATTAAAGACTGGAACGAGCAGGTGGGTTTATAAGAAAGGAAAATTCAATAGAAAAGTTTCGTAGTAGTTAAACGCAACACTTTAACTCATTTTATAGTTTGGTCACTTTCTCATATAATATTATGTTCTGATCCACAGAGCATAATGCAGCGTATGATTTCTCAATCGTCTTTGTCACTGCGTCATGAAGTAGATAATACAGTAGTGTAATACATCAGAGTTTGTTCCAGGTCAAACCCCTTCCTCTAGAGATATAAGCTTAGCTCTCTTACCACTTGATCTCAGAATTGATCAAATCTTTTGGAGAGGTGACGAAATGTCTTCACCTTAAAAATTAATTTCAGATGCCTTTGCTTTAACCTTTTCTTCAAGATGACCTGGATGACTGAGAACTTCACAGACATACATATACATTTTAAATGATGCAATACCATGTAATAAAGTGGCCCTTCCTGATTTTCTTTTTGCAGTCCCGCAGATTGCCACCAAGTTTAGCTCTGACTTTTATCTCCACCTATGTGAATGAATTGCGAGTGTTTATCCCATTTCTCTGTTTATGTTTATCTTTTTGACACTTGTGTTCCAGTGTTCCATTGCGTCTCACCGGTAAGAGGCCCCGGGGAAGACCTAGGACACGCTGGAGATACGATGTCTCTTGACTGGCCTGGGAACGCCTCGGTATTTCTCCGGAAGAGCTTGAGGTACTGTCTGGAGAGAGAGGAGTCTGGCGTCTCCGCGACCTCGCCCCAGATAAGCAGAAGAAGATGGATGGATGTTTTTCTTTTTGAGCTCTTTTGCAGTGTTAAAAAACATAGTTAGCTACAAGTACAAACTTTCTCTGTAAAATCAGCAGCCATTACTTCCTTATATATCAGTTTCATACAATGCTTCTCGTTTTAAAAGCATAAAACCTTGCAGTGTGTTGAAACATGGAGTGAATTGAACCTTTCTGAAGGAGCATCAGCTGGACTCTCCAGAAACTGGCCTCACCCTCAGCCAGGCCACATGGCAGCTGCGAGTCAGAGGATACTAACTGCTCCTGCCAACAGTGGCCATTATCTGCTGGGCATGCACCAGGGCCCAAGGTTAAACGCACAGCCCGGCCTCTATGTGACAGGCATGGCAGTTCAGTAAATAAAGGACACACAACCACAAACACCCTGACAGTGGAACATATTCAGATAAATGATTGCATTTGTGCATACAATGATAAAGTCTAGGCCAATGTTTGCAAATGTGCCTTTGTCTTTAGGTTTAGTCAGACATTTGAAAAATTTGTCTGCTTGTTTGACAACAATCAGCAACACTGTTAACTTTACTAAAAAAAGGCACTCTATATCAGCTCAGAATAGGATTAGGGTGTTAATTAAAATAGACACATTATCATATAATAAACAGAACTGTAAAAGCATATTGAAGCAGAAAGGTAATTAATAAAAGGGGCTTTTAGTTCAGATTTTAATGCTCCATTACCTGAAAATGTTATTTTTTCTGTATGCAGACATAGCTAGCACTGGACACTTTTACTGTATCGCTGGCAGTGGTAAAGCGATGTAGACCAACAGCCAATGGGGGCATTCCTAACTTGAGATCTCTCACCATGAAATTCATCTGCTGGAGAGAAGCTACTGATAGCCGCTAAACATTTTCATTAAACTTCTTGAAAATAAAGCCTAAAATGATGTACCTTTTTTCAAAGATGATTAAGGCTATTTAAATCACTTTTTTCTTTCTGAGTGAGTCTGGTTAGGCTGAACGAAAATAAATAATTAGGGAGACTGATTTGACGTTTTCAATGTGTCTCTTTTAGGGAACACAAAAACTTTGAAAATTGTGGTGGAGCCTTACTAGCTTCTCTGATTGGTTGCTGGAGAAAAACAATATAGTAAAGCTGTTAATTAATTGCAGTTCATGCTTATTCATCCAGCTTATTAAAATTATACTGCATTAGTCTGTAGTATTAGACAACTGGTTATGTTTACACAAATAGTTAAACTGGTTTATCAGTCCTGACCTTGTAAAGTGTGGGGTACATTGTATTAGTGCGTTCAATTATTGTGATATATTGTTTCACTTATTCAAATACTGCATCACAACCACCGACCGCACTAATTTTGATTAATTACAGTACAGGTGTGTACAATTTTGTCATTTTGTGTAAATGGTACACATGTGTGCTCCAGACCTGTGTGTGATGCGTGTGAGGGGAGTTACTCCTTGCATGAAAACAACTCTATTAGCGCTCTGTCCTTGGATGATCGAGAGCCAATGCCTCTATTGGAAGCATTTCCTCAGCGTTCTGCCTATCCACCTTCTTCGTTTCTTCCACTGCTCTTTCAGACTCAGCGAGATGGCACATAATAAAATCTGTAACAAACTGCGAGTGGCTGTATTGTTTTCCCTGTCACCGCTCATGCATCCACTTCAAAGTTACTACACCCGACATGCAAGGCCTTGAGCTCTGATAAAGCCTTGGTGTTCACATATCCGTTTGACATTTCACATTCCTCCTTCATTATTTGAATATTCAATCCCAACCTCATGATCTCATTATTGTCAAACTTTGTGCACCTCAGAGGCTTGTGTTTCCATTTTTCTCTTTGCCAGCCGTGAAGTGAAACAGGTTTTGGACACAAGAGAGAAGGGTTAGGATCAAGAGTAAAGGGGCTAAGAGACAGGGACACACAATGGACAAAAGAAGAAGGAAAATGAATTGAAAGATGGTGATTAATTTAAAAAGAAGCAGAGAAGACAAGCAAAAGGCTGGAGATGAGATCAAGCCTACACAATCAGTTTTTTCTGGTCCTGGGAGATAAACATATGTATGTACTCCTTTATTATCTACTTTGCCATTCATTTTGTGTCAGCACAAGGTTTAGCCTTTTTCATGCTCAACAGGACTACTTTAGGTGCTCCACAGTCTATCGTTTAAAAGGCTCTTACATTTTCCCTGGAGCTTGGTTTGCTACTTCATCATTTGAAAAACAAAACACAGCATTTGAAATCTTGGTAGCATTTTACATTACTGCTGCTTGGTAATAGCATTGTAATAGTACTGTAATAAAATGTTAATAAATGGGTAATACTTTAGTAATTATGGTTCATTACTGAGTATTTCCTAGCCCCACATACGTGCCCAGTGGTTACATGGTTATATGAAGCAATAATTATATATACATTACTTAATAAATTATTATAATATTACATTGAGTCTTTTTCTCTAAAATCTAAAAATCAGGTTATAAATCAATTACATCATCTGCTTTTAATCACCTTAAAACATTTCCAGAGTCAAAGGGATAATGTCTCAATCAGACTTAGAGAAACTTATTCATGCTTTTATCTCCAGCAGGTTAGATTACTGTAACGGCCTGCTCACTGGTCTCTCAAAACGAGGGTTAAGACACCTGCAGCTTATTCAGAACTCTGCTGCTCGGGTTCTAACTAACACCAGGAAGTACAACCACACCAGTCTTAAAATCTCTGCAGAGAATAGACTTTAAAACAGCACTGCTGCTTTACAAGTCTCTTAATGGTTTAGCACCAGAATATATTTCTGAAATGCTAGTAGCTTATGAGCCTCCTCGGACTCTAAGAACATCTGGGACAGGCCTTCTGCTCGTGCCCAGAGTTAGAACTAAACAGGGTGAAGCAGCGTTTAAGTTTCATGCAGCAAAAACCTGGAACAGCCTCAACTTTAACAATATTCAAGGGGAGGTTAAAAACCTTCCTCTTTAGCTCCGACTACTCTACAACTTAAAGTGTTTTTTCTTTTTTTATCTGCACTCTCCTTTTATAATGCTTTTAATTTTTCTTATGTTTCTAAATCTAAATCTTGTAAATTGTCTTTTATTTCTGTAAAGCACTTTGAGTTACCCAGTGTATGAATTGTGCTATATAAATAAAATTGCCTTGCCTTGCCTTGCCATTATTACTCCACTATTACCAAGATATCACCAAACGTTAAAAATCTCAAAGCATTCCTTTCTTAAGATAGGGCATGTGTATCGTGCTGCAGAACATCATTTGTCTCAGTGTTTACGTCTACATACACTTCTCTACAGCTTTTGCACCTTACAGTAATGACTCAATGGTGGAAAACATAGTCACAAGCATGTTCTTCTTATTGCCTCTAGGACCATGACTATTAGTGCACATCCTACCAACATAAACAGTGCATCCAAACACACAGCTGCTAAGATGCACAGCCCCAGGCAGAGCAACAGACAGAAGCATGTTGTCATGAGAAACGAGCCATGTTATTGCTGTTATCTCCCTCCCCAGCTGGCCCCTGCAAGACACAGTAATGCTTTTGCAACAATCAATGTGTTTGCTCAGTTCATGCATCTGATGGAGTATGTGTCAATAACATATTTTTTTATATCCTGATCCTCAAGCCACATACATCTACACAGTCCCAACCAGCAGTCACATGTTTCTAATGCTTATCTGACTCAAGAAGGTCAAAACCAGCAAAGGTCACAGCAGCAGTGAATGTGTGAAGGAGAGGTGAGGAAACTTTAGTGCATTATATTGCAGCTTGGCAGCTTTTATTTGCAGGTGATGAAACTTGTGTTGTGCTGCAAATAATGTATCTCACAGAGGGAGGACGAGTAACGGCTTTAAGTCCCACAGTGCATCCTGCATGCTAATGATTTCACACACTGTACGTCTGCCATACAGGATCTCACATCACATTTTAATAAGATAAGATACTTTATTGATCCCACAGCGGGGACATTCCCTTGTATAGCAGCTTTCAGACAGGTAAAGCACAAAAGGTAAAAAAAGAAAAGTACACATGCAAGAAAACAAAATAGGTATTTACAGTGTCTGCAGCATTTTAAACAGAACATTTAGTAAAACAAAAACATTATTAAAACAAGCAATTTACGTTTTATTTAATTATATATAGGTATTTAAAAGAAATATACTTCAGTATTTGAAGTAAAACAAAACATTCTTTAGTTTAAGCATCAGTTGCCAGTTATTTAGCCTTTTAAGACCCTTCTCTGGCCAATTCAGCAGTTTGAACTCCTACATTTGTTAAACAAGCCTGCATTTTAAACTTGTGCTATTTGATGTCCACAAACATTTGAGATTTATATATTTATTCATTTTCTGTCACTTAGTCCTGTTAGGGGTTCCTGGAGACTGGAGCCTATTTTATTTAAACATTTTTATTATATGCCCCAGCAGCTCTAGGCCTGAGGCAGGGTACACAATGGCCAGTAAATCGCAGGGCTGACATTTAGAGACAGACTCTGACAGACAACCATTCACTCACATTCATGCACTGGGTCTACTTTAGATTTGCCAATTAACCTATACATGTCTTTGAACGGAGGGAGGAAGAGAGTACCTGGAGAGAACATGGAAATGCAGACTCCTCACAGAAAACCCTGGGTTGGCTGAAGATGTCCATGCCCTTCTTGTTGTGAGGCAGGAGCGCTAACCCTAGTAATATTTTGTATTAAAGAGGTAATGGTGCAAAATATTTCGGTGCTTTGATGTATCATTCCAAACTATGTGTTTAGAATGATTCATCTGCTGCTCACCTAGGGCACATCATCAGTAATGTTCCTGAGGTCATTAGGTGTTTCGGATCTTTTGAACAACAATTCTCAACTTGTGCCCTCGCAGCATTCTCTCACAAATCTGCTCTTGCTCAGAGATTGAGATGTGATTAAGGGCAGATCTCAAAAACTTTATCATTTATTAAGTGTACGTATAGTACATTGTTTCTTCCTACTTTTATTCCAGTGAGATATTTCCTCTCACAATCTCAGAAAAGGCAAATTGGATTTTGTAGTGAAGACATGACAGGTGATGTCAGGTTTGGTTTGGTATTTTCTCTGAACTTATGGGCCCATGCTTGTGTCTGGAAGTCTGTAGTGTTTCCAGTATGTGTGTGTAGGCACTAGAAATGTCTAGCACATGGAGCTTTGCTGTTTCTTTTCTTTAGCATCATGATTAAAGGCCTGTGGCAGAGAAGACTCTTTTCATCTTTGTCTTGGTCTGTTTCTTTTTCTCTCATTTGAGCCCATTTTCTGAAATAAGACAACACTTGAAATCCTACTCAGTGCTTCATAATCTTTTTCTTCCATTTAGACACTCATTCTGTCAAAGTATCTACTAGTTAACAGACACTATATGATAATGACGCAGTTGTCACTAAGGACCAGAACTTTTGTAAATAAGATAATGAAATTCCTCAGAACTATTCCACGTGGACTAGATTAACTTGAAGGTAAGAGTGACTGAATAAAAAATAAATTCTATAATTAGCTGCTGCATTAGATTTAATTTGGACCCTGCTATGCTGTATTCTCTTGTCTCCTAAAGAAAAACTGTGGGTTAATTACGACAAACACCTGCAATCATTATGAGGAATGCTTCTGTCTACAACAAAAAATATCAAAGATCATGTATCCTAAATAAACCAATAATAAAAAACAGTATTAATCAGCAGATCATAGAAATTTGGTCCAGTGGGCAAAAGCTAAACTTACTTTTTCTCACTCATCCAGGTCATCTCGGAGAGAGCTGAGTTTATATCTCTAGAGGGAGGGGTTTGACCTGAAGCTAACTCTGATTGGACCAGCCTGTTCTGGTCTCATAGTTGTTTACCTTGGGATACTTTAAAGATACAAGATCAGCTCTTGTATCAGTTGAGCTCAAAACTGACAAAGTCTGTTGGACAAGAGATTAAATGTCTTCACCTTGAAAACTAAGTCCAGATGCCTTTGATTTAACCTTTTGCTTTTTTACAAAATAGTTGTTATTCATTGTTCATCTATGATAATTACTTGATCATTTTATACATATGTATTATCCACCTTCAGGACTAAACTGGACAGTTGGACGTGGTTCTTTTCCGTTGAGCAACATGGTCTTTTGTCTTGAAACGTAAGCTCTTCTTGTATACCCAGAGTAGTAAATGGTAGAATTTATTGTTTATATCTGCACATGCTGTTTGAAAAACTGGGGTGAAGAGAGGTCTAAACTGTATGTTGGCACCTGCACAAATCCTCTGTAGACCTTGTGTCTTTGATTAAGCTGCCAAGTTGCTAAAAGGAAAGCTATTGGCCAGTGCCTGCAGGGAGAGCAGCCCAGAGATGCTGCGATCAGTCTTAGTCTCTGAGGGGTTCAGGCATCCCAGCTCTTTTCTTTTTCCCCTGTGTCTCGCAAACAAATGGAACAAAGTTTTCGATCTTTACCTTGTTACAGTATGACAGCTCACAGCCACTATTTTTGATGCTAAACAAAATGGAGCCTTATATAATACATATCTAGTGGTGGAAAGATGTCACCTACTTACAGTGTTAATGAGCACAGACTGTACCAATTAAGCACACTGGGATGTAAACAGCAGCCCTGGCAGGAGGAAAACAACAGTGAAAAGATCTCTCTCAGCAAAACAAACCACAAAGCAGGTAAACAGGCAAACTGAAAAACTTATCGGGTGGAGATTTGGACACCTGCTGTTCATTTGCTTTGTTCAAAATGAACACTTGAACTGGTGCTGCACTGCAACATTTTGGTTCAATATATCATGAGCAATTAACTCCTCTCAGAATATACTAGAGTCAAACGTAATAAAAGGGGTTATCTTGGTGAGACAGCGGCGTACAAAACAAACTAATGAAGCATGGGCAACAGCTTCCAGTGTATGACAGATTTATGCTTTAAGGGTTGTGTTGCACAGGATTAAACTGAAGGTTGAAACAAGGGTTGCAGCTTCAAGAAGATGTGAAGGGAGAGCATTTGCTTTAAGAGCTGTATGTAGTGAACTACATATATATATATATATATATATAGCCTTTGTCCAGGAGCTTCTAATGAAAAGCAATAGCTGATCAAACTGTCAAATCAAACCACACTGAAAAACTGACCAGAACCATTGAGTTGATGATGTAGTTTATTCAGTAACCCACAGTTACAGGTCTCTAAATATGGCAATCCAGATAACTTTGTCAATAAAAGAGTTCCTAGCTCTGTTGGATGCCAGGGTTATGATCATCAAATCATTAAAAGGGTGTCAAAGATTACACCGTCTTGCTTTACAAAATCTGAAATATTATATAAATATCATTACAGTAATTATAAAGAAGAATGCAAAAGATATCAAGATTGATCAAAGTGCCAGTCTTTATGTCATATTGACCCCAGTCAATTTAATCTTTGTATGCAATGGATAGCATAATTTAACATGGTGTTAATTATGTTCTTGGTTGTCAAAGTATACAAAAGGATAATTGCCTTGACTCTAAACGATGAATAAAAATGGCTGTTAAAGACCAAGAATTGGATGAGCAGCCATTCTAGGAAAATAATCTTTTTTATTAAATCCAATGACACTGCGTGCAGTATCACCATGAAATACTTCTTGGCAGGATATATTTCTGCGACTTTAAAGACGCTATAAACAAGAGTAGGCGGTATTCTTTTCCAGTGCTGCATTCATCTGAATGAATGGTTTAGTAGCTGCCTGACATTCAATAAATTCAATTCTAACTCTGCTGACTTGACAGAAAAAAGTCATATGGGGACCGCAAACATTTCTTGTGGCTGACCAATAACAGGTAACCCACACCAGATGATGTAATCTAGTAAATAATTAGAATAAAACGTAACTGGATTCTCTAAAGCTTTAATCATGTCTATAAGGGACCGGGAACATCTCATGAAGACAGATGAAGATAAAGAAATAATGTAGTCTCTAAATCATTTTAAAACGCTGCAGACATGCTTCATAATTTGCATGCAGTCAGACAAAAGCATATGTTGTTGTGCTTTGGTGGGACTCTGCTGAGGAGTGTGAGCAGGGACTCATAAATGAATAAATAAACATTTTGACACTGTTAACTTATTCATGCTGAGCTTTCAGTGGCTGAAATATACTCTGGGCTTTCACATGCCACCGAGAATCCTTAAAAGTGAAATGTGCAAATCCAATAGCACCATGAAAAATGAATCTGTGAGACTTTTTCCTGCTCCAAAAATAACACCAAGTGGTCTGATTATAGAACATACACATTTGAAAACATGTGGCATTCAAAGCTTCATTAAGTTTTAAGTTTAACTCAAACAGTTGGCCCTAATCATAGGTTTGTTTTGCATATTGCACTGCCATAATCAACAAGCCAGAAAGTTATAAGTGCCAAGTCACAAGCTCCCTTATATTTGTTTTTTTTTGTTTTTTAAATTACACTACCCTTTGCTTGGGAAAAGCATTCTCAACATGGCATGCCTTGGTCTGCAGTCAGGCCATTACAATTTAAAACAAACATATAAAATAGATTGTTTATTGCAGAGGCATGTTCTTCCACTTTTTCAAAACTACAGTGAGACAGTTTTCTTTTTTAAAATGAGCATATTGGGGTAGAGATTTTAGCCTTGCATGAACGTGTGGCCTGGTTTCAACTAGATAGCCATGCAACATGAAAGAAATGTGCTCAGTACTCTGTGGGCTAAACGCAGTTTATTATCCCCAGTTTATGACCCAAAGAAAATGCAAGATGGTCATAAAAAACAGCATAAGCAAAGGTAAGTAAAAACACACACACACACACACAAACAAATCCAATCTGCCCACTATATGTCTAAGCCTTCAACGAGGGTGATAAGGAGGGATTCCTGACCAGCGGGAATACAGACTGCCAACACATAAAATGATGATGGACTGCCTGCACATGCAGTCTGAAATATACAAGAGTACACCGAGCTCCTCAACCCAGAACAGTTACTGCCACTCAAACACACCAGCAGCCCCATGAAATAAACATAGGGACAACACAAACTAAACACCTAATGGGACATACATAAGCACTGAATGGAAACTGTTTCAGGTTACATCCACACTAATGTCATTTTTTTGTAAAACAGCGAGACAGAAAGAAAACATATGTTCACACTAATGTTTGATTTGTAATGATAATAAACTCATAACTTATGTTGTATTTTTCATTTTTGTCCATATCACTTCATCATTTTAGGAAAGCTGAAATGGACTGTGAAGTGTACGAGTGCTTAGTACTTCTTCACTGGCGCTCTGGCAATTGCCCAGGGTTACCCCACCTAATGTCCTAAGCAACTGTACCAGCCCCCCAAGAACCCCTAACTGGATAAGTGGTCAAAAATGAAAGAATGAATAGAAAAAATAAAAACTGATTGGCCTAAAGCAAAAACGCTACAGGACATTAAAAAACATGTCTGATTTGCATTAATATACACAATTGCTCCAACTTTTACACCAGCTATTTTTGTTTTTGTGCACTTTCATAGTATGGCTGCACCTTTACGTCATTTTATTAAAACAACACTATGAAACCTTTGCTGTGGTCCACCCACTGAAGGACTAAAGGAGACAAAAGCTGCAATGCAATGCAAACTCACATGGAGCAATTATCTTTCAATAATCATCTTAAATAATGTAAATGTGTGTTTTTTATTTGATTGTTGGTGTGTTCACAGGAAGGTCGTGTGCCCCGTCACACAGAGCTGCATAATGAAGTATTTGTGGAACCAGGTGCCCTTTAAAAGACGGGTTAATTTACCTATTTCATGTTAAGAAACCATTAATATTAATTTGTTGCCATTATGTTTGGAATTAACAGGCTCAATGCCTTGAGGTAAAAAGTTACACAGTGTTGTTTTAAGGCCCATGTGTCAAGGATACTGTGTCATCGATATTCTCAAATGATTATTTTCAACAAGTTTGTATTTAAATAGTGAGAACTACAAAAAAAAGTTGACAGACACTTCCCTTTTAATTTCAGGGACATTTATTATTCAAAAGGAAGTAATATATTTCATTAAAAGCACGAAAGGAAAAGAAGGAAAAGGGACAGTTTAAGAATAGAAAATTAGCATTGTGCAAGACGGATCACAACATGAGAATTCAAATGTGTTCTTGATTGTGGTAAAGTCATAAATATTAATGCGTCATCTGCAAAAGATTTCACATAAAGACTGTAAAAGATTGCAATTAAGTTGAATTTATAGATTTTATGTGTGACAATAATCAAAGGCAGCTGTTTTTCTTCTATGCAGTTCATGCAAATTGAGTTGTAAATTTAATTGTATGTTAGCAGCTGGCTAATAAACCATTTTTCTTGTCAAGATATCTGCAGCATGAGACTCAAACGTTCTCGCTTTTGTAGCTCATCAATGACCAACATAAAACACACTGTAGTTAACAACGGCACATCATAAAAGAAAGTCCATAACTCGGCGTGTTTTAAAATTTGCAGCTGGGGACAGTAGTGTTTTAAGTTGGGGAAAGAGAGCAACTCGTTCTGCTCCATTAGAGGGTGAGAGCATCATCAGCCTAATGTGCCCAGAACAAGAAGCAAGAGCAGTCTGGAGTCCAAGTCGAAACACTAATGGGCTGCTTTTAAAAGACATAGCCTTGCAACTGGCAAGCAGCCGGATACTTAGGGGAATAACACGCATGTACATAGACACACAGAAAACACTACTTTGGTTTCATACATACACACAAAAATGGACAACTTGTTATGCTAAACCAAGGCTGTCTTCTGGGGTAATGAGAAGAGAAGAGGGAGCGGGATGAGAGGAGACAGTAGGATAATGGTGTGAGTGCAGTGAAAGTGCTTTGAGAAAGTAAAGGCAGAGAAGGGTAATGGTTTTGCAACTCAAAATGTCGACTGTATGTGCTAGCCTTTCCTATTTTTTAAAACCGTGATGGGACAGCAGACTGTACAAGTGTGTACCGCGAGGCACATACGTCTCCCCCTCCCCAGAGCCCCAGATACATTATTCTGCTGAGAGCTGCTGTTACTGATGACAATGGGAGGATGAGCCTGCTCAAAATCAAGGGCACTCGCATAGAGACGCCGACACATAAAAACAAACAAACAAACCTTACCCTTAAACCTGTGCTGACACACAACTGTACACCCACCACCCTGCCCAAGGTCAAAGTGATCTACTGTTAATGACATTACATTTTCAGCCAAGACCTCTGCCGCCCTTACAATCCTTTTACGCTGTGCTCTCAGAAGAAAAAAAACATTTCATACATTAGGGGTCATTTACCTCTTGTCTAATAAAACATTTTGCCTATGTTAGTGTCTGTTCATTGCCAGACTTATTACGTTAGAGGACCCAAAAATATAAGCACCCTTAACTTTACTATAAAGTCCAAAGAAAGAGACATAGGTAACTACATCAAAAGAATACCTCAGGTATTTGAATAATGAATAGAAAATACTACATACTGCATGAATACTACATACTAAAATGTAATACAGCACTGTATGTGAAATTAATACTACAGTGAAGCAGTACTACACTGATCTATACTCTACTGAACAGGAATATCTAGCAGGTGCTTCAATACACTGTTAGACAGCACCCTACTTTATATTAGTTTGAAGTTTGGATAATTTTACTGATTCGGATAATTAAATCTTTTTCAGCAAAATATTCATTCATTCATTTTCTACCGCTTTGTCCCGTTATGGGTCGCGGGGGCTGGAGCCTATCCCAGCAGCTTTGGGCCTGAGGCGGGGTACACCCTGGACAGTGGCCAGTTGGTCACAGGGCTGACATTTAGAGACAGACAGTGACAGACAACCATTCACTCTCACATTCATTCACTAGGGACACTTTAGAGTTGCAGATTAACCTGTACATGCATGTCTTTGGACGGTGGGAGAAGCTGGAGTACCTGGAGAGAACGCACAGTAACATGTGGAGGACATGCAGACTCCTCACAGAAAGACCGGAGTTGGCCGAGAATGTTTGAGTCGACCGGGTTTTGAACTCACGACCTTCTTGCTGTAAGGCAGGAGTGCCAACCACACAAACTACAACAAATTTTTTTTGAGTCATTTTGTTGATTTTGTTCATTTTAGCAATGTTATTTTGCTAACACATTTACAACTTACACAAATACATTGATCCCATTACAAAAAATACATAACTGTAATGCTATAAGAAACAGAAAACTGTAATTTATTGTTTATCTGGGTCTTTGATAACCTCATCTCTATTTGACAGATCTTTGGGGTTGAGTCCGAGTGTTGTTTGTTTGTCACGTGACAACCATATAAGCTTAACCAATGCACTCTGTGCCAGGAAGAAAATTGATTAGTTCAACAGGTTTTTGGGTTGTAGTTCGTTAAGCATGTGACAGCCCCTTTAGGCTTAACCATTGGTTAAGCTTACGGGGCTGTCACATGAAGAAACGAACAACTTGAAAAACCCGAAAGACTCAAAACAGATGAACTAATTCCAGTACAGACCATTTTTGGCATTTGGGTTGAAACTCTCCTGGTCCCTTTAATCTATGTTGGGGTGCAACTCAAGCCTGGAGGACGATTTAATCAGACTACTATCTAATTCACAGAGTGAAACATTTTAAAGTTCAAGTGACATACCTGTCTGAGTTACAAAAGTTAAATACTGCTGGCCCCAAAGCTGCGCTCAGATGGCTCCAGTCAAAGGGGTCTAGACAGCAACCAGACGGATAGGCTAGTCTGTAGGTTGGTGCCAAGCTCAGCCCTGGAACCTTGTTACTATGGCTTCAATTACCAGAGTGATAGCAGCAAACAGCATGTAGCTCAACTGCAATTTGTCTGTATCAATCCTCTGCTCTTTCTGTTTCTTTGTCCTCAAATGTAAATATAAAAATGTTTTTTCTGGCATTTGCTGATTGCTCAAAAACACTGTTAGCGAGTTGTGTAGCTGGCATTTGTATTGGCTGAAACATGTTTTTTCTTTGGAAAATATCATACCTACAATACAAACACATAACCATCGTTTTGTTCCTCGTAGCAAATATTTTTAATATGAATACGCCACTAATCAAAGAAGGAAACATTTTGGTTTTATTTTTTTTTAATCTTCTCTAAAAGCAGAGCAGAAAATTGTAAAAAGTCGATTATTCTGATTTTTGTGTACCTCAAAATGGAACAAATGCATTCATTATTTAGCGGGCAAGTCACTCCAGTCTTGTGAGCCTTATTTCTATTAAAGATACAAACGGCTTCTATTACTGCTGTATATGAGAAAAGATCGGTCATCTCTGTCCTCTCCCTGTTCAGCTGTCATTTCCACTTTAATAAAATATGTCTACAGTGTGACTCCAGTATCAGGGTAGACATCTTTTGTGAAGGTAATACCAATTAGTGCAAGATTTTGACCTTAAAAAATCATTAATTTTTATATCAAAAGATAATTAAGATCAGATGATTAAGGTATAGACTTGAGATTAGATGTAGTCTATAATGAAGAGCTATGCACAGGATGACATTATTAAAGCAATTTAGCCAAAAATCTTACATTAAAAGGAGCTGCATGCTGTGTTTGTGTCGTGACTACAGCAGCGCTTGACCAAAATCTTTCAAACATACTGTAAATTCTTCACAATTATGTAGACACATTGCCAATGAAGCTAGCATTCATAAAATACCATGCACAGTCTCCCTTTAGCTCAGCACGACAGCCAGTTGTAATCAGTAATAAGCAGACCTCCTGTTGTTCTCACAGGAGAGAGGGAACGCAAGATTGCTCTGTGTATTTTCAAAAGGACCTCATTTTGATCTGTGAGCCACAGAAGTTTTGTACCAGTGTGTTGTCTTTGAGTCTGTTCTCCAACAGTATTACACTGTTCTTTAACTGGCTGGAGTCCCAAAGGTTGTTTTTAGTCTGCTTCCCATGAGAACAGTCAAGCCTGTGGTGCACCTTGGAAAGGGGCTTTCAATAAGTTATCTTGTTACATGGGTTAAAGTTTTCAAAAGATAATATTCTCACCAGTACTCCTTTGACAATACGACACAATCGTTGCTTTTGACTGCCTGGGTTTGGTGAATAACAGTAAAGACTTGGACTCATCCTATGGGAAACACTAAACACATTTTATCTCTGAGCCTTGACTTTGGAAAATAAAAGCTGAGGCACCACATGGAGAAATAACATGAAGTCTAAAAGACCAGTCTTGTTGAATTAAGGTAGTCATTATTTTGTCACAATTATTATTGATTTGTTTCATGATACCACATAGGCACAGGCTATTTCTACATCATCCCCATTTCTACCTGTTGCATTTCAATTACAGCATGCTTAACATAACATAATGGCTATGTTGTCACTATTAATCTGCGTTTACTAAAACAATAATTAAACTATCTAATGTGCTGTGCAAATGTCAGCTTCAAACAAATGTGATTTGTTCATTGTTTACAGGATACATTTTTGTTACAAAGCTCTGAAACCATTGCTTATGTTAAAATTGGATAATGTACGGGAATCTGTCCAAACCTTAAAGTAAACCACAGAAAAGGTTAATCATTAGAGTCTTCAGAACTTCAGCAGATAGACTCACCTACAATACCCTGCTCCCAGCCCAGACTTCGAGTTGTTTACTGCCACTCCACACTGAACCACCATGTCACTTGCAGGTCCGTCATCTTGTCCATGAACTTAAATTTTTATACAAAGACAAAAAACCCAGACAAAGCTGCTGTTCAAGAAAGATATAAAATGTTGCTGCACATATTTATGTAGTTCACTTATAAGAGATAGGTATATTCTGCATTTATCTTTCTCTTAACCTGCAATCACCCTGTGTAATCATAACAGTACATCAATATGTCATTAGAGAAACAACAGTGTGCCATGTCTGCTCAGTTTTCATTGCTCCATTAAAAGGCAAACAGCCATCGCTATGCACCACACTTGACCCCTTTAAAAGATAAGAAAACCAAGCAGGTTCGCTTTGCATGCACATAAATCAGCACTGCAAACTTTAACAATGAAGGTTGGCGAGAGTTATCGTTGAGTAATGTTGTGTGTGCACAGTGTACATAAGTTCTATGGCAAACCAGAGGGATCAGCCAAGATCAAAGGGTTAATTGTCTGTTAAGCCTTCATGCTGCTGATATCAAAGGGTTTGAAGTCCTATGATCACAATCAGCACCTTGTAAAGGCGAGACACTGCTGCATCCATTTGACAAGGTCACTGCAGATAGAACTTAGTTATTACTACTTCACTGCTTCAGTGTTCATATCTTCTTTATTGCATTGTCTAAAAACAGACACAAAAACTCCCCTGGTCCTTGTCAGTGATGGTGCTATCTTAATGTAAACAGTCTTTTTGAAATGAAATGGTCAAAATGCTTTCTATTGTGCTTTAATTTAGCAGATAAACTGATAAACTGGCTTTAAAGATTATTTTACCTTTTTCTAAAATGTTCCTCCTGCTGAACAGTAACAGTAATGTAAACTAAAGATTAGAACAAAGCAGATTTGACACATACATACATAAACTCCGTGGATTGATTTATGTGGGTAATAGGTTGGTATAAATGTAAGAAGCAGTGCATTTGAAATCCACAGATCTGCCAGAAGTACAGGAGCGAGAGGGAATTACCATCTGTTAGTCCTCTGCCATCATCTAACGCAGCTCTAACCTTCTTCCTCACGCATAATTACCCCACACACTTCTCAGAGTGATCAGCTCAGCCTCTGCCTTGAAGTCTGATTTGACCACGATTAGATTAACGCAGTAAAGGATTTGGAATTGCTCAAAAAAAAAGCGTAACTGGGGTCACTGTGCAATAGTGCAATAATAAAAGGCATATTACGCTTTGTCTGTCTGCATTCAAAAAAATCAAAACAGGTGCCAGCCTTTGTCAGTTTATTTTGTCATCTGCTCTGTCGCAAGGATTATGTGTTTGCTAAGATACTAGGCCTCTGTGGCTGAAATAGGTAAATGTGTGTGTTGAAGCAAAAAGAAGCAAGGTGGAGTAAATGTAGGGTCACATTTCCTGGTTATTTAGTATGCTCCTCTTGTGCTGTATGAAGGCTTTTTATCAGATGAGATGTCTTACCACCTGCATTTGTCCCTCTCCCTTTCTTTATTTCCCTCAGTTTTGTTATCTACCTATCTCCAAATCTTCTCAATTTCATTCTCCTCTGTCTTTTCCTTTTAATTCTTCTTGCAGCCAAAGCAAAGCAGACAGCACGCTCAGAGAACAAATGAAGAGCAGAGAAACAGAGCCTCAGCATTTCACACGATGTCTTTTGGATTTTCTTTTCTCCTTGTGCATTTCTACTGCCCCTGTTCCCCTCATCTGCACTGTTAGTGTGATATATATCATCCCTTTAGGCATTCAGGAAAAGCCTTTAAGACTGTGGGGTCCCGAGTCTATATTGATTTACCGATGACCTGAGGAAATACTTTTCTTTTGGAGATGATTGTTGTCTTCGTTCAAAATGAGCCAGCCATAATTATTGCTGCATAAGACTTACTTTTTTTTACAAATAACATAAACAAACATACAACAAGAAAAAAGTCCACAATAAGTCCACCACGAGCTCCGATACTACTTCAGTGTTAGCGAAGAGGCGGTATGGGGCCCATATCTTCAAGAACTGTTCCCATATCTTCAAGAACTGTTCATTTATGGAATGCAAAACGGAAGTCTGGTATTCCAGGGGAGAAAGCTCCAGGACAGGTCTGTGCCAGTTAGATTTAGTGGGAGGCTTGTCACTAATTCAAGACAGAAAACTGTTCTTTTGTGCAGAATATGTGAGGATGTCATACAATCTGCTTGAGCTTGAACCAACATTCCTGTCTCTTTAGCGGCACTATTGTATTATATTTTTAACATTCAGCTCACCTTAAGCATATGTGGCTACCAATTCTGATGCATTTCTGGAATATACGTTTTTTTTTTTTAAATCACTGTTTTCAAATGAGACAAAAACCTACTCGGTAACGGTAAGAAGGATACAGATGCAGGATATGCAAAGTGGCATTCATGTAGCTCTTCTACACACTCACACACATATGTTCTGTGTAGGCATGACTCATTAACTCTTTTTCCATAGTCCTCTGATTGAATGATACCAATAGGTGGAGCAGGAGAGAAAGCAATATTTCTTATATTCTCCCATGCAGTTTTCCCTCCTCCGCTGCTCTCTCTCGTCTGTAGCTCTCTGCCTCTCCTCTCTCACACTGCCTCAGCATCTCACCACCAGCAGCAGCATCACTGAGGGGACAGGCTGCTCAGTGCACACAGACACACAGGCACAGGCAGAAACCGGGCTGGATGAACAATCGGAGGCTGTAGCATGACCACTGACTGCAGCCCGACATGTAGGAGGAGGTGCTGTGATCGCTGTTCCATGTCCGCTCCAGTTCTCTAAGCACCTCCCATCCCCCCAAACGCTTGCTCCCTGGTGCTGCGGTTGCTGAGGGGCTGGCTGGAATGACCCAGGAGAGCAGGAGACACACGGAGATGTATTAGACGGGGCGGCTGGGAGGACACGCTGATCTCTGGTCTGTCCCCTTCTTCAGACTGACAGCGACAGTAGAACTCTGAGCTCCTCCACATGCGTGCTCATATGGAAGTACATGCCTGTGTAGACCAAGGCTCTTAATCAACCACAGCCATGTAAAAGGACCACCACAGTGACAGACAGGTAATACGCAGCACCGACCAGGCATCTTTGATCAGCACAGATGTGTTGTCAGATGTTTTGATGACTTTCATGGCCGTGTATTGGTTTGATCATTTGCTGAAGCTTTGGTGCAGTTTGTTTGTAAGTGGCTGCTGTGCTGCATGACCATTGATTAGAAGAGAGATTGGTCTGTGGATGAGCGCTGTAGCAGCATGATAATGGATTGTGTCTCCTGGAGGACATGGTCTGATATTCATCAGACGTCTGGGGAATGTTATAGTGAAAGCAAAGGGTACAACAGGGAGGTAGATGCACAGAGGAGAAAAGCGACAGCAAGACTGAAAGTGGCATTTGCGATAATTTACGTGACTGATACATCCTGTGGACACTGGCCTTTGCTTTTTTCAAATAGATATTGTTCATATTTACATATTCATTCCACTCTACAATAGGCTAGGTTTTCAATGAAAGTCTAAAATGTGTATTAGTGTTGAGGAGAATAGAGTGCTGGTAATGGAGATAGATTCTGAGGAGTTTGCAATTAAGATGATAGGAGGAGAAGAAAAAATAAGCTGAAGTTTGGTACAACCACTGGGTGACATTGTTGCATGTTGAGACCGAGCCTACTATGCAAGAAATAAACGAATAAAAATATTGATTTGATTAAATGACATTGTTACAACAGCAGCTTTTACCCTGAGAACATGGTCATCTTCAACCAAATCTTCCTCCAATACATATGCCTCATTAGATGGACACTAAAACAATTATAGAGCATTTGTTTTTTTATGATTTCTATGGGGGCAGCATCAGAAGCCCTAAAGTGCACATCAGGAATTGGCCCAGGGTAGTTGTGCTTATTCAGTGGCGCCTGTAGCTGAGAGAGATGAACTGTCCAGAGCCGGTGCGTGGGGCATACATCACTGAGTGCAGGGCTTTAGACCCAGGAGGAACCAACAGAAGAAAACCCATTACTTAGATGACCAAGATTCTCGGATTTCATCATTTCAATAGCAATTAAATAGACCTGGTCTGGAGTTTCTGGAGGCAGATTTTAAGTCTCTGCTGATAAAATCTTAGTAGATGCCACTTATAGAACCTAAGTTGGCATTAGATGGATTAGATGTCTGAGGCTAATTAGGTGTTCTTTTTGTGGAAATGCCTTAATATGTTTATGTGAAAGTTCTTTTTTTTCAAACATACTGTTCATAAATGCTTTAGAGACTTGATCCTGAGGTAATTCTACTTCATTTATTTCAGATTTTAACAGTACAAGCACTACTGTAGTTCTGAAATGAAGAACACAGCCCAGAAGTGTTTCAAAGATTTTTGCTGTTAATAGTACATTCTCCAAACTTTATCATCTGAATGTCTGTTTATTCATATTTAGTAATCAGAGCACAGCACTGCCCTAAGGTTGTTGGTTGGAAAAAATGAATGCAATATGTGGTGCAACCTTTGTTCAAATACTGTGGATTTACCAGACTCTTATACAACAACTAATTGAGATCTTCTAAAAAAAAACAGCACATCAAAAAGCAATGCCTTGGCTACTAACAAACGTCTGAGGCTCATGAAAGAAAAAGCTGTTGGTGCAGGCTGGCTGCTCTACTTTGGCACATAAAAGAACATTACAGATCATACTAGTTACAAAGGAAGGCATTGCAATGCTGGAAAACAACAACACTACTCAATAGAGTGCATATTAACTAGAGACACATAAAAGTAGGCATTGGCAAACTACTTTTTTTTTCCTGACAAACTATTGAGAGCTGTTCCAAAATTCTCCTGTAATCGTTCTAAGAGGCATACTCCAAAGACTTTTAACAGATATTTATGCATAAGTGGTCAACAAAAAAACGGAACTTAACACAGAAAACAACAACAGTGACCAAGCACAGCAACATGAAACATTTTCTGACACAAGGAAGCTGTCTAACACAACCATCAAGACATCGAGACATTCCACAGACAAATCAAACAGGCTTTTTATTGCCTTTTTGTTAGTTGTTAGTTAGTCACATCTGTTGAAATATCAGAATAGGCTGTCTCACATTATCACACAATGTAATGTAAAGAACTGAAAATAAGCTAAATACTGGAAACCCCATTATCATAAATTACAGGTAGAATTTCACTTGGTTTTTATCAGTGATCCTTTTGCCACACGAGAGATGGTTCCAGTTTCTTAACAACATCCAGAGGTTGCATCATAACAGTGATCCAACAATTCCTACATAGTTCCCATGGAAACCTTCAATATTTCTGCAGAATGGACATTAAATTCAGCAAGAAATATCTGTCTATCGACGTCTGTCTTGTCTCAAATGGTCACCACTGACAACCAGCTGTTTCTCTTGCAGTACCCGATGGGGCATTTCAGCCGGTTGCCAGATTCAAAATATTAAAACAAGAAAATGCACAGTAATAAACTTGCAGTGTGACTGAGGCAATAAACATCAGAGGAACAACATGCATATCAATTGGCTTTTTGTGCCAATGCATTTGTTGATGTGAGGACAAAAAATAACATCTCATAAAATATAAACAACTCTTTGAATCATTATTAGATAGTAAAATATGTGTATGCTATCAATGCCACATGTTCCACAACAATCAAAGTGTCTACATGATGCCTATCACCACATACAAGAGTTAGACATATCAGGCTCAATAAACACTGGACAGTATTCTGGTTACAATGTTTGTGTGTAACCCAGTACAAATATAACAAGGGACCAAAAGATAATTTTAGTGTCCCTCTCTGAAGGCTGCTTAAGACGTTTTCATAGTTCTTCACGGTTTAGCCCCGCAAAAAAATACAATTGAATCCCCTTGAGGGTATTGTGTTTGTCTTTCTCTTCCCGCAGCCCCATGGAAAAACAAATGACTGCAGTGTTTTCTGCAGGTCAGGAAACAGCTCTGTTGCCTAAGATATTATCTGAGGGTGGTTTTTCAACACATATAAACTGGAAAAAAGGGGCTAAAGAGTACACAGAAGAAGTGGTGGGCAGTGATGCTACAACTGCAGGAGGCATTACTGTACTAAGAAGGAAATATCAAAATGAGTGAACTTTTAGTATCTTCCAGTGTAGCAGATGTTCACATATTAAATTTATTTATTTATTTATTTTCTATTTAATAATTCAGAAGACTTAAATAGATTTCTGTTACCGTCTGTCTCCACTCACCCACATCTTCCTCTTTGTGACACTCTGCTGTTATTTTAGCTTTGTTTCTCCACTATGAAAAAATGTTCCATCAGTCTATACTGTCATTTTCTGTTTTGGAGGTGCAGGTGGTTGATGGTTTTCATCTGCAGAGATAAACCTCCCAAATTGTTAGAAAGTATATTTTGACACATCATATCTGTTTGACCACATTGAATTCTTACTATTAATGATGGTCACTAAGCACTGACCAGCGGGCTGTCAGAAGCTGCAGAGCTTTCCTCTTTAACCTGGGGTTTGTGCTCAGGCTCTGTGGAGTGGATCCACCGCATCAGCAAAGTGAACACAGCTCTCAGAGGTTTGATTGATCATTAAAAAGAGAAATAGATCAAACAAAAATGTTGTAAACAACAAGAAGCACAAAATGGAGCACAGCTGGTTGTTGCACCTTTCCCAAATTTTATATTGTTGATTTTAATATAAACTTTATTAAAATACAATAATGCAAACTTTCAATCATTATTGTACAATGCTGTATCAAACGGCCAGGTCAAAAACAGTGGAAAACAAATGGAAACAGAGCTCACCACTTATTCAGCTTGGGCCACAGGGGGAAATAGAAAAAAGAACAAAATAGATTTTCTTAATAGGAAAAGGAACAAGCTTTTTCATTATACAGCAAAACTGCAGTTGATTAATGAGACCATAGGTGTGGTGTTCAACAAATAGTTCAAGTAAGTATTCAAGTAAACTAGGCCCACACTCTCCATTGTGAGGAATATGTTATGCTTTGGTCTGTATTTACAGTGCTTTATTCCAAATGTTTGACCCCACCTTCACCTGTGTTCCTCTGCTGACTGTGTATGCACACTATTTGTTTTGTTTAGGGCCTGTTCTGAGTGCAGACAAATAAGAAAGAAACACAATTATTAATAATTAAGCAATGCGGAGAGGATACAACCAAATCTAATATCCTCTCTATGAAACTATGAATAAAAAGAATGAAAAGTTGATTTTATGCAGTGTCCCCTAACAATATATTCATAACAGCTGCAAAACTCCACAAAATCTTCTCAACTGACTCATATTAAAATCGGTCTGCCTCCAAAGATTGTTGCTAATGAGCGCTATAAAGATCTCTGTTGTTCCAAATGATTTGTTGAAGTAAATAAGACTCAGGATGCGTCTCCACTGGCCGTATCAGCGTTTGTGTGGAGATTTAGGAGAGATGAGATGTTCTTTGATGTGTGCTATGCTCACTCCCTGAAGCAATCCAACACAAAGACAAAACCTCTTCATAGAAAACAGGGCTTCACTTCAAAGGTGTGCCACATAAACACTCACTGTCAGTGCTGTGTGGTACTATGTGTTTGTCCAAGCTTATGTTTGTTGCATTCGAATGATAAAAAAAACAATATACTATGACAAATATAACTTGGACTATAACTAGGAATGCAGGAGTAGAACTAGCATTTTATTGATTGTTTTCACAACACATAACATGTAGTCCATTTTTGCACTGGGAGTTACTGTTTGGCATTTATTCAAGAAGCAGTCATAAATGTTGAAGAGCATGACCCATTACTTAGATTTTATTGAAGTAAGTGAAAACCTGCTTTATTTAAAGATAGAAAAGGCTTATTGTTGCACTCCAAAACAATCTATGCCAACAAATATCTCTCCAACCAATTTCTCTGGGTATTGGATACCCACATACCCAGGTATTTGATGAATCAACATATTATTACTATACTCCTTTGCTCTGTTTCCAAATTCAGGTAACATTCAGATCTGACGTTGCTGTTTGCATTAAACAGTGTTGCATATAAAGTAAAAGAGTGAGATGAAATGCTGCTAAGATTAGTCTAGGCAGACAGACATCTCTTCTAAACATTGTCATGAAGCTGCCTGATTCTGCTGTCAACACAGTAGATCTAGTACAAACACAAGCAGCAACTTTGACAAAAGCCACAGATTTGGAGTCTGATGCAACTATGTTACTTTTGTTTGAATCCAACAGATTGCTTGATGTCAGTAAATTGTTTTGAAAACCACACAGATGGTTTATTTTCATCCTCAGACTGTTTGGGGGATTTAGACATTGAACCCACAGGTCTGTGAGTGTGCACACTAAACATCAGACGTGTACAAGTATACACAGTCAGCATTGATACCCAGATACCCAGAAACATCACAATGACACCGTAATTCTATGAGAGTAGGTTCATTCTCCTCAGAAAATGTCATTTCAAAATTTTATGGATTTGCAAAATAGAGCCTGTAGCTTTTCCTCAGTGTTTATAACATTTCATCCCATCCCCCATTTCTAAATGTGTATTAGCCTGGAGGTCTGATGCAGCCCAGTACGAACATTTAATGTAATTGGACACACTAAATGCTATATTATGCACAACATGTTCTCACGTAACTAGCAACCCCCCCGTGCACAAATGAATGATTTTGCATCCTTGTCTTCTTGTGCCTCAAATGTTAACTTTGAACACAGTACAAAACATATCTGTCTGATACTTTATATATTGGTGGAGTGATTATTAGATTGTTCAGGCAGAACGTGGGGCTGTAGAAAAATCTATTTGAATCATAATCAATAGATCAGAAATAAGAACGCGCATGTTTATCCAGTGGAGCAGTGGAGCATTATTGAAGAGGTATATACACACAGTACTTTATCCACAGAGATTTAGAGGAAGTTTTTTTTATACATAACAATAACAAAAAAAAAGAATATGAACAATAATAGCATCCTAGCATTATCCTATTGAGTATTCAAGTATCTCTAAAAAATCAATATGTAAAAACTATAAAATGAAAACTTTTTTGACTAATGTCTGAAAATTTCAAATTCAAACAAAATACTGGAATAACATCTGTTTAGTGGGATATGTAGAAGAGGAGAAGAAATATAAATGTAGTAACCAGGAACTGGGGTGATCCTTCCAGACATAAGCTGATTTTATGCAGCCTGCTGCATGTTTGCATATAAAAAGTGAATTATCTAGAAATTTTACAGCCTCTACTAGAATAGGTTCAACCAGCTGAGATGAAGCTCTTGTCTGATTAATTAATGGTCTTGAGGTACTGTGGGTGTAACGGTCTCCAGGAGGAGTGGAGTACATTCTCAGGAGGATAGGCCTGTAATGAAGGGCTCTTAGACCACCTGCCAAGAGACTATGGCCATGATTAAAAGTCACCAAGTTTCCTAAAGCAGCCTAGAACAGATTTCTCACATTAGTCACAGAAACATGCTGCGGCTGCTGCTGTGTGCGCTTGATCTAAGAAAACGTAAGCCACGGGCTGAATCAGCATCCTACCAGTGTCCGGACTCAAATGGGAGTACAAACAGCAGTATTGCAGTATAGGACATGTTGGCTTATAATTCTAGTCATGATGAAGGATCTTGTGGTGAGGAGTGCAGCAGTGATAAATTGTGCTTGCCCTCACGCATTTTTATTCCGTGTCTCCAAGGTGAAAAGTCTGGATTCAGACAAATCCTGCTCTAATGACTTGTCATTTCTTTTGGGAATACAGTAAACAGTGCTTCTGTAAATAATTTTTCACAGTGCATGTCTTTCCAACAAAAATGCTGACAATACCCAGCACAACAAATTTAATACATGAATGATGCACTTACTAATGAAAGGAGAACGTCCAAATGAGACAATATTTATGCAAAAATGTGCATAGCAAGCTCAGATTTTTTCCATCTAATTTTGGTCATTGCAGTTTGATCCGGCTGCGTTGTACAATCACAGATGCTGATCAGTAGGTTTCTGACTGTTTTCCAGCAAACACAACAGGATTAATTATGAGTTAACAAAGCCAAAAGGAGTCAATGTGAGAGCCAGGATCAAACCCTATTGTGAAAGTCTGCGTCCTGTTGTTTTAAAGGATTATTTATCCATAAATATATCTTTACTTCTAATAAGCAATGCAGATGAAGGTAAAAATGTGTTTAATAGTAAGCTTCTATTGGACACACAGCAGCCTGCCAGATATTCTGACATTTTTATGTTTAGTGTCTTATTATTTTATACATACATTTCATCTTGCAATTAAATGAAAAGAAGGGTATGTTAATTTTACCCCAGTTTGTCTTGAACTTTTCCGTGTCTCTATTGGCAAGGTCTTTTCAAAACTAGGCTTGATGAATTTGGCTGAAACATTGCTGCATCTCAAGAGGATTGACTAATCTGATATTGGTGAATTCTTATGTACCTTAGTTATCCACTCGTTATGTTTTCAGTCTTTCAGCAGACTGGTGACACTAAAGAAGTCGCAGATGGTAACTTGTGATGCTAGTGATGTTGAGGGATTCAGGGAGTTGGAAAATAATTGCCATGTTTACAATGTGAAGTACACATAGTGAGAGAAAAGACAATCCCAATCTAAACTGACCATGATCCATCTGGTGTTCTGATATTTGACATTTTTATGTTAAAATGAAACAAAGATTTTGATGCGTCAGTTTGGAGGCCACACACTGGCTTGTGTGTGGCAGCCCTTCACATTACAACCCTGTGAAACAAGGTTGTAATGATTAATAGTTTAGCTAAAACAGCCTTCTGTTCACGTTTAGATCTGACAGTTCAATAAAATAATGTCTTTGTTGCATTTTTTCAGGGCTAGAAGGGCATGTGGTCAGTCTCTCTTTTTACCAAGTGATTCCCTGGGCAAAGGTGGAGTTCCCAGCTAAAGGCTGTAATCTGCCTCACACCTAGCTAGTGTGTTGGAGGCCAATAACTGCCTGCCCCTTGCTCATCAATCTGGCAGACAGTAAATGGGCCTGGCCCTGCAGGAGCCCTGAAGCTAAGCTGCACTTTAGATCAAATACCTTCCTGCAGGCTTTCCCCGCTTACACAGATTTGCTTACTTCGTAAACAAAAATAAACACATGATGGTCGCTAAAAAAATACTCAAAATAATCTATTTTTTTACTGCTTCTTGAAGAAAGTCCACAGAACCATTTTTATCATTTATGATACACCTACTACCTTCCACGCAGAGGGAACACTTTCAGCTTTTCTGAGGAGGCGGCGTGATTACTTTGAAAGTTGTTAGTCTTTTGTCAAAGCATCAAGGAGAAAGTGACGTACATTCCTTGTGTTCAGCTAGTGTTGGATTTCTGCATTTGTTATCAGTTTGTGCTGATATGCGAGCGCCTGAGTGTTTCAAAGTGGATTGCTTTCTGAGCTGGATGTGGGAGTCATGTAGGACCAAAGCTTACCGCTTCAGACAGACAGATGTTCCTCTTCAGATAGCAATCTCAGCATAGAACATGGCTGCTCGAGCAAAGCTGTCTCCTGCGATTACTCTCCCTTTACAGTCAGGCCCGAGGGAATAAGGTGTGCACAGTTCAGCCAAGACACGGACTGGAGAGACACAAAGTAAAATTATTAGCACATTCCTTATTTGAAAAAAATGAAATAGACCAGAGACACAACTTTTTGCTGTGGGTTTTAAAGCAGTGATAAAATAGAAGAGGACATGGCAGGTGGCACAGGGGATTTTGTCCTTTTTTGTGTGAGTGACTTAATCATGCCCACTGGCTGAGAACTTGAGAAGCAGGTAAGTACAAAAAGCACCGGCAAGGAACGAAACAAAGCTGAAAAGGAGGTCAAACTCTCACTTGGGCTGAAGCAGTAATGTTCGACATTCATCATCCTCTGACTGACAGCTTTGTGGATTCTGTCAGTGAGCCTTCTTTTTTGATAACTAGAGGGTAAAAGGTAAGGGCTTTAACATATCTGCAGGCTCTAGCTAAAGTGTCAGCTGCCAAACAGTGATGCATGGAGGAGGCAACCTTAATGTGACTAAATGCCCACAGTTTGGGCTCTCGGAGGAGCTTCGAGGCTAAGCTGTGATGAAAATGCAGCAAGAGTAAAACATCTCAGTGAGGGAGGTGAAAATGCATTTATCCTTGGATGTACCCTATTAGAAAGAGTCCACGTAGCCTACTGTAAGTAAAAGTACAAACAGTATTTAACAAAATGAAAGCCTATAGTTTATTCCAAACATGTCAAAAACTTTTTCCAAGTTTTTCATCAGTGTGTGTTTTTATGCAGACATTGACACTTTTGACAAAATTAAGTGGTTTGATCTTCAGTGGGTTCTGTGTGGTAAAAATAATATTATATTTAAGTAATTTTGTGGTTTTGTGATAAGGCTAGAAAGTATTTATAGTTCTACACTGTAAGTAAAGTGCAGTGTTGGTTGCAGCGACAAATAAAGGCCTCTCACGCATTACATTACTCACCTGTTAATTCAGTTATGAGTGTCTGTGAAGGAAACCCAAAGGTTGATCTTCCAGGTCTTTAAAAACACCTTTGTTAAGGCACATTTCTGTTCGATAAAGCTCAGACTCTGTATCATTCCTCACACATAAGTACAGCCACGTGTTACAATTAGCATAGCAGTTTTCCTTGACTTTGTCCGTTAGCTTTCAGGAAGAAACTATTTTAACTTATATAAATTTTACCTACTGTAGTATTTCATCTCATAAAAATATATTTGACAGACTGAGAGAGTCTATGCAGCCACAACTCTGACAGGAGGAGAAAGGCCAGATTTGATGCATCAATAGTGTAGGGGCATGACCTGTTCTGCTGCAACTAATCAATGCTCACCTCAACATTCAACATTTCAAGCAGCGCAGGTCTCTGTAGTGCCAATGCAATCTGACAGCCCATCCTGCCAATGTCGATTTCAGGCCTGAGCTGAAAGTTCCTCTGTTCAAATGAGGTGGGAGCTTTACTGTCCCATTGCAGGCTCTTTTTTATGGGCCTGGGTTTATGGTGCAATGTAAAGTATGGCGTCAAAGCTGTGTGACAAGAATGCTGAGAAAGCCCACTGCATCTGTTAGCTCCTCCTTTCCCTTGTGATTTACTGAGACTTTAATGTTTCAGCTGCGTGTAGGCTCAACTCATTTGTATGTTACCGGAATCTCTTTTGGGACAGAGTTACAGATCAGAGGTTTTCCTCTTTCAAACTTGAAGGTAAGTAAAAAAGAGACACTGAAGCTTTGAATTGCTTCATGTCTTAAAAGTTTGACTTGGGTCTTACCTGAAGTTGTTCACGTTTAGTTTTTACTTGTCCTTAAATACATACTGATTTAATGTTGTTATTATGCCCTGTTACATTGCCTCACTCTAATCTACCCTGCTGCCACGTGAAAAAGAAGACGCATAAGATGCTCTTCTGGAGCTGTAAAGATAGTTTGTGTTCCTCACTTAGCCTAATGGTTGGGTTCTCGCAGCACAAATCATTGCCTTTTTTCGATGGAGTGCTGCGCTCTTTGAGTCATTAAGTCCTCTGAGTGCATATGAAGATCTCTTCAGTTATCAGTCAGCTTCTTTAAGTGAGCACTATTTCCCGAAATGGAAAGTAAAGGCACCTTGTCATAATGTTGTGACACTGACAGCATTTTCATAAATCTTGTTGCATTGAAAAAGTTTAGTTTTTACACATATGGTTCATGTTAGAGGTGTGCTTGACCTTCTTAGTTATTTTCCTCTTCTTCTATAGCCATCCACCTCATAAATGAGAAGAGCATACACTTCACTGTCAGTCTTACCAAGAAGAGTGTTTTCTTTTACAACCTGGTCTTGTTCCACTTGAGAAGCTTCTTGAAACCAATCTTATCGGTGTTCGGTTCAGAACGTATCCATGCCCATTTCCTGCTGTCTTTAGATTTCAGTGCAGTTAACATTTTAAAAGGTCCTCAGACTGTGTTTGTGTGGCCCACTCTGTGTAATAGCTTTCTGTGGATGACTAGCAGACTGGCCTGCAGCTCTTCAATGGTTCAAACCTGTTATGATGCAATGCTTTTACCGCTATTTCTTGAGACTTGACTTTTATAGAGTTCAGGTCTGTGCCCTGAGAAGCATTAAGGTACTTTGTTGCAGAGAAATAATTGGTCAAGATTACACTGTAGTACTGCACACAAATTTCCTCTGTGCCATGTGCCAAATAAAAGTAGCTACATTCAGAATGTCAAAGTTAATGAAAAGTAGCAAAAATGGTTGGCCTGCTTTACACCGTTCAGCAGAAAAATAAAAGTGCTCCATTGTGATTGACTTGCTTGTTTTTAAGTTTTGTATCACACTGCCTGTCCAAAAAAGCTAAGCAAATAGGTAAGTGCCTCCTATTGGATAAGTACTGCATGGATGAATATGGTTCATCTGCAACAAGTTATTTAACCCTAACTGATGCAGTGTGTAGTTTCTCAAGCGAAGAAAACATCTAAGGAGATTGCTGAAACTACTAATAATAATAACTGTCCAACGCACTGTCCAACGAACATGATCTGCAATCACTGAAACGTTTTGTGAAATCTGATCATAAAAAAAAAACTAAAGTTGAACTCACGGCTGTGTTTAATTTACATTTACATTTAGTCATTTAGCAGACGCTTTTATCCAAAGCGACTTACAAGTGAGGAAAACAATGGAAGCAATTTCAACAACACAAGGTAACAAAAAGCATAAGTGCACAAAAAACTAGTCAGTTAAAAACCTAGCACAGCATACAAAGCTAAGGATAGGAAAGATTTTTTTTTTTTTTTTTTTTTTTTTTTTTTTAAGAAGGAATTGATAGAAAGGAAGTTAAGAATTTAATGTTTGTCAGTCAGGTGTTGACAAAAGAGATATGTTTTCAAGCGTTTTTTAAATATGTCTACAGAATCAGCTGATCTTGTAGCAGCAGGTAGATCATTCCACCAACGTGGAACAGATCCAGAGAAAGTACGTGAGAGGGATTTTTTTCCTTTTTGGGATGGTGCAACCAGACGTTGTTCATTAGCAGATCGCAGGGATCTGGTAGGAACATAGGTCTGTATCAGTGAGTGAAGATATGAGGGGGCGGAGCCAGTGGTGGTCTTGTAGGCCAAGAGCATAGCTTTGAACTTAATACGTGCCTCAACCGGGAGCCAATGTAACCTAATGAGGAGAGGAGTTACATGCGCTCTCTTCGGTTCTTTAAAGACCACTCTTGCTGCTGCATTCTGGATCAGCTGCAGAGGTTTGGTTGTGCAGGCAGGAGTCCAGCCAGAAGAGCATTGCAATAATCCAGTTTGGACAAGACAAGAGCCTGAACTAGGATTTGCGTCGAGTGCTCCGATAGGAAAGGTCTAATTTTCCTAATGTTGTAGAGGATGAATCTACAGGACCTGGTGGTGCTGGCAACATGACTTGTGAAGTTTAGTTGATCATCAATTACCACTCCCAGATTTCTGGCAGTGCTGGACGGTGTAATGGTTGATGAGCCTAGTTGAATGGAGAGGTTGTGGCGGGTCTTTGGGTTGGCAGGAATCACAAGCAGTTCTGTTTTACCAAGGTTCAGCTGCAGGTGATGGTCCTGCATCCAAAGTGAGATGTCACTCAGGCACGCCGAGACACGAGCAGAGACCGTCGGATCATCAGGTTGAAATGACAAGTGGAGTTGAGTGTCATCCGCATAGCAGTGATAGGAAAAGCCATGCTTCTGAATGACAGAGCCAAGGGATGTCATGTATATGGAAAAGAGTAGCGGTCCAAGCACTGAGCCCTGTGGCACCCCTGTATTGAGATGTTGGGACTCAGAGACCTCATCTCTCCAGGATACTCTGAATGACCTACCCGAGAGGTAAGACTTGAACCATTGCAACGCCATTCCAGAGACACCCATCGCACTGAGAGAAGACAAGAGGATGTGATGGTTAACAGTGTCAAAGGCAGCAGACAGATCCAGTAAGTTGAGGACAGATGACTTGGATGTTGCCTTTGCCAGTCTCAGGGCTTCGATGACTGAGAGCAGTGCAGTTTCGGTGGAATGTCCGCTTAATAGTGAAAGTAAAAGCATTTCTATACGCACAATGCAAAGATGGAAGAAGGACCTGTGGTCTGATGATTCCAGATTGACCCTGTTCCAGAGTATTGGGTGCATCATGGTAAGAAGAGAGGAAGATGCCTCCATCTTGCCTAGTGCCTAACGTACAAGCCTGTGGAGGCAGTGCTATGATCTGGGGCTGCTGCAGTTGGTCAGGTCTAGGCTCAGCAACGTTGTGTGCTCAAAGAATGAGGTCAGCGGACTATCTGAATGTACTGAATGACCAGATTATTCCATCAATGGATTTTAGAGGCTGTGACTTTTATTGGGACGAGCAGTGTATACAGTATATTGTAGTCTACCCATCTCTGAGTTATTATTGCCAACACTTAAAGGGAACAAGTTTGTAAAATCAGCAAATTACCTGTAATCAAAATAATTTGGGTATTATAATTGCAAATCAGCGTGGTTTGATCAGAAAATGACAAAGAAAAAGAGAGATTTAAGTTAAAGACAAGTCATGTGGACTGTACCAGACACTGAAGGTTCCAGCTGTAAAGTGGACTAAAGTGAAAGTGCAGATGCATTTAAAGTTTCTCAAAGTACTACAGGGCATTTTATTAGTTTTATGTACATGTAAGGTCATGTCAATGTCTAGCCACTTGTCTAGCCTATCTAATTGAGTCTTCTACAGTTAGAGACACAGAGCACTAGAAGCCGCTGGAATCAACAAGAGTCTTGCAGCGGTTTATTATGAGTCCACAATGAACACAAGGAAAAAGTTAATTACCCAGCAGAGTGCACTAAACAATTAGATATCACCCTGGTGCTAATTTTACTGAAATCAACCTAATACATATATTTATACCATTCACAACATTAGCCACAAAAGAGAAAACACATTATACACAGTTTTTTATATTAATAAAATTATAATGGGTAAGTGTAGGCCCTTTGCAGTATCATCTTGTACCACTCAAGACTTTTTTTCCCCCTTAGCTGCTTCAGTTAAGTCCTGAGTCTGGAGATAACACCCTGAAAAGAAACCTCTCACTGCCACCAAATCCTACACAATGCACATTTGAATAAGCTGGCAACCATGTTTGTATTCTGCGTGTGTTTATGCATTGACAGTTCAGCTCTTTTCTGAATTGAAATGTTATGTTACTCCCTTTTTATTTTAAAAAAAATAACCTTTAAAAAATATGCATGCAAGTTTGCAAACTCTGGCTTTTCTTAAGACCTGATGTTTGAGGCTGCATAACAAATTGTCAGAAAACACATTATATGAGGATGGATTGGATTACTATTGGAAACTATTGACTAAAGTGTCCTAGATAACTTTATTCAGTCTTTTTCTTAGACCTTAGGTTGTTTACTGTTTCATCACAAACATGCACCAACCAGACACAAACTAATTCCTGTTTCCTGCAGGAATCATTATCAAATAGATTGTTAATTCTCTACAGACTGAGATTGATGGTATTCCTTTCTATAGTTTAAGATCCAGGTTATTAGTTAGTCAGTGTATTATATGTGTACTTTGCCAGTCATAAGATAAATGTTTCTCTGCACTGTAAAACCAAACACTGATGTAGTGATGCTAGAAGCTTTCCTAAAACAGGGGGTAACATATTGTTTTTGTGAAACTAGGTGCTGTGGCAAAGGAGTTGTAAATGATCTCAGTAATTCAGATCATTTCAAACACAGCCAAGTATCAGTTGTCCCATGGCTCCAGCGAGTTTTACCTTATCTTTGAGCTTTGTTATCTTTCAACAAGCTCCCATCAGCGCCGCCCCCTCTCTCACAAACACAAGACCAAGTCATTATTCTGGGAAAAAGACTACATTAATTAGTTGCCCACCTTCCTTTCTGTTCTCCTTTAGGGCCTGGTTCAATCCGTATTCATTAGGTAATCACGTGTGATTGTCCTGGGGTGTAAACATGGAGCTTAAAAGTAAATCATCTTAACGAGTTGGGCCTGTATTCATCTGCAGGAAAGATGTCAGTGTATTCTCTGTAGGGTTCTGGAAAGTATTATTTAAGTTGAAGCAAAGGAGCAGATGCGGTATTAAATGGGCTGGTACACACAAAGCTTTTGCAGCTTGGAAAATGTTTGACATTTCTTTTCCAGTAAATGGGATTTACATTTAAACAATGACAAAGACACTCGAGAAGTTTCTAATGTTTTTTGAGACAAAAAAGTACTCTCAGACTATAAATGGTCCAAAATACAGCTGCAAGACTTTTAACGTAGACCAGGAGGTTTGATCACATTACCCCGGTCCTGGCTTCATTACACTGGCTTCCTTTGCTTGTTAACAGGTAAAATTCTTTGTTGGCTTGCGCCCTCTTATCTATCTGACCTCATCGCCGGTATACTCCAGCTCATGTGCTACGCTCACAGGATGCTGGCGTGCTTCAACTTCCTCAGATTAAGAAGAAGTCTGCTGGCTACAGAGACTTTTCTTACAGAACACCCCTTTTTTATGGAACTGCAGCAAGCTGACTCTGATGAGGTTTTCAAAAGCAAACTCAAAACATACTTATTTTACCAAACGTATTGATTAGATATTTTCAGTGCTTCTTATTGGTTGTAAGCTGTAGGTACACACTCACACTGGCTGTAGCTTTAGGCACATACGCAACCTCTTATATGATCTATTACACCGGCACTACTCTGGCAGTATTTAGCAGCTCTCCTCCCAAACCTTTGACCTGCTTGGTGACCCCCTCACAGGACTCTGTTCCACCTCGATGCTACCTACCTTAAAAAAGACACACACACACACACACACACACAGCAAACACTGGAACTCGGAGCTCCTATGAACTCTGCCGATAATTATTGGTTTTGTAAGTATATATGTTATAATGTGTGTTTCTATGTTGTTTTAAACTGTCCTTAACACATCGATTGCATGGTCCGTCCTGGAGCGGATCCCTCTTTTTTTAGTACCTCGATGGAGGAAAAGTTGTCTGGTGCAGTCTGTTAAGCCCTTTGGGGTGGCTGTTGTTGTGATATTGGGCTATACAAAAATAAATGTCTTGTCTTGTCTCGGTACAGCATCCGGTGTGAAAAGATAAAAAACTCTTTAAGAAGAGTGTGAATTCTGAAAAACGCTGTCGAAAAAACAAAAGTCGAAGAAGACACACAATACTGTTGCACAGCTTGGAAACCACAAACACAGCTTGGAAAATGTTTGACATTTCTTTTCCAATAAATGGGATTTATATTTAAACAATGACAAAGACACTTGAGAAGTTTCTAATGTTGTTTGAGACAAAGTTGGCCAAAGTACTGTGTGTTCCCTGTGGAGTGGCATTCACAGTGAATCTAACAGCATAATGTCCCTTCAAGTTGATTTTGAAACTAACCAGTTTTAATGCTTTAGCCACTAAATGCCGCAAATCCTTCTACAGACTGTCTGTGTTGTTTTCTTTTTTGAGAGAGAACTATCCTAAACCGGAAAGTTTGGAAAATGTCTTCTGAAAGATAAGGGTGATTTTAGTGCATTTTGTACAAATAAAACTGTTCCTGCTGAGAGTACTGTGTCAGTGAAATTGGCATGATTTTACCAATTGTGTCTAAGAACCATTAAACCAAAGTGCTGCCTGTTTAAAGCGTGTGAATGTGTGTAAAGTGAACTTATTCAATAGTATTATGTTACCTCAAGTGTATTATTCAGATTACTGTTGTAGTTACATAGTAAAACAAGGGTTTGAGAGAGGGAATGACATGCAGGAAACGGATGTGGCCTGGGAGTCAAACCTGGGGCCTCTGGTTACATTGTATGCACACTCTTCCAGATCAACCCACATTTGAGATCTGTCTTGATTTGCTATCATCAAATGTACAGTGAATCAAAAAGCTACAAAACATTCAGTGGGAGGTTTGCCTATTCTCAGAACAGAGTGTGCCACAGCAGAGACTGCATTGAGAAAACAGGCTACCGGCAGCTTTCCATTAAAGGCTAAACAGAGTTAGGGCTTCCAAGAACATCTAACAGCAGGGTGATCAAAGCGCCAGCACATAAATCAATAAGCAGGACAGCCACAATACTTTTGTGTACACACAGGTGTGAAGCCTACTGTACAGCTCACAGCCTTTTATTCCTCTAAGTCTATATTTATGGCCGATAAACAGCTGGACCTCAATGATACTGCCAAACCAGGCCACTTCAACTGGTTTAGATAAACAAATTCAAATGTCTTTCACTCTATTCTGCTCACATTCCTCTGACAGCTACATAGAGAAATACCATCTTGCAATTGAAGTTTCAGAAAGCTTTTAAAACCACACAGTATTAAAGGGCGTAGATGCATATTCACAATACAAGATCCTGAGCAATTACATGCCTTATCTTCTTGCCTGACAAACAGTCCGCTTCATTAAAGGCTTTTAACTGGCACCTAACTACAGCTTTTCCCACTGAATAATCACGACTAACCAGGAAACTTGAACAGCTAAGAGGTTTGTTAAATATATCTTAGTTGTCCAATGGTTATTTTATTCTTTCATGGTTTTCCTTTGATTATGGAGCAAAGAAGGCAAATTGGACAAAGTGGAATGCATGCGAGGAGTTTTTGTAAATGAGGGAAAAAAAGGCATGCATGTGGTACTAAATATATTTGGCAGGCACTCTATGCATGTTTAGTATAAAGTGTAAGAATTTTTTCTATTATTACTACTACTACTGCACTTATTTAACAACCCAAACAAATGTCCAGTTAACCAGGAAAAATACATTTTAAGTTGTATCTTTAATACTGTCACACTAATCATTTTTCTCAAGGGTATTCCGTCAGAAGCTCATACTGTCCCATGCCTACAAACAATATACATGAAAACAATTCCCCACTAACTTTCATTCAGAACATTTTCCCAAACAGCACTGGCACACTGGTGATAGGTGCTGTCACCGTCCATGTTGCTGCAACATATTCAGTTCACACTCAGCCGATTTAACCCTAGTGAGGCGTATAGTAATGGTAGTAAAAGTGATGACAATGGTATAATGGGCTTCTTTTTTATTACTCTCTGCATACTGTCAAGGAGCTGTGATTGTTTTATTCCACGCTTCCTTTCATTTGGCTCAGTAATGGCTCACACGTCTCTTTTTGGTTAAGATTCCTGGCCACATGTGCTAATGAGTTCCAATTACTGATGATGGCAAATTGTACCACGAGCCATCTCATCACGTTGCTATAGTAACACCGCAGGTGGCAGTGTGGTGGGTGTACTGTTGATGTATGGAGATTATGTACAAGCGTGTATCACACTAATGAAATATGACAAACCTGAAATAATTTAATTTATTTTTATCACACTTTTTACAGATCTTAAAAATAAAATTTTACTAATAGACTTCACAAAAAAAAATCAGCACTACAATTTTATATATGATAAAATGTCTAGACAAAAAGCACTTGACGTGTTTGCACTAGATATTGAAAGAAAAAATATAAGCGCATGGAACAGACATGAAGAGAAAAGATGGAGGTAGACACTGTTTGTCCTGTACAAATAATAAAGGCACACATATTTGAAAAGAACAAGAATAGCCGTGGGGAGATGGGAGCCAGGGTTAGCCACTCCTTAGATGACGTATATAAGTCAAACTTTAATTGAGCAAGCACATATGACACATTTTACATGGCACTGATTAATCCACTGCGGCAGGGCCTCACTGGTGTAAGAATGGTGTAAGAGTATTTTCAGTGATGGTTGGAGAGGCCATTGGTGCAAAATGGCTGCCAGGTCTGCCCCAGGGCAGCTGGGGTTATAGTTGCAGCTTACCACCACCAGTGTCTGATTGTGGAGTAAATCAATAATGTGATCGCTTTGAGTACCTTATTTTTATTATTATTATTAGTATTATTATTATTATGTATTCTATCAAATTACATCAATACAAACCGGTCATGTAAAAGTATTTGAGAGTGTGTATACTAAATGTGTTGCGGATGAATGAACAGCAAATGGTGGAATAGTGGTTAGCACTGTTGCTTCACAAGGTCTAGATTTTGGAGTTTACATGTTCTCTCGAGCCTGGGTGTATTTTCTCAAGGTCCTCCATTTTCACCCACTGACATAAAAAAAGAACAAAACTTGCTATACTCAACAGTTAGTGTCATGACTTGGGTACCTAGGTGCCCCCTGGTGGTGACTGCTGAAAATGAATTTCCCTACAGGGATAATAAAGGGATAATAATAAATACAATAGAAATAGTAAATGTTAGAGAGAATGTGTCAATCACTTGTAGTTCTGACCATAATGTTGAAATATAAATATGTAATTTGTTTTTTTCTGTGTATTTTTTCATTATCAAAACAAGTAACATTTTAATTATGTTTTTCTTTGTCCCAGTGCTGACTTCTCATCATTCAACCCCTTTGGCAAAGCAATCATATTGATGAGTGGAGGGTTGAATCTAGACATTTTTATGAAATAATTTAAATTTACTCTTCAGACCTAGACAGTGAAGAAAAATTATGCCATAACAAGGACTGGCAGCCTCATCTATAGATAATAAATGAAGATGACAATGGCTCTGAAACTTCAACCATGCCATTCCCATATGATGCAATCAGGCTGTGTATTTTTCAACATCACTGTCAAGTTGAAAATAAAACCGACACAAGACTTCCTTCTAGAAATACTCAGAGTCTGAATTTTAAGGGTTACCACTGCAGAAAATACACCAAAAGCCGAGTTTTTCAAATGTGCAAGAGTAATTATCTAGTGGCTTCACATAAAAAGTGCCTCTAGTGGGGCATTAAATAAGAGTCCTATTTAGGAATAACCACAAGTAGCCTTAATTTAATTTCCACTGCCTGGTCATCTGTGTGTTTTCTGTCATCTTTAGCTTAGGTTGACTGCAGACGTTTTCATGGCCTTATGATATGAGCAGAGTCCTAGTGTGTGCCAGCTAATGAAACATTTAGTAAGTATTACATTACATCTCTGGGCCTTTTAGTGCTAATTAATATCCTCCTACTTTTCTGTCACATCTGATTGTTATCTTGGTTTCTCTGACGTGCAAAGAATACTCCAGGGCTTAGCTGTACAAAGCAATGAGAGACTGTTTTGTCGGAGTTCTCCAGAATTCAATGTTTCGTTATTTCTGCAACCAGTCGTCAAAGCTGTGGGCAGCATGGCTTTGAAAACCTATAATTTGTGCAATTACAAAAATGAATGGGATGTTCCTTAGCTTATTAAAACCAGGACATTGTGTCTGACACCAGCAAAGCCCTTCAGCATGTCTGAAAAAAAATATGCCCAAAATAATTAAACATGTTAAATAGCTAAATGATAAATAGAAACGTTACACATTTACTCATTTATGTGACAGTAAATATCGGAGATTTAAAAAACAAGTAACTTCTGCATCTTACTGATACTGTTTAGCTACAAACAAAGGCAAAGAAATCTAACATAAAAATTAAAAATGTCAAACTGTTTTAGTAAATCGGCTTGGATAAAAAATTTGTTTGGATAAAAAAATATAAGGAGGACTATTAGTTTACATAATTAGGACATGTGTGAGTCTGATTGCAAGTTTCAAAAAAGGCTCTAATCATTAAGCTCAAGGCCCCAGGAGGTCTCTTCAAGTCAGACGTTGTCTTATGAATGTATCAATAAAACATTAGGATATATTTCTGCTGGTTTAAGCATAGATGTTTCTAATAAAGAGTATGGAAAAGGGTGACACACAATAAGTGGGTTTTCAAGTAAGGGTCAGCCCCCTATTATCAATTTAATGAAAATAAAAAACAATGACCCACGACATAAACAGCACTGTGTCATGTGTGAGTGTTGCATTTTCCAATATTTAATAATTTCAGGTGACAAAATAAAATAAAAAATAGCACAAGCAAAAACTGTTTGGGTGAAAACTGCTGACTCTTTTCACTGATTGAGCTTAAGATTTATAACGCACGTATTTCCTTTCCATTTCCAGACTATTTCCACATGAGCACTTCTCTGTGGTGCGTTTGTAGAGCAGCAGCAAATTAATTCATGTTAGCTTTTTACACTACATGGATAAAATGAGCAGCTAAAGCGGCGAGTACAATGAATCTCTGTGTAGCTGTTCTGACTTTGTGCTTGTCCTTGTCTGTTTCCATGTTTCATTTACACTCTGCATCCCACCTGTCTCAGCGTCACTGTCTTGTCGCATAGACCAATGTTGGTTACGGAGCCTTTGTCTGTTCTTAGAAAATCATTATGTAGATGCAGCCCACAGAGCCCATCAACTGTTTTCATGATCATTTAGTGGCTGCATTACTGTCAGACGGTGTTACTGCAGTGAGATAAATTAACAACAAACCACAGTGTGGACAATGTTAGTGCCAGACACCTGCCTGCCTACACCTTGCACTAATGCACATTGCTTATAATATTTGCTCTTTATAAATGATATAATAATGATTGTATGGAAACTAACTCCGCTGTTTTCCAACAGGTATACACACCAGAGACCAGACTCCTGTGTGTGTCTAGACAAGGATGATCCCTGCCTAAAAGAAACCTCTTGTTTATCAGTCAGCATCCAGAGACTGTGAGTACATGTTATATTCACACATTTATCAGAATGGAAACCAAAAATGTTTCTCCTGACAGAATAATACTGTTGGACTCATTACAACAGTCAAACACAATTTAAAGTGTTAAAATATTTTATTTCACACTGGTCCAGCACACTTATCTTCAAAAAACGAAACCTTTATCTATCTCTGCTTTTGTCTAAGGTCAGAGGCTATGAACTCTCAGTGAGGTGCAAACTCTATGCTTTAGTAAAAGGTGTTATCACATAAACAGCTCTGGAGTGAGTCTGTGCAGTGAGCAGCTGCAGTTTGGTTCTGCGTTGGCATCAGCCAAAGGCTATCACCACAGTGTGCTGTGTGTGAGGGAGTGTAGTGCTGCAGAGTAAATGACTGCAGCCTGAACTACCACCACGTTTGCTGCAACCGCCTGCAACACTTTGCAATGGATGTGCTGGCGTGATTAGAAATAAGATTAATCTGTTGTCATCAATAATAGAATATACAGCTCATTGTGAAAGTCTCTTGTCTCTTTTTATCAGCACTGTGGATGCTGCAGAAACAAAAGTCTGGTCAACAACTGGAAGCTCTCCTTAATTGGCATTATGAAATAACATCAACAGAGTTCACAAACATGCAAACTGTGCTGTTTATCCCTCCAGCTCCTCATGATCCTAATCAACTCTCGCGCTATTGTCTCAGAAAGGCAGTCACTTGTGCTCACTGGGTTCTTCTTTATGCTGAGTCATAGCCATAGTGTTACATTTTACAAATATAGTCCATTTTAGATGATCATGGTAAAGTAATTTCACACCATGTGACCTAGTGTAATTTTAATTATCGAATGAACTCAATTCGTGAAAAGCTTTAATTTAATTTGAAGCCTTAATAACAAAAAAAAAAACATGCAGAAATCATTTTAGTTTCCCTTCAAAATAAAATCAAATGAAAATAGATGCCACCACACAAATCCCACAAAAAAGGGCTTTAATTTAAAGAAATCACTGCTAACATTGCTGCATCCATCTCCTAAATGTAGTGTATAGTAACTATTATATTACAGGAGAGTTTTGAGCAAACTGTGCAGAGTGTTAGGGGCCACAGAGGACCTGCTGAAGCGGCGATAGACAACACAGAGGCAGCAAAAGCTCTGTGATCTACCAGAGGGAATAGCAACGCATCTCAAGCATATGAAGGAGGCTGATCTCACAGGCAGCCACTTTGTTTTTCACCTGTATCTCTCTATCTCAGGCTATCCGGCTTTTGCTGCATGTCATGTTGATGCTGGTTATTCCTCTGTGTAATCTCTGGTTTTGTTTTAAAGCTATCTTAGAGGAGGATGTGAGGACTTACTGTGAAAATGAAAATGGTCCCAATAGCGGAGCAAATGAGGAATAAGTGCATCTAGCAGGGGGCATATTAGCTTAAATGTTCATTCCTCTTACCTTTTTAATCAAAATAACAGTACTATTTTACATGCTAATAGGGCCAAGCAATAGAAAGATGTTGAAATTGTAATGTAATAAAAATTTTACTTGTTGTGTTCGTGGTAGTTGCAATGTAGTAGTAGTTGTCATAACAAAATATAATGAGGTCAAAAAGAAATTAATTTGAGATAAGCAGTCCTAAATATTTTAAGGCTTTTATTTATTTATTTGAAATATCACTTTGTTATCCAGTGGGGAAAGTCGGCAGCCAGACTGAGGAGCACAGCATGTTTTGATGTTGGTGGGGAAACCGGAGTACCTGGAGGAAACCCACTCGAGCACAGGGAGAACATGCAAACTGCACACAGAAAGGCCTCATCTTAACCCAGGACCTTCTTGCTGTGAACTGCACCACCGTGAAAGATCACAGTAGCATAGAGATTATTCATAATCCCTTGACTATACCTTTAGGCTGTGTTGCCATCACTGCATACACAATTAAACAGTGCTATTGATCCAACTGGTCAAATAACAGTCTGCGGTTTGTGGTTTGTCTGCTCTAGAACATTTGTGCATTTGGCAATGGTATTGACCCTTCTTACATCAGTCAACATCAGTCAGACTCATTGTTAAAGGCCAGACTCTTTTCTTGTGCAGGGATTTTACCGGTTCAAAACCAGCTTTCTGCTCGTGAGCCTCTGGTAGATTTCTCTTATATCCCTGACCTTCGTCTTGCTTCATGCCTGGTCTCTGTGCATCGACATATACTGCAGCTCCTCTGTCAGTGAACACAGTAGATTGAGTCTTTTTCTTTTCTGCTGATATTCACAGTTGAATGTTATGTGATGTGAGCATCCAACACAGTGGATGTTCTTATCTGTGGCCCCTGAGCTCAGAGACAGTATTTCTCATCCTGTTCAGATAGTTTGTGCTAAATTTGGCCAACATGTTGATTTGCGTGAACACAGAGATTGCTCTTAAATCTGTTTTGGCAAAACTATAAAAACGGCATTTTTCTGAAAAGCTGTCTTAATTTTCAGACAACTTTTCTTGTTACTTAGTGGTGGGCTGTCTTACAAGTGTACATGACTGTGTGCGATTGTCGGACTTATCAATGCTGTGCTCGTCTCCTGTCACAACGCTGTCTGGCAATAAGCCGCTCTGTCACACTGGGTGACACTGCTCTCCAATTAATCCCAGCGAAGGGCTACTAATGAAGTCATTATGCATTCTGAGAGTTTTATCTTGACATTCACTTTTCCCACTAAAAAAAAGAAGTGACGCAGAAATGCACATAAAGGCCTTAAGGTATGATTAGCAAGACTGGAGACTGACAAATAAAATGTAGCTTCAGGTAAAGACAGGATGATGCAAATAGTTCAGTTCTGCAGGTTTTTATATCATTTTGCATCTAGACTTTCTTGCCTTTACCTCGATAAATTTGTCCTGGTTCTTCATAAATAAGAAACAACACCACTCCTCCTCTTTTTATAAGCAGTGCTAATTTTTTATTTCACCATGAAACACCACAAAACCTTCTATTTACATGGTTCAGTATTTTGAAAAACTTAACACATTTTTGGTATTTTATGAATGACATGGTACTTTTTTTTATTATTAAATGAGAAATATATTGGGCTATCATGAACACATGTTGAGAGACATTTAGTAGGGCCTTTCTGAACCCCTGCAAGTTATTTGTACCATTTGCATTTGAATGTGCTTTGGAGTGTTTCAGTCAGGATCTGAGGGGGAGCAGTGAACCTAAATGCAGCTTTGTGTATCATACTTCTGGTTATTGAAAGAGTAAAGTCTAAGTTTGGCATCTCTTTTGAACTCCACACTAAAATGTTTTCGCTGGCACATTTTGTAAAGATGTTGCTTGCCAACAGATGTTTTCTAAGCTGAATCTGACACACTGTGATCAGACATTTTATGTGAGTCTCTAAAGATGCAATGGAAATACCATGTAAATATTTAAATAGGGCATGTTTTGATACTGTGTGATTTTGGAATCATATAGCTGTGTTGACCTTCAGTTTCTATTGTATCTTACATGAAGTATTGACAAAAATGTGCAACTTGGCTTTTGTTGTACTTTGTAATGAAGTACAACAAAAGCCTTTAGTTGCATTTTGTTGTACTTCATTACACGTTTCCTCTAGTAATATCAAATATAACAGTGTGCAACAAAGCTAAAGACTTAGACATACACAAATAGATGTGTTTTACATTTGCTCTTGAATGATGGCTTCTGCTTTCATTCAGCAGTGATAGCTCATACTGAAAGTCTCTGTAGATTATTGTGTGCTTAGAAATGTGTCAAGAACAACGAAATAAATAAATCAAGCTTCACTGAAAGTCAAAAGCCCTTCAGGATTTTCATGTCTAACAACGTACAAGACACACAATGAATAGGGGATTTAAATCCATGAGGTGCGTTCACTTACTCGGAGGGATTCATTTTTGAAAAGCTTAAAAGAAGGAATAACAGAAAGAAAGAGATGCACAGCCATGTCTATATACTCTAGTAGTTGTCTCGAGGGTTGCACAGTGATACATTCATAACCCTTCGTCGCTTTTTAACCCTCAGGCGTACAGTTTCTGCTCTGTGGTGAAAACATCGAGCTCTTTGCGCCACAGGTTGCCATGGTGATCACTGACCTGAGGAATATGTAAATCACAGCCTCCCGAGTGTTTTATTCAGGTATTTTTGAGAGAATTTGATAAAATACAAGTTGTCAACATGACACACAGGCTCATAGTAGCTCTGTAAAAGTGAACCATTTTGAAATAAGGAGAAACAGAAATAGTACCTAGAAATATCTATAAAACTAATATTACGTCTTTAGTTTTTAAATGATAGACAGGGTTACATTGCAAACACATTACCAAATATATATAAAAAAACACATGCCTGCACATTTTGGTGTTGTTAAGGCTTTGCGAAGCATGAAATAAGCTTTCTAAGGGAACATTGAAGAAGACAGTGTCTGATGTGCCCTGCTATTTCTTAATTAAGCACACATCTTAAAACTGTCACCTCTGAGCCGCGGTCCTGGCTATGGCTTTCAGCAAATTGCTGAGGTAATATAGCACTATAGGTCTTATAAGAGAAAGCGTTGTAGCTGAAGGGCTCTGTAACTTCAGGGTCACACCATTCATTAGTGTTTAATCCTAAACTTACAGTTTTAATCCACCTTTTTGTCAAATTCAACCAAGTACCTCTTTATGGACACCAGTTGTCCATTCCTTGGCCACAGAAATTTAAATCTGCTCTTCATACCAAAATAAGCAACAGTTTATGCTCTTGAAATGAATAAGTTTGCTTCTGAATATACATCCATACTAATACATTTTGTCAGGGTTTCCACTATCTTGAAGGATAAAATAACCATTGCATTAACCATGAGTCCAGAAAACACACTTCCCCAAGGACTTCTTCAAGCGGACAAATAGATTCTCTTTTCCTTCCCTCTCCCATCCCTCTAACGCGCCATGTGTAATGCTGCTGTGTGATGGGTGTGCGTATTTGTGCGTACATGCATGTGTGCTCTGGGCTAGGATGAGCCGAGGAAAGGCAGTTCTTAGATAAGAAACATATCATCGTAAAGCACCTGCCTGGCTGCCTTCAGACTGACTGACACAAGCCGACTGTACAAGGAGATCCTGTCATTGTCATAATCCTCTAAAACGAGTGTCTTGGAATGTTTTCTAACTGTATGTGAAATTACTTAAACATTTTAGCTAATGTACCATTTTTATAATTTTGTAGCATTTTCAGGAAATGATAGAGTTAAAGGCTTTGAAGATAAATATGACTCAAATTTTCAAACTCCTGTCATTGTCACAGAAAGTGGCTCTCTGCTGACAGCTCAGCTTCTGTTTGTGCAGTTATGAGCCTGTGAGCTGCTTCTACCTGGGCTCTAATGGCCATGCCAGCCTCGATCAAGTGTTCCTAACATACAGTACATTTTGTTCAGGAGTCTTCTCTAAGACCTCACTTTATTACCTTGAACAGTCTGAGTCATATAAGGCATTCTCTCTGTTTGCAGCTCAGTAGAGCTGAATGAAGGCTGCTCTGAACAGCAGTTAGTGCACCCTTTTCCTATTAATCATGTTAATGCAATCAGACGTTTGTTTATTTTGTGTTCAACATGAAAAGCTTAAGCATATGTTTACTTGTCTGCAAATATTTCCCACATTTTGCAGAGCTTCTTCCAGAACAGACACGTTCCTCAGATGCTAGAAGTGTCTTAATTCAAATAGAAAATTACCTAATTTACCTCTAATTCCAGTATTTCCTTTTCAGGAATATATATATATATATATATATATATATATATATATATATATATATATATATATATATATATATATATATTTGCATTTATGATAATCTATATTTGTTTCTATAAACAGATGATTTTTATCTGCCCCGCTGTTTTACTATTAACTAATATTTAAATACTGAAAGCTGCTAATGATTCTAAATTTTTTCCCCCTGCTCTAGCTGTCACAACATTACAATCGAGTTTGCTTTCTCAAACCCCTCACACACGGCTGAGCATGAGCTATCCCACACGGCTGATGAGTGGGCTAGATGAACTGTGACCATTAGCTGAGGCAGGGCAAAGACCTGAAGGAGAGGAGCAATGAGCTGTCAGTGAACACCTTTCAGCCACTGGGACAAGCACAAACTCTCTGCAATGCTAATAAATGAAAGTGTCAGATAAAATACAAGCCTTTTGTTGAAAGAGCTTATTTCCAATACCCACTTTACACATTAGCCATTACTAATTATATATCAAGACTGTGGGTCTAAAGGTCTAAAGGGGGTTCAGACAGTGAGAAACAGTTCACTTGATAATGAAAATGGAGCATTGTTGTTTAAATAAACAGGCATTTCAGTATCATGACCAGATCAGAACAGTTCCAAGGGCCTTGTAGTCTTTAAACACCAGGGCTAATTTTACTGAGTGTTCCCTTTAAACGGTCCTGCAAAGGGTTCAATATGACAGACCACCCAGAGCATTACCTGTCTTGTTGATTATCTCCACATTCTCATTGATTATCACAAGCTGCCCTCCCCCTTTATTCTCAGTTATCACTCTGTGGTTGCTGATATGGAGGTACATTATTGATCAGAGCCCATTAACAGGGATAAAAGTGCACAGTTGCAGTCTGATTCATCACAACTCTTGGCCGAGGTATCACTCAGTGGGCCACCTACACTGGCTTTTGGGTGAGTGAGTGGTTATATGCTCAAAACCAACAGAATTCAAAAAACATTTTTACTATGAACATTAGCTGATACAGTGAGTACGGATGTTTGTGCTTTGTAAAATATGTTTGATTTGTCTAAATCTTGTAGTATTTCTTGTACGTGATTGAGGCATGACAATAACAACCATAAGAAGAACTGCATGTAATCAGCTTCTTTAGATACAGTTTGTGCATTACAGCCAGCTTCTATTGGCCTTTGCCCTGGGTGCATTAAATGGATTAAAGCACTACGAGCAGCTAAGCATATATTCATTTCCTCCTCACAACGGGCTCTCTATGAGGTTATACAGTCCTCAAATCTAGGGAGATACCATCTTCCTCATTAAGATGCTCCGATGCTGTGTTTGTTTGTCTAGGAAGAGTTTAGGAAGTGACTTTCATAATAATGTATTGAAAATGACACTAATGAGCTGTGTAGAAGACAAAACATTTACACTCTTTTTAAGTGGAGTGCTATAAAGCATGTACAGGTAGGACTATTATTAGCAACAACTACAATAAGGTTATATTATTATACAATATACATATTTGTTTCTGTTATTAAAAATAGTTAAGGGCACCAATAACTTTTGTATCTTTGCATTATGATACTAAGACAAAAAGTAAAGCCTGAATCTAAACACACATTGTACGCACCGGTATGTACTGTGCTCGTTGTTTGAAGTCGTTTTTACACTTCATCATTCACACTTAATTTCACAGTCATATTTTTCATGAAAATAAGAGCGAATCTTTTCCTTTGGCAGACAGGAAAGTGTGACACCCCAGTGAGAACCAGCGCTATACAGCTGTGGAATTTGGTCCAAGCTGAGGCAAGGAATGAATGAGGTCCCAAGAAGGCAAGCAGCAGGAGCAAAGCAGTGCAGTAGGCCAGATAATTACACAGCCTGATGGAGACGCCACTTGGTATTCTGTGCACGCTCAATAACACATACCAGCACAGATAAGTTGGTGGTGAGAGGTGTTGTGAAAGGAGAGGGGAGCACCTAGACCAGCCGAACTCAGACAGCAGGGAGGCTGCATCACAAATCAGCCCCTCGCTGTGATCTGTCGGGCCTTCTCACAGAAATCAACATACTGTGTGTGATATACTGTAGCAAAGGGAACCAAGTCATTTCATTACATGTAGTGCAGTTCATTAGTGGGGTATGATAGAAGGATGTTATTTTAATTAAGGAAGTATTCCCTTATCTCTAATTGCAAAGTTGGAAAATAAAAGTAAAATACAGTTTTGTGGATGGCTTCCCTCCTGTCTGTAATCCTGTGCAGTGAGTTGATGTATTTGAATATTAGGCTTTCAAAATACCTGAAAAAATATTTGAGCTGAAACCTATGACTCCTACTGTTATTCCTTCCTTACCATTTGACTGGGTTAGAAAATAATCTGTTACACAAGTCTGAACACAAACGCAGAGGTGAGGAGAATTTTGTTCATTGCTGGTCTATGGGGTGAAGTCTAGAGGGTCTTATCTCGGGGCTGGTTGTGTTGGGAGAGGGCAGGGTTGGTGTATTTGGTAGAGTTTCTCTCTGTGTGAATGTGCTGTCAAGCGAGCTGCTGAAGGCTGTGTGCTTTACTGAAGGGTGACAGCCATGAGACAGAGGCGCTCTGCTGCTGTCACGGCCATTCTGTCTCTGTTTTCATCTGTGAGCTATCTGGCCATAAGCTGCTTCATTTGCACTATGTATGTGCAAGAGCCAAACCTGGCCCTTACATCATGGCCCCATTTGCAGTTGCTTAAAAACAAAAATGTGAAAAAAGATTGATTTTCTAAAGGTCAGGTCTATTAGCCTTTGTGACAGCACTAGCTCTACAGTCAACAATTAAACCTTCTGTCTTATTTACAATATGTCTGTGTCTTTAAATAGTTAATTTGGGAAAATAATAAGAAATTGCTCTTTAAAGTTCAGTGTTTGGATTCTTCTTGTCTAGAGCCCACACTGCTGCTGGGTCAACGTCAGGTAGAGAATAATACTGCACAGGCCCAAGTTCTGCTTTTTGGCTCTACACTGATGAATCAAATGTAGTCATGTGGAACCTCTGCAGACTGAGAACACAGATTCTAAGAACGCTGCCATCTCCTCACTATCAGACCAGGCTTATTGGAGTATGACACAGATTTCTTTTCAGGTCTCTTTTCATTTCAGTGAGGAAATGTTTGTCTGCAGTTCATTTGAGGTAGCATATTTCATATGTAATCATATAATCACAATGGGAAACAAGGTAATATAGTGTGTCCCATGAATACACAACTGCAGTCCCACATTATTGAGTTTTCTATGTGTGTACTGTATACAAAGTGAGCAAGTAAAGTGGACTAAAGTGAGATGTTAAGCAGATTGCCTCTGTGGTACTCGGCCAAACCAATGCAGTTCTATTGCTACTTGGCTGCTGTCATTGCTGTCTGTTTAAAAGCCCTGCTGCTGGAATATAGACCTACATTATGGAACAAAGCAGCAAGTTGTAAGATTGGGAATAGGTTCTGACAAACTGGGGTAGAGAACTTTTTTTTTTAGAGCATGTGATTATTTGTGGCTTGCATTTGCAGGAACATATTGTAGTGCATTGGAGACAAGCTATAGTACTAGGCCCTGTTTGACTTCCATCAAACACTATTATCATGTTTGCAGTAATATTTATGACCTCTACAGGGGTGCCGCAGTCTCCGGACAGCATTAAAGTCTGCTTCTTGGCCTCCATAAATATTTTCTTTTACGAGGGGGAAGTGCTGAAAGTTGTAACAGGCTATTAAATGGATGAGTTGCATTTCTTAACCTCATCCACCTTTTATCGGCGGAGACCCAGAGCAGCGACCTGCAGAGATGGTAAAAAGTGAACATCTGTTTGTTTAACCTCATCTAGCCATTTTCAGTCAGGCTCTCAACCACCAGCCTGGTGCCATCACTGCTCATCGTCACTGCACCCCATTATTGTCTGTCAAAGATGAGGCCAGGCTTAAGAGTGCTGCTCCAGAGAAACACCTTCACTAGAAAGGTGTCTTTTAACTGATTCTAGTGTTTTCACCAACAGTAGTGCCATTTGTAATGTTGCATCTAGGTTGAAATGAATTATGGAATAATGAAATTATTCAAGCACATAAACAATAGGAGGTATACAATACGGGGGTGGCGTATGTTTACAGGCATATGAGAAAACATTACATGATAAACAAGGATAACCTGTGCTGTCGACCTCCAAAATATGAATTATATTCTTAAGACCTGGCTCTAGTCTGTATTTGTGACATTTGAAACAAAAAAGTGAGGCACTGTTTCGAAGCCAAAAATAGTAATTATTTTATTTTATTTAAACAAAAGCTAAGGAGTGTAATGGGACAGTAGTTAGATGAATGAGTGCATGGATGTGGAAGTTTATAATGCAAGGTGTTGAAGGTGCACAACAAAACAAAAAAAGAGTGCTCTGGAGAACGCAGATGTGCAGGTCAAGTTGACAGTAAATATTATCAAGGGGACGAGCATCTGATATTTAAATTGACAAGGAAAAAAAAAAATTTAAATCTGAAATGTGATCTTTAACATTATACAAATCAGACCAGATTACTGACATTGTACTGACAAATATGCAAGTATGCAAATATGCAACCTTCAGCTTATGGACCACAGTCACTGAACTGTCTAAAAGTGTGAATGATTGATGACTACAGAGAATTATCAATATTGGTGCCTCCTGATTAATTAAACAATAAAAGGACACTTTTCAGTGAATGATCACATATTGAACAGACGAGGGCATGGGTTTTGACAGGTCAGGTCAGATAAAGCAAACAAAGTCCCAAATGAGACTCTCAGAGAGGACTGTCACTGGACAGAGCGGTGTGGCTCTAACCTTTGACCCTCCGTGAATCAGTATTCTGGCGCCAGCACATTGCTACTCTTTAGCTGCGAGGTGTTAGGGGCCCGGTCTGCAGACGGTGCTCTCGGGAAGGTGAGGAGATTCATTTTCATGTAGCGGTGAAGGTCATGTGGTGCGATGATGGCATTAATAATGAGCAGAGAGTTAGAACAGCAGCTAAGCTCCTGCACAAGTCGACTAAAGTGTACAGGGTTACCCTCTGCCATGTGTTCGAGCAGATGTTAGCTTTTAATCATATATGTGTCATGATCTTATACATCTCTGCATGAGATATGTCCCTCATGTGGATTTCTCTGGATCTGTGTTATGATTACAGAGTATTTTCTAATCTAATACCCAGACATGTTTGATGTTTTAAGCTCCTCCACTGCTCAGCCCACTCACTAATTTCTTGACACTCACACTATGCAACCATGTCCGCTAATTTCAATTATGAATGCAAAAGCTGGTGTTTGGGCACAGGGAAGAGAGGGAAGAGCTTTTGCCTCGACACAATGAAGGACTAAAGGAAAAAAAAAAGATTATTAGAAAGACATGCGAATTAATCACTGCTGGCTGACATTTCTGTTAATAGCCTTCAGATAACATTGTAAGACATACCACGCTAAAGGCTGTCCAAGGTCGTTCATCTTCATTTGTCTTGGTTGAGATGCAAACAAAGATAAAGTGACTCAGAGGAGGAGGGTCAGATGCAAAGAAGGGACAATAAGACACCGACTTGTTTACAAAGTTAAGCTTTTACTGGAATTGAGATTGGAAAAGATGGGTGCATGTTTCCCATTTAAGTATTTGCTGTTTAATAAAATCTGGGAAGGGAATGGAAATAATTCTCCATATTGTTCGGTCTTTGTAAAGTCCATTGTGCAAAAGTCACACTCACCTCAAGGTCCACTCACTTTTTATGGACACCTCTTAACCTTTTGGTCCCAGAGATGAAGAACCCTGTAAAGCAACAAAAGCCAAAACCTTTGGTTTAAAGCTTGCAGCATTGTTTGTTATTGCAGTTTCTTTTCCCATGTTTGCTCCCTAACACACAGACAGTGAAAGGAGGGTGGGTTGAGGTGTGCAATAAGACTGAAGTAAAGTAAGAAACTACTCAGCGCTTTACTAAATAGAAGCCATCTGGTCGTACTGGGCAGGGCCATTTGTGTGCACACAAGAAGGACTGGAAGAATGTAGGCATGCTGGCAGTCAGGCCACAATACAGCCATGGACAGGGTGAATAAACAGCTGCATCTTTATTTCATGGGGCACCCCTAACAAATGTAGTCTCTGCAAGCAGCCATTGTGTCAAGGAGGATCACAGAAAGGGAAGTTTACTGTTTCCTTGGCAGTGGCAAGTATCTGCAAGAAAGAAAGTGTAAGAAAAGCAGATTGAATTTAAGTAGTGAGTTTCTATTTTCAGAATATGGAGTCTGAAAGACAGAATAACCACACTTTTAAAAACAAATGCACCTGGTTCAGCAGATACTCCACTCTTTAACTGTGTCAGGGCACGCTACCATCTTCTAATATCTTGAACACATCCAAATTCTGTTGTATTTTTACTATACTATAAATATCAAATATAAAACTTTTATTTTACACACATACTGTATATTTCTTTTTTTAGGATGCACGTGGTAGAGTGGTTAGCACTCCAGCCTCACAGCAAGAAGGTCGTGAGTTCAAACATTCTCGGCCGACTCCGGTCTTTCAGGCCCAAAGCTGCTGGGATAAGCTCCAGCAGTAGAAAATGAATGAATGAATATTTCATTTTGAATGTTGGTTTGTAAAAGACAGCAGGAAAAGAGTGAAGGATCTGGACAAAAGGCAGAAAAGTAATCTGCGCTCATTCCAATTTTAGTGCAAGGGCTTCTTTTGATTAAGACACATGCCTGTAGATGGCAAATACAATAAAGGTTTATCAGTGAGAAAGGCCAGGGCTGACTTTCACATATCTTTCTTTCTTTTCCCAGAAATTGAAAAGGCTGTATTGTCCCGCGGCTATGGCCAGACTGGCTGCTTCCACACACAGAGGATTAGGCTCAGTGCTGATAGCTTTGTTTGATTGGCTGTCTCTATGCAAACGTGTTTTTTATCACACATTTGCACAAACTAGTCATATTTTTAAATTGTTGCATAGACTTTTTTATCGCAGCCATCAGTGAAGAGCAGACTGAAGTTGGTAGCTTCCGTGATGCCATTGTTTGTGGCTTTTTGGAGGCCAGACGTGTGACAGGCAGTGTGTCTTGTCCAAGGAGGCTCATTTCACAGCACACTGGGGAGATTATAGTGTTGACTCCATCATAATCCTAACAGATTCAAGGATTTGTTCCATTACATATATGCTGGCAGCCTGAACTCAAGACTGATGGGATTTTTCTAGATGTGAAGTATTACAAAATAATAAATAACAGTAGCATGTGTATGAATGAACTTAAATCTAGTTAAAGGAGAGTTTGGGAATTGGGTAAATACACTATAAAAATAGTATATGCAGCAAATGGATCCACTTCTTTAAGAACCAGCATCTGGAGTTGTTTCATATGCTTTGCTAAACTCATCAGAATTGCTTTTTTTTGTTTTGCTCTGACTCAAACTGAGATAATTATTACTCTTGGAGGCATTGTTTGTTTTGGCAAAGCAATGGTCCATAAACACGTCATCATTCACAACAAGATTTGCCAATTTTAGCTTCACAACACCCAAGAAGGTGCTGTTGATTCTATCTCTGATTTTGATTATAATTGTTAATTCAGACATTTACCAGAAACTGTTAATTAACAATTAGTGCTCTGGCAAAGTATGGCAGGCTTCCTAACAGGCATCCGTGAGGGGGAAGTAGCGGGATAATTCAGAGTGCTGTTTGAAAGTACCGCAGTAATTGTCACTGGAATAGTCTCTTTAATTCTGATTAAGCTATAATTAAGGATCTACATTGGAGGCATGGCATCTTGAAGCCGAAGATGCAACTCCAGCGTGTGGGAATAGCCTCAACTAATTAAGTAGAAACAATGTTGCTCACACTAATATGTTGCATTAACTTACCCTGAATGCATAAATCATTTTTTTAACTATTGCTCGTCCTCCATGTAAGCCCCTTTGGAGATTTTCTTTAATAATTAGTGAACATGTAAAGTGCTTTATCAACTTTCCATACTTACGTATTTCGATTTATAAATCTTTATTGTACATACTGATACAAATGCCTTTACATTTCAGAGTTAACATTATGCAGGTTATGTTGATGTGTGTGGTAAGCAATATTTAACGGGCTAAGTGAGGTGGTTTTACTGCAGACTTGATGCATTTTTTCCCTCTTATTTTCAACACAATTTGCCAAACACTGCCCATCTAAAATCTATAGGCCATAAATGCCATTATAATTGCATTGATTGTATTCATTTATTCAAACTCATTGTGGACTATTCAAAAGGCTAGAGGCAGCAGCACTCATTTAGCCTATACTGCAGGGTTGTCAGTGGTAAGTCTATTTCTTATAAACATGAATTCGGCCTTCAGCCTCATTATTTGTATTCACACTGGTTACAGCGTCCTTCATTTTTGCTTTCAGACTAATTTACCCTTTTTTCATGGCAAATTTCCTCTAGGGCCTATCCAGGTCTGACAAGAAGCCGTGGGATGCTTCTTTTCCTCAATAATCCAACAACCTCCTGTTGTAAAAACCTCTACCATTATAGTGATAACGCAGAGATGGGGAACACTTCACTCAGATGAAATGGTCAGTGTTGCAGCCCATAATATTGCAATGGTCACAATTGCAATTAACAATAAATTCAACAATTTTTTTCTATACTTTCCCAGAATGTTAATACCAAGCTTTTAAAGGGAGATGCTTCAGATTATTCTCAGTGCTTTATGTGATTATGTTATGTGAGATTCCAACAATTGAAGACAAAAAGAAAAGCATGACTCATGAGATTGCATTGAGCAATTTGAATATACAACTTTCATCTTAAGCTACTAATTTTGTCAAACTAATACAAATTTTTGGATCATTCCCCAACATTGTTTTCATTGACTAATAATTAGTTCTCATCAAAGCTATTCTATTCATTACTGATCGTCTCTCTGCTAACAAGTGATAAACCTATTAGAATACACACTGTGGACACTATATCCAAAAGGTCACTGTTTCAAACGACCTGTGCCTGAGGCCTTTCGGGCAGCGTCCACAGCAGAGCAGGTATCCACTGATCTGACCTCAGCCGCCCAAGGAAATGCTGGCATCCATCCGCTGTGGTCCCATATCACCATTCTCATCCACCCACCATGCCTCGGTCAAACCCGAGCAATACTGACTCCTGTAGTCATAGCGACAGCCAGGTCTGCTGATGCCCTTGGGGGATTCTTCTTCACTGAATTCCTTGGTGCTCAGTAAAAGGGCGCCCCTCTGCTGAATGCCTGTTTATCTTTGCAAACACAGAGATGCGGGTGTCCCTGAGCATTCATCATTCATCATTCATCACTCTGTTTTTCCTGACCACCTGTCTTTGTGACTGCCAAAATCCTTGAGTTAATGTGGTCTTCATTATGCCAGAGGACAAATAAAACAGAAACAAGTATCTGATTTGTATACAACATTGGTTATGTAACGTTGTATTATGTGCAGGTGTGGTGATACATTCTCTGATGTTTGGACTGTATTTGGTGTAACAGAGCCATACGTGTAGATTCATTAAGGTATAGCTATATCTGCCTTGTCTTTGAGGATGGCAAATATTTTGGTTCTTTTGCACCAAAGGAGAGCTGTGTGGAGTTACTGACAACTATAATGCAGACAGAAATCATGCTCACCTGATAAATGGCTGGCCACAGTCCCCTCCTCGACGATCGAACAAAATGAGTGTCCTTCTGGAGAGTGGAGGGAGACAGAGACAGATGGTGCATAGACCAAGGCATAAGGACAACAAAAAAATGCAGAATTACACAGTGGACTGCAATGTCAGAATCCATTAGGTGTTTCAAAGGAGACAGTGATCATTCTCAATCAAAAATGTAAAATAGCATGACATAGCATGACACTAGAGAGATCAGTAGCGCCTCAGTGGAATTACAAATGAGCCATGCTTCTGCATGAGCCACTGTTATCACAAACAACAGGTAACATTAATATGAATGTGAACTATTGACTAATAACACTCAAGAGCCTGTTACTGGCAGTTTGTTCTCTGAAAGGTGTTTGCTTCCAACAGCGTAACATAGGATAATAATCATGAGTGGTTGTGCACTGTTAGGTCATGATGGTTTAAGCCTGTGACATCCAAACTGTTAGTCAGCAATCATTTACAAGCTTGGGTAAATGAAATCTCACACAATCCGTTATACACATTTTTCTTCATAATATTTTTTCTAATACTAACAAAAACCCACATGTCGCCAGACTCACTCACACAGTCTTTCAGTATCTTGCTTTCACTGGCTCCCACTAAGGCATCTGCAAAAGAGCATGTGTGGTTCACAGCAGTAGCTCAAGTGTTACTGTAGCTTCAATGCTTAATCTGTTACTATGTGTTCATTTCTGTACAGGTAGGCCAGGCTCTTAGAACAGGAATACACTGGCTACATTAATGCCTGCATTATTACACAAGCTAATCTTATTATAATGCTTGCATCCCATGTGTTTCTCTTCATCCAGGTGAATGATTGTAACAACAAGAGCCGTCTTTGCGGTGCAACCCTGACCCATGCTGCTCCCGCCTCTCAGGGGATGGCAAAGGTCCAGGATGGACACAAGAATGCATTTGACAGGTGCACAGGCTACTCAGTGACCTAAATACTTGTTATTAAAATCACTGTATGATGTAAAATGTGGAAAGCGATTAGAAAGAAGCTTGTTGTTTATATTAACTAATACAATCTCCCAGTGCATGATGCATGTTTTTCTTGGCAAGAAAGCTTAACACCAGTGTATAACAATAGCGTATTTGCTTGAAGACTACAATTGTCCTTAATATAGACAAACAAATGGAAATTATGCTCTTTACAAGAAAATGTTTGTTTTGGTCTGTTAGACATTAAATTATTAAGATAATTTTCAAAAACAAAACTGGCAATAAGTTTGTTCAACAGACTTCTACTAGAAGCCAGCAAAGGTTACAAAGTTTGATATTGTGTCTCCAGTAAACGTGTTGTTTCCACTGCAGCTTTGCAATGTTAGAGGAGGGCCAAGATGGTATGGACAGTGGTACCCTAAGTCCTCCCTCAGCTCGACAGGTTACTATCCTACGGCACCCTACTCAAGGCTTCGGCTTCGTTGCAGGCAGCCAGAGGCCTGTCATTGTACGCTCCGTCTCCGCGGGTCAGTGTGTTTGTGTGTGCAGAGAGTAATGCCACTAATTGAAAAGCATGAAAACGTAAATATTTTTCTTTAACCTAAGTATGCGTTTTCCTCTATGTCCTGCAGACGGCCCTTCCTTTGGCAAGCTTCTCGCCGGGGACCAGATCTTGGCAATTAACGAAGAGACGGTGAGCGACGCGCCCCGAGAGAGAGTCATAGACCTTGTAAGGTAACATCCTTTACTGTCCCAGGAGGGAGGGAGGCATAGTAAGGGGGTTACATTTAAGAGGAATAGGGTATGGCAAGAGAAAAAGAGCACATGGATAAAATAGGGGATCATACACCAAGCTGTTTCTAATTTCTGCTCATGCAGTACATCAACACAAACCTGGGGATGAGTCAGTCTTTTGCAGCTGAAGGACAGTGAGAAAATGACAGATATAATCTGAAGAACCTCTCCAAATACTGGCTTGTCCATGGCATTATCTAACACACTCCACTCTCTCGTGTCCTTCCACAGATGCTGTACAGACACTATAGTTCTCACTGTGCTACAGCCCCATCAGGTAAAAGAACTGGCTGTTTTTAATCCTCAGAATTTCTCTATATATATATATGTAGATTATACAACTTAACAGGATTTGTTCCTTTGTGAATGGTGGAGACATGCATTATTATTGCTGTGCACACATACAGGTACATGCACCTACTTGCATTAGAGAAATTCATTTTCTGTTAAACCTTTTAAAACCTCGGTGTGGGCGAGCAAACATGAGTCCTTAGTAAATAAATAGTTATGCATCATCCCTTTTCTGAAAAGTGCAGAAAGTACAATTTATCAGCTATGAAACAGAATGGTTGTTTGCTAACAGTATGCAATGTGATAATTTGAAGCCCATATCTTGACGGAGAATATATTTCAAACTCTGCCGTTGTGAGCCATGTTATAAGATTAACAGTTGTCGCACTGCAGCAGCATTAGCTGCTCTAAAACACATCTTCTTGGCAGTCATCGGGACGTTTTGCTCATTTATGTTTTTCAAGCTGACTCAAAAGTTCTCCTCTCTCTCTTCCTATCCTCAGTCACCTAAGTCTGCCTTCATAAGTGCAGCCAAAAAGGCCCAACTGCGAACCAACCCGCCTAAAGTGCGCTTTTCTGAGCAAGTGTCCATCAGTGACCCAGACTCAGTAAGTTCAACCTGTCCTGCTTCTTTGTTCTTTAAACCTCTGCTGTTACTCTGCACCTCCCTGTCTCAGTATATATTTGTTCTGTTTGATCAGGGTTTGCAAAGAAATAAGGGATCCTCTCTCTGCTCTGAAGTACTATTTGTTTGCAGGTTATCAGTTCAGAAGACAAATATCACATTCCTTTTACACATTTAACTTGTTGTGTGGAAGATGTCAATAATTCTAGTATTAGTATCTAATATCTAGTATTTTTTTTATAAACAGTTTTAATTAAGTGGTCTCTATTTATATAGATATAGATCGGCTCTATCTGCTCAAACAGTCAAAGTGCTTTACATTGCTATCAGATTTACACTCAATAACCAGATAAACATATGCTCATTAAAAACGTCTGGAACAGATAAAGGATCAAATGAGGGTTTCTCTTATTTCCAAGGACAAGAAAATACAGAAAGATTTAATGGAAGTTGTGTCAAAAAAGGTTGTTTCAGAGCAAAGCTATACATCAAAATTTCCATTTGGAATAGCTCATGATAACGCTGTGTGATCTGTGACAGAAATACATCAACTTTTATAAATAGATGGACCATGCTGGTTTGGGCTTCTCACTCCACAGGACTCCTGCCCAGCTCTCTGATCATTTTCCTCACTCCCAAACTCTCCCCAAGAACGTTAAATCTTCCTTTCTATTCTGTTCCAGCTCCTGGTATGTCATAAACATTTGAGCTGTTAAGAGTTCTACTTTTTACAATCCAGACCATGTTGTAATAGCACTCTTTAATATTGTTATGTTTTGTTCAAATTATTAAGACAGCATAAACTGGAATGACTTTTAATCTAAACTAGATGCCAGGTGTTGAGTTCGTGACGCATACTACAAATCAAAAGAAGAAAAAAATCAAATCTGTGTGATTTTAAAGGTGATTTGCGGAGGCATCAAACAGCAACGTAATTTCTCAGAGAATGGATTTGGGCTTTCTGAAATAGAACAGAGATGTTCCCACAAAGACTCACAGCTCATTTTATAGCCAGAGCAATCAGTGCAATTCTGTATCTCATCTCACTTTGAACCAATCGGGCACCCAGCTTCTTTTTAAATTGTGAATCTATGTCCTCAGTGCTCATACTGCACAGAGGACAAAACAAGGGAGAGATGCTATGATGGGAAATGATCGCCTGTTTTACTCAACACCATCGACTTATTGAAGACCATTTCTTGTATTCTACCTCCACTGAAAGGGGCCTCTGGCTCATATTGATTATTTGAAACCTCAGTAGTATTGACAGTGCACAGTGCTGCCTGATGTGTTGTGGCACTGAGGCATATGAGCATCTTTACTTTGTGCCTGATTAGGCATACTCTATCAAGAACAAAGTTATCTCATAGTGATAAATGTAGGACCAACTGGTGGCATAGGTTCACAAGTGAAAAAAGAAAGATTGTTTGCTCATATCCCAAGTTTTATCTCTTCCAATCAGCACAAAAGAACAGCTTCTTGAGTCTGCTGAATACTTAACTTATCTTAAAAAACAGACTGCTGGCCATCTGCTATGGACACAGCAATCTATTTAAATATTAGCTAAAATGTACTGTTGTAATACATTCACATACATGTTCTATAATTGGTCAATTTCAGCGACTATTTTTACAGACTTACAAGAGTAAAGCATATTTTAGGCTTTTTTTTTTTTTTAAACCTACAAGGTAATTTCCCCCTTTTGCATCTTTGCACACATTAGACCCATGGGTCTTTCTCATTAAATTTAGTCCCCTTTGTCAGATTACAACTGCTGTTTGTTGAAAATTCATAACAAGAAATGATCCATTTACATAGAGAAGATGGTGGAGCAGAAAGAAGAAGTGAGCCAAGAGGGAAGGGAAATGCTAATATATTTATCTAACAAGTGCTATGTAGAAGCAATAAGGGCAAGCTCTATTTGTATGCACACACATGCATGTACACACATACATGTTGTAAAGCCCTGCATTCAATTTGCATGGGTAGACTGAAGACAGTTGAATAGACCCCTCTTTGATCCCAATGTAAATTATGAGGTGGGCTTCCTGAGGAAACCTTTTGTTCCTTTTTGCATTGTCCAGAGTTCACTTCCCACATCATATTGTTTCTTCAACAAGTTTCCACATTTGTTTGCTTGTATGAAACATAGTATTATATATTATATACTACATCAGTACGTAACTTATGTACTATAGTACATTTGCACGGTATTAATTTAATTATAAAATAATTAAATTAATAAAATAGCTCACCTATCTCACACAATTCAGGACTCTTCACAACCACACTGCACTTTTTTTTCAATTTTATATAATGGCACTTTATTTAAATTGAAAATGACTTATTGCTGAACCTACACTGTTTTTATCTCTCTCAGACAATGCTCAAGGACGACTCCTTGCTCCTTATACCAAATGTTTTGAAGGTGTTTTTGGAGAATGGACAGATCAAGTCCTTTACATTCGACAGCCGCACCACTGTTAGGGTATGTACACACCACAGCTGTAGAAACAAAATGATAATGGGGTTAATACGGTCAGCAGACAGGTTTTGAAAAAGAGGCACCTATTTTCTGTTGTTGAGAAAGTACCACTTAGTGCTTTCACTTTTATGTTTACGTCTTAGGTTATATAATTTGACATGAGGTCATTTGAGTCTCTAGGACCCAGATGAAACTGACATCTCTGGCTCTTTATACTGGCTCTATTTGATTCTTTAAATCTCCTTTCTTCTCCACAGTTTGGCTTTCTCATTAATCTAATTAAATGGCATTTGTGCATAATAGGGAGCAGATCAATACAACACAGATTAAATCAATACTGGGATACAATGCCTAGCCTTGTGCCCATTACTTTGTCTGTCCAGTAAAGAAGTTGCTGCAGTATTTCAGGCAGCTGTCTAGAGGGTTCTAAACCTAATGTACATCGTCTGCACATGTGCAAACTGCACAGGTCAATACTGTTTCCTGTGACTGGTATTACTTAGGGTCATTCATTTCTCTTCTTCTGCTTAGTCCTGTTAGGGGTCGAAGGTGAATGAAGCCTTTACCAGCAACTTTGGGCCTGAGGCAGGGTACACCCTGGACAATGGCCAGATGGTTGCAGGGTTGACATTTAGAGTCAGACACTGACAGAAAACCATTCGCTCACATTCTTTCACTAGGGATACTTTAGATTTGACGATCGACCTGTACATGCATGTTTTTGGGCGGTGGGAGAAAGCTGGACTGAACCCAATCTGCAATTACGTAAGGTATATCAGTAAATTCTCACAAAATTGCTTAGCGACAACAAACAAGCACCCATTTTAAATTATCACTAAGCAGTAAATAGTTTTTTGCCTCTAATATATTATAAAGATTTTTGTTTTTACTCCAGAGAGAGCATGGTTTCTTTTGCTCAGATTAATTTTAGGCATCAGGCAACAGCATTTAATATTTTCACAAATTCAGATGGCTACAGATTAATCAATAGCACAATATTCTCACTAGCCCAATATAATATTGTATTAAAGTTAAGTTTTTCTATTTCTCCTCTTTTAGGATGTAATCTCATCCCTTCAGGATCGCCTCTCGCTGCGCTACATCGAGCATTTTGCTTTAGTGCTAGAGGCAGGTGGAATGGACCATCATCAGAGGTTGCAGCTGCTGCAGGAGAACCAGCCTCTGACACATGTAAAGGCCGCAAATCATTAAAAATAAATATGCTTCAGAAAGATTTAATAATAAAGATATGGTTTGGAGGATTAAAAGTTTTTGATTGTTGTCTTTAAAATAAAGATGTCTTCTTTTTGTTTTTATGATCAGACTTTTCTGTTATGACAAAAAGATTTGTAAATTATCTAAAACAGGTTATGTTATTCCTTCAGGTCGTGCACAGAACCTACTTTCAAGGGATGAAGTGTCTTTTCCGCATCTGCTTTTTTCCCAAGGACCCTGCAGATCTACTGAGAAGGGATCCTGCTGCATTTGAGTACCTCTATATTCAGGTAAGCCTAGGATTTAGGGGAATTAAAACATCCTTATTCAACCTCATGAGGATGACTCAGTTGTCAAAGATCACATTGGTGGAAGCTTAATTCTAAATTCATAAAAACTCTCTTATATAGTTAATTGTGGTTTGTCAAAATATCTTTTGCTTTGGCACTTTGTGTTAACACATTATAATTCATGTCCTCACAGAGTCGTAATGATGTCATTAAGGAGCGTTTTGGCATGGACTGGAAGTCTGACATCACGTTACGGCTGGCTGCGCTGCACATTTACATCACTGTGTCCTCTGCAAGACCCAATCAGAAGATCTCACTCAAGCATGTAGAGTAGGTTCAAAAACTGAACTCGCCTTACAATCTGCAATGAAATACATACAAAGATGAACTGCTGCATTTATTTTCTCAAATACATGGCAAATCTTCTAGGGATTTGCACCCATGTGAAGGACTAGGTCTGTTACTTGCCTGCAGCAAACACATACAGGACTGTCAAGTCTTAGTATGAATCTTATATATATACAATGTATGGAAAGTTCTATTGATGAGGTGAGATTCTCACAAGAATCTGTTATATTTGAGACTATATGATGAGCCAGGTGCACTTTTCTTTATAAGTTTTATTGTCTTGCTTTACTAATTCTGTATCATGGACAATGATGTATTTATTGTTATCTTTATGATTGAAAAGTTATTATGATTTTATTAAATATAAAAATTACACAAGGATACACAAAGACAAACATTTGTTGACTCATTTCCTGTTGAAACCTTAGACCCACAGAAGCAGGTAAATTACCTGCTCATCAAATCCACTGTGCCTTGTGTCAATCCACAAGTCAGATCAAACTGCGATCTTGACATGGATTAAAACAAGTCTTTTGTTCCTTGGATGTGACATTTTCCTTATCTTTCCGATGAAGCCTCTCTACCACTGTTTTACTTTTTGACCTTTTTCTTTGCTCTCTATCACAGAAAAGAGTGGGGACTAGAGCCGTTTCTCCCTCTCACACTGCTTCCAACAGTCAAGGAGAAGAATGTGTGCAAGACCCTGTCTCAGTTACTAAAGACTTACCAGCACCCACCGCCATCTGGCAACAAGGTGCTGCTGACAAATACGTTCTCATTATGACATTTATGTAGTATTTAAAAAATAGTTCTTAATTGAATTGCTTTGCAACTGTAAAAATGGTACAGTATAAATAGTAGAAAAATTAAATGGTAAACATTTAATAGTGCTATGCAATGTTTACATGGTAACATTAAACCCTCATTGTCTGATGTAGCTGTTGCATAAGACTTTAACATGACTCAACAGTGCACTCCGGAGGATGTGGTGGGTAAAGGTAAACTTTTCCTCCGCTGATGTAAATTTTCTGTGACTGTTTGATTACAGGTCTCTCCTCTGCAAGGGAAGCTACAGTACATGCGTGTTCTTAATGATCTACCACCTTTTGGGGGAATATTGTTTCATACTGTTGAACTGGTAATTTGTTTTTAGTTATTTGATGTATACATTTGTTTATTTTTTTTACAAATGATAATAATAATAATGTATCGATGAAATATAAGAATTGTAAAATAAAACGTGTTCTTCTTCAGGATGACAAACAATCAGCTACAACACTCCTGGTGGGTCCTCGACATGGTATTAGTCATGTGATTGACCTTAAAAACAACCTTACTACAGTTCTGGCTGAGTTCAGCAGAGTCTCCAAGGTCCAGCTGTACCGAGAGAGCCAAGGAGTGGCTCGTGTCGAAGTGTCAATCCATGAGGCCAAGGTATTATGGCAGAATGTACACCATATATGACAGCATAGCATAGTAATTTAAACTTCTCAAGCTTTTTTACTAAATTAAACTGTTATGATTGTCACCTTAATTAACCCACAATAATCTCTTGCAGCCCCTGGTCTTGCTTATGGAATGGCCTGATGCTTCTAACTTTGCATGCCTGATCTCTGGCTACTACAAGCTGTTCGTAGACCCAAAACGGACCATCTTTTTTCGTAACCCTGGTCAGTCTCAGCTGACTAAGGCAGGTATGGCCCAGTCTTTATTAGTCAATACGCAACATATGGTTAAAAATATATTATATTTTCATATTTTCAGTATTATGTTGAAAGACTGTGATGTCTTGCATGTCAAGAAATTGTGTCTATGTAGACATTGATCTTCATGACTGCAACCATTGCCAGTATTAACCAGGTTGTTTCCTGGAGCTACCATCCCATGGTGCCTCTTTTTGGTCTCTCTTTTCATCTTCATCTCAACTTTGGATGATTTGCCATATATTTCTATATCTGATTACAACATTTTGGAAGTTCACCGTACATTTCATGGTTGGGCGCTCACATATTAAGTACAGCATCAAAAGGTCTGCTGCTATCCACTGTCTTGACCTGTGGTTCAAACAAGAAGGATCATCATACCATCACATTCCAGAAACTAACCCTCCAACCTCAAACAAGCTTCAACTGTCAGCCATCTGAAATAACAATTACCATGTGACTACCACCGTCACCTCTGCTTTCCCATTTATATCTTTCCACAAAAGTTTTTAACACCTTAAACTCTCCACTGCTCTGACCATTCTGTCCCCAGATTTCAGAAGCTCCCACCATGCCTATTCACGCTCTGGGGCAAGCAGCCTGCCAAGTGGAGGGCGGCGAGGGGACGAGAGAGAGAACTCCCACAGGGAGTCAGGGTCGTTACGTGCCGCTGTCCCAGCCGAGCCTCAACATCTAGGCCTGTGTCATGTGCATCTACGAGAACGAGAACATCAATTCCAGGAGTTTCAAACATCAGCTGAAACTGAACTTGACATAAATGAGAACTTAATATCTCAGGAGCCGCCTGGCCGACCCCGCACAAAGTCTGACCCCACCTTGCAGAGTACAGAGGAAATAGCGGGTGTTTCAGAAGTCCCAGTATCGGAGAATGCAGAATTTAGAATACGAGCCCAAACAATGAATCAATCCCAGAAAAATACGCGGTACTTCTGTGACTCGTGCAAAGCCAGGCTGAGGGCAGAGGGTCTGTCAGCTGCAGGGAACAGTAGTGGGAGCTCAGGTAAACACTGCTCCAGTACTTGTGCATCCCGAGATGGAGGTGCTGTTGACCTTACTGCCCTCCCACCCCCAGGTAATGAAGAGGAAGATGAAGAAGAGGTCATTGATAGTGCAGAGCGGCTGCAACCCCCACCACCTGCTATTGCTGCCCCTCCACCTGGCTTCAGGGACAACAGCTCAGATGAGGATGACACAAAAAGGGGGAGGAAGGCTCGGACCAATCCCAGCCCAAGGACGGCCACCGGGAAGCTGGCCCATGCCAAGGAAGACGTGCCTGTGACACTGATCGATAATGTCTCCACAAGATCTGTTCGCGACCATGCCCAGGAGCTCGATGATGCTCTTGTGTCCACCTTACAGGCATTAGAGGCTTTGGCAGCTTCTGAGGACTACCCTCACCACCCTCAACAACCAACACAGACCGCAGGTCAACAGTCTGAGTCACACAACAGCCCATATGACACACAAACAGTAAAGTTTGACTTTGGCCATGATTTTTAAAGCTTATGTACAGTTACGCAACTTGATAGAGCTGTTTCACCTTTAAGATGTGAGGCTACATTGAATAGAATATTCACAAACTGACACATTGTGCACTACAGATTATTTTGCAAGAGTCAATTTGGTTATATATTATGGTTAATATAATGCAAAAATATTGCAAAATAAAATAGTTTGGTCTTGAGCATGTGAGGCTAATTCTCTGCTAGCCTTTATTTGAAACTGATTACCCTCTTGTCTTACTGCATAAACAGCTATTTGAATTTTCCATTTTAAAGATATTTGTGACTGTAACTTTACAGCAATACCATGTCCTACAGCCAGACAAAATTAATATTTGTATATTATTCTAATTTTAACAGTGTCCTTTTTCCTTCTTAGGTCTGATTGTGTTGGCTGCCATTACACCTGAGTCATCACTAGACTCGGGACACGAGACAAACTCCTCTGAACTGACAGATGTTTCTGAGATGGTGTCAGCAATGAAACAAAACCAGAGCCAAACATACCTTTTAGCTCATCATATCAACAAGGACCGCATAATCTGTCGCCGTGACTTTCCCCTGGCAATCCCTGGGTGTACAGCTAAGACGATTGGGACTGGAGCCTTCTCTGTGGGGCAGATACGTGCTGGCTGTCCACCAAAACAAGTTATCCTTAGCAAGACTGTTCCCTTTAAGGTCAGCCCCAGTCAAGATTCTGCAATACTCCGTGTCATGGCAGAGCAGGCAAGTAGTCAACACGCCACGCAGACTGAACAAAAAGCATTAATGAAAGCAAACAGTGAGTCCACCAAAGCAAAATCCCCCAGCACCCCTGGTAAGACCCTTGAAGAAATGTCAGAAAACACTGTGCAAGATCAAAAAAGATCTAATTTAGTTGGAGAGACACAAAATCTTTCTGAAAGTAAAAAAGTGATTGCACCTGTTAAAACAGACTCAAACAAAGCCTTACCTATGCTCTTGCCTGTGGACATAACGGCCTCTGCCAAGATCTCCTCAAATAGCCAAGACGCCAAGACTGCCTCAAGCGAGACCATGAAGCCTTCTAGCTCTACTGAAGTTCTGCCAATTGATGATCTTTTTTGCACATGCCCTGTGCAACAAGAGCCTGGGACTCAATTAAGACTTAAAGATCCACAGGTACAAAAAGTAGTGGTGTTTCAGTCTTCTTCCCCAACAGATGATGAACGCCTTCGGGCTAAAAGCCTGCAGCTGGCTAACAGTAAAGAAAATGCAGTAAAAGGAGGAGCTGATCCCAGTTTGGCTAAACCGAGCCCTCAATTACAAACCAAATACTCTCCTCAGCTGCCTGTAAAATCCGAGAGAAAAGAAGCAGCTGAGAACAAGACTGATGTAACCCACACCAAATCACATCCTGAGCCAACAAAAAGTTCATTAAAATCTTTACCTATTTTAGATGATCCTACAACGCCTAGTGGCTCTGTGGATAAGGTCTCTACTCTTCCTTTGAGAGATTCTAAGAGGGAGGGGACTGGCAAAATAAAGTCCCAACGAAGTGCACCCTTTTTAAGTTTCAGAAACCTACTTTCAGCAACGTTCCCAGCAAGAATGCGGAGAGAAACAGATGAACGAAGGGCTCAGTTGCAGAAAGTTCGGCAGTATGAGTTAGAGTTCTTAGAGGAGCTACTAAAGCCCAAGTCATCCCAGGGAGAGTTTTTGCCTCAAGGATCGTCACCTGTGCCAGGAGGGACCCCTTGTGCCTGTCAGCTCCGCACCAGCCCAGTCCTGAAGGCTCCAGGGATCTCCCGGGAGCAACGGCGCAGCTGTGACTGTAAGCGAATGTGCAGAGGTATGCGGCTGCCTGATACACCTGTCGGCTCCATAACAGAAACACAGCACAGAGGCAGAGAGAGAAACGTTACAAAGACTTCTCCTGTCATTTCCAAAGCCTCTCACACTCCAGGTTCTACAAGAAGACCTCAAACTTTAGAGATCAAGACCACCCGAATTCGCTCAACCAGCCTTGAGTCCAGAGAACCAAGAGGAGAACATGACTCTTGTTTGCCTACCTGTACTTCACAAACAGACTGTATGGGAGCCCCACAATATAAGAAACTGCAGAGGCGATACAGTTTTGGCGAGCTAGATAACAGCACTAGCACACCTGTGTATGCAGAAGTTAAGCCCAAAACCAAGAGTCTAGAAAAGGAAATGGAGAGAGTGAGGGCCACAGGCCTGCGACTCCCAACACCTGTTGAGCCGGTCCACATAGAGTCCCATCAAGCAGAGGCAAAGGGGAAAAAGGGTGTGTTTTTCATTCAAGGAGAGGAGCAACTGAGTGAAGGCAAAGAGGGAGCAGGAGAAGTGGTACTGACCCTGCCCACTGAGGACAGTGAAGAAAAGGATAAATGCTGCTCATTCTGTTTCTGCTACAGAAAGTGTGAGGCTGCAGATGAGAGTAGTGAGAAAGATGAGCTTTCATATTCAATACCTCTTCAGGTCTTACCAGGCATGGAGCTGGACTCACATACATTTCCTGTAGTAAGCAAAACTCTCCAGGTCCTTAATGCAGAAGACTGCAGTGGTGAGGAAGAGGAGGAGGAAGAAGAGCCTCAGACACAAGAGATTGACCTCAGAGCCTGTGGTACCTTAGAGGGGAGCTTGGCACGGGTGCAAGCTCTACAGGGGAAAACTTTCAGCTTGCCTGATGGCTTTCTAAATGCCCAGTTGGATGCTAATGAGCTGCTAGCTATCCTGCGTCAGTGTGCTAACAGCCCTCAAGCAGAGGGTGAGGCTCGCCTCCAACCCTCACGGATTGCAGAGTATAAGCAGGAGTTAGCAATTCGCTTCAAAGAGTTCAGAGCATCATGTCGACGTGTAGCAAGTGTTGAAAAAAGCCCAACTCGCATGCTTGCCGTCGTCACAGCCAGTTTTCAAGTGCTGTGTGAACTAACACAGACCTTTATCAAATTGGTCAGAGGTGTTCGTTCAGAAGCCCAAAGGCTACAGTTGTTAAGGAAAGTTGAGGAAGTCGCTATCAATTATACTTTGCTACTTCGTGCAGCAGAAGAATCAATGGGACATTCAAGCAGCCTGCCAACAAAGACAGTTAGCCCCCAAGTTCCCTCCAATGCCAACAACATGAGCTCACTCTCTCGACCCATCAAAACTCTGCCTGCCTAGTAGAGCAGTAAGACATGTTTTAAACAATCCAGAATGTTAATAGCTACTATATCCAAATTCATTATTTATTTATTGTTTACATTTTTTACAAGACTTGCAATGAATCATCCTCAGTATAAACTGCAATGCAGCTGTTCCATCTCATGTTTACAGGCCCTGAGGTAGCCTTGTGGATCTTGTTTAGAAAATATAAGATACACCAAGCAAATGCACAATGGAATAAGAACCCAATAACAGACTGGGTATTACAGGGCTAATCACCTTACATCTATATTCAAACAAACTGTGTTATAATATAGTATAATATTTTATATGTAATGTATAAATATATATTTCAGTTGTATCTACCTAGCAAATAATTTAGGTTTTGTGGAGAATAAAGGTAATGGATATATTTAAAAATGTATTAAGTTAACATATCCTTAAATATATTATAATAAACCACTCAAAATAAATGTATGCTCTGGACTAGAATATTTCAGAGACCTCGTGAAGTAGCGACTTCTGTAAATTGCATAGTCCAAAGCTTTGGTTGGTTAGATGGTGATATGTGTGTTGTGGAATTTTTTAACTGTTCTTCTGCAAAACTAAGATTCTTGTGGGTGTAATGAAAAATGTGAGGGGTATTGTAGGAAAATGAAAATTCTTCAAAGACAGGACTGACACATAGAACTTCACTTGCTAGCAGAAACCCATGCTCACTATAGCTATTCGGGGCAGACAATGTAGCAGAGACCCAAATCAAAGCCCTGACCACTGTACAGTAATGAGTGTTGTTACCTCATTCTGCCGTAATAAGACAAATCCACACTACTAAATGCACTTGCATCTCACTTGCTGTGAATCATAGTTTTAAATATTCACCTGCAAGTGTTTAAAGTTATGACGAGAATTTTGCACCACTTTTGACATTAGCTCTCACCTGAAAGTGTTTGAATTGTTTTATTCTGTCTGCTGCTGAAAATGCCCATACTACTTACTAGTTTTAACCTCACGGATTAATGGATCCTTGTTATCAGTCAGGTTATCTGTAGACTAATATTTTCATTTCTGTGTGCTACTAAACATTGTGCAATCTCACACACATATATACACTATAATAATCACACAAAGTAGTTTTCTATGTATTTTAATAAAACAAACATGTCTGTTCTTTGTTCCGGATCTTCTTTGTGTCTCACCCTCTTGTTTAAAAAAGACTGACAAGCTTTGTAGCTGCACTTGGCCTAACATACTGTAGATTGGACAAACTGTTAAGAGAGTGATGCAATGCCAAATGGTTTATAACATAAGAAACAGTCTTCCTTTGACTTTATTTATTTAGAAAAGAATACATAACATACAATAAAATAACTACATTCAAAAACAAATGAAACATTTTCATTTGAATCATAGGCTAAGCATTGTGTTGATATTAACTTGGCAAAACCCCTTTTAACAGTTTGTGTTTTGGGTTAGTATGTCATTTTCCATAATCATATGCAGTGTTTGTCATTCTGTGTAATGCATGTTGTCCCACACACAATGGATTTTCAGAGGTCTATGCTAAAGGAGTTCATGTTCAGTTATACTATTTGTATAGATTATATTACACTTGTAAAGGGAACACCAATCAGCCTTTCATTTGAAAGGTTGCGTTGGTAAATTTTAAAATATTTTTCAAATGAGGTTCAGAAACATGCTACTCTACATTGTAAATGCAAACACTTAAGGAAAATATAACAATTTTAAATTATTATCAACATTAGGATTTATTGAGACTCCTCAGTATTTTGTAAAAAAAAAAAAAAAAAAAAAAAAATTAATTAATTCCAATAAAACATCTCTGTAAGGTAATTGTTTATAGTAGTAATGTAACATAGAAAATCTAATAGCAAATCATATATTTTAAGAAGTATATTATGAGCATAAAGCATGGAACATGTTTATTTTTATAAACAAAAATATGAGATGATGGTCTCTCATCAGCACCTAAACATTTCAAAATTACAGTAAACATTTTCTGTGAGTGTCATTGCTCAGTTGCTTTGCAGAACTTTGTGGATTTGTATGTGTCATTCACAGAGACATGGCTTGAACCATTGATTTCTTTTTACCTTTTTGTGTCCTTATTTACTGTTGATAATTTTGTCATCACTGTGTTCTGTCTGTGTGGAAAGTTAACTCATGTTTTAAGAGCAATAAAGAGTGTTATTTAAACATTATGGGAATTTGGGAATGACATTTCAATTTTTAAACGAGACTTGAAAGTAATTTAAATGGTATTGTTTTATATTTCTTATTTAGTTAGTACAATGTTTATTCTATTTTTTTACATGTATATAATTATACAAAAATTATATAATTTGTATAATTCCTTGATTAATCATATGGACTTTGTCCTGAACACTAATATATGTCTATATTAACATGTGTTTTAAAGAAACAAAATAGCTAGGTATTGCTTAACAAACATCAATGTAAATTCCTGAAAATAACTTGGGTTAGATTTAATGTAATCAAAATCATTTGTGTTTATAAAAATACACTAAATGCTAAGTGCAGGTCTTCTTGTATACTTTATGAGCAACCTATCTTGAGAGGCGCCAAGTTGAGCAAAAAAGTGAAGAAAAAAATAAGAAAAATATTAATATTAATATTTTGCCTTAGGTTTGTTTGGTTTTCCTTTAGGTGTGAATAATTAATTGAGGACATATAAGAGTTCATCCTCAATGTTGTAATAATCAGTGAACGTGCCCCTGATTGACGTCAGCGCGTCCAGACGTAAACGCAGCGTAGTGTGCGTCACTTTGCGAAGTAGCGCTGCTCGCGTGCACTGTGGGCCACAATGGAGGATAGGTAGTGAACACAATTAGCTCAGAAAGGGTATCTCTTAATTAGTTGGTCCATTTGTAGCCGTTGAGATCTGCCTTCTGCTCCGTGCCGCTTACATCTCGGACTCAACGACGCCCTGGACCGTAACAGAATGCCGAATATAAAAATATTTAGCGGTAGCTCACATCCGGATTTATCTCAAAAAATAGCTGACCGCTTGGGTCTGGAACTGGCAAAGGTTGTCACAAAAAAATTTAGTAACCAGGAAACATGGTGAGTTGGTTGTTTACAGTCACTGCTGTGAAAATGTGGTCAGAGATGATTATTAAGCAAATGCTGTAGCCTAGCGACATGACTTAATTTAGAAACGTGGCGTCGTTGTGATGTTGTCGCGCGGTGATGTAGGTATTCGTAGGCTGACCTATTGGCATTAATAACCTTTCAAATGTAAGCTATAAGCTAATCTTGCTTAAGGTATAGTGTGTAAATTCCTGATTTTGCGGTCTTCTGTTTTAGATTCCAAACCTAGTCCGACAGCAGTCCCCACTTAAACAATTGTTTACTCTTGTCTCATTTATCTCTTGCCTCTGGTGTGAAGGCTTCCAGACACTAAGTACTGTTTGTTTTGTAACTCTCCTTTGGCAGTGTTGAGATAGGAGAGAGTGTACGTGGGGAGGATGTCTACATTGTCCAAAGTGGATCTGGGGAGATCAATGATAATTTGATGGAGCTCCTGATTATGATTAACGCCTGCAAGATTGCCTCTGCGTCCAGGGTCACGGCTGTCATCCCATGCTTTCCATATGCCCGACAAGACAAGAAGGACAAGGTGGGGGTGAGGGATATCTATTTTAATTACTTCAGTCATGCCATTTGCCATCAGAATCCTGACATATTTGCTATTACAGTCTTCATGACGAGGCACATTTGCTTTTATTTGTTCTCTAATTCATTCCTTGCATTTTGTATTATTTTCTAATTCAGTTGCAATAGCCAACTCATTTAAGTGTCTCATTCAAAGTCTGGAATGCCTATATTTTGACTACATCTTAATATTTGTTTTGTTTATTTGGTATTACACATTTATTCCATGCATTTTGATCTGCCATTATTATTGTTGGTGATAAGGATGTAGTTTTATTATTGCCTGTTATTGAGAAGGGCTTCAAGCATTTGCATATAAAATCTGAGTGAGTGTTCAACCTCTCTGAGTTATTTTTAGAAACCAGCCATGGTTCCATGTACTTATTTCCATGTGACTGACGAGATCTATTTTCATTTCAGAGCCGTGCTCCTATTTCTGCCAAGTTGGTTGCCAACATGTTGTCAGTGTCAGGGGCTGACCACATCATCACTATGGATCTGCATGCCTCACAGATACAGGTGAATGATTTAATGTAAAATACACCTCACGCTACTGGATCATTATACTGCTTTTACAAAGTAAAAGACTGGAAGATTTGTTAGGTCTACATTTCAAGCCAAGACCGATACTGATAAATTAACATTATGTAAACCTCGGTCTAAGTGTAGTATAAGTATAACATAAATGTCATACGTATTTTGTAAGTATTTTCTGATATTATCTTTCCTTTTTGAAACAAAATAAATCTTGATTAAAATGTCTTTAAAGCAATTTATTTATTAATTACGCCATCTGCGGATAGTGACTATATAATAACAGACCAAATGTTGTAAAATTGTAGCCTACACAATAACGTGAGACTCATCTTCAGACTAGCTTATTGTCCGTTCTTACTTCAAAGCATTTTTGTCAGCTGCATAAATCTGATGGAAAATATAGACCTAGATTTTAAATTTGTGAACACAGACTTGAACATTTTGATTTGGGTTATTATTGGTCTTTATCAGATTAACAAACTGACTTCTGACAATGTTAATAAGTTATGGGCTTCTTTATGCATTTCTTTCTCTTGTGCACTTAAACTACTTGGAGACAAGGCTGACAGAGCAAGTCCCTGAAGCGGCAGGGAGAGGATGACATACAGCGGAGATCAAAAGAGAGTTTTCTCCAGGCACAAGAACATATATGGGAATAAATCAATGGGAGGCTTAATTTAAATGCTGTTTCACATAAAGTAACATACCTCAATATATATATTTTACCCATCCTTTTGAAATCTCACAAGAACAAACCCTGCACACAACAACTCGCTGTTCTTTCTCCGAGAGGCGAAAACATTCCCACACCCGCTGGCATTTTGGAAGCAAGCTATATGTGCCACGTGCACAAGCTGTTGCTATAGTGACAGTTAAAGAAGTTGCAGAAAGGCAGGATAAAATGTCAAACATATCCAGTCCATATTCTTCACGTGACAGCAGAATAATATCAATAGGCTGTATAGATGCATTTGCCAATGTCGGTTAACCTTGTCATTATTGGCCGATACCATTTTAAGGCCATGTATCAGTGCATCCCTAGTTTCAAACCATTTATAGATGTAGGCTGCAAGTAATTCCAAGGAGTTTAACCCACATAATGTTTTTTTTTTCCCAGGGATTCTTTGACATCCCTGTTGATAACCTGTATGCAGAGCCAGCTGTGCTGAAGTGGATTAAAGAGAACATCCCAGAGTGGAAAAACTGTACAATAGTCTCACCTGATGCAGGGGGAGCCAAGAGGTAAAAACCAATACTTAAAACCTTAAGTATATATTACATTAAATATCATTTTTAGATTTCCTTGACAGTGTTAGCTTTTTTTATTACAAAGTGTGTGCAGTGAGTTTTTACAATGCTTCTGAGTGTTACTTTTTTTGCAGGGTCACATCTATTGCAGATAGATTAAATGTGGACTTCGCTCTTATTCACAAGGAAAGAAAAAAGGCTAATGAAGTTGACCGCATGGTTCTTGTGGGGGATGTGACTGACCGCGTAGCAATTCTGGTGGATGATATGGCTGATACATGTGGCACAATCTGTCATGCAGCTGATAAGTAAGTCTGATGATAAGTAAAAATAATGTATTGTAAACCTGAGTAATATGAGTTTATAATTTGATACATTTAATTTTTCTGCCCCAGGCTTATTTCTGCTGGTGCAACCAAGGTCTATGCCATCCTAACTCATGGCATTTTTTCTGGTCCAGCTATTACAAGAATTAATAATGCTTGTTTTGAAGCTGTAGTCGTCACCAACACAATTCCCCAAGAAGAAAAGATGAAGCATTGTCCAAAAATACAGGTCAGGAAACGACCAAATTTTAAGCTCCGTTATGAGGCGTTTGTTGTCATTTATGCCTCTAATGTCCTGTATTACTCTGACATTGTCACTTTTAAGCAAAATAACCTTGGAATTATAGTTTGTTTAATCCCTTTTTATATAAATATAAATAGTTATTTATTTATTTTTAAGGCTAGACTTAACAGTTTGTTAAGTTGTTTAACAGCAACCCAGGGGCTTCAGGAAGCAGCAAAAAAGTCAAGCCTCTGTGACATTTGATGAAGCGTCTTGACATTTTGCACAAAAGCTTAGGTAAAGGGGTGTAAAACAGATTCATTTACATTAGAAATTTAGCAGACGCTTTTATTCAAAGCGACTTACAAGTGAGGAAAAACAATGGAAGCAATTTCAACACCAGGTATCAAAAAGCATAAGTGCACTAGTCAGTTATAACCCAGCACAGTATACAAAGCTAAGGATAAGAAAGTTTATTTTATTTTATTATTATTTAAGAAAAGGAATTGATAGAAAGTAAGTAGAATTCAGTCAGGTGTTGACGGAAGAGATGTGTTTTCAAGTGTTTTTAAAGATTCTACAGAATCTGCTGATCTTGTAGCAGCAGGCAGATCATTCCACCAATGTGGAACAGATCCAGAGAAAGTACGTGAGCTTGATTTTCCTTTTTGGGATAGTACCACCAGACGTTATTCATTTGCAGAGCGCAGGGATCTGGTAGGAACATAGTTCTGGATTAGTGAGTGAAGATATGAGGGAGCAGAGCCAGTGGTGGTCTTGTAGGCCAAGAGCATAGCTTTGAACTTAATGCGGGCATCAACCGGGAGCCTATGTAACCTAATGAGGAGAGGAGTTACGTGCGCTCTCTTTGGTTCTTTATTAGATTCATATATTTGAACAAAAAGGGTCTGTAGCAAAAGGCAGAGACTGAAGGATGAAAGTATTATTGTGCATATTTTTTTTTTTAAAATAGAAAAGCCAAAACTATTTTTGGATTTGATTGAAACCTGGTTTATTTAATGTTTTGCATGGTACTGCACTGTTTAATATTAATCACTCCAAAACTGCATTTGTTAACCATGCGCTGAAGATGATTTGACTTGACTGAATTCTTGCCTTTAACTTTAATGTCTGTGCTCTCCCCAGGTTATTGACATATCGATGATCCTTGCAGAGGCCATCCGTCGAACTCACAATGGAGAGTCTGTGTCATACTTGTTCAGCCATGTGCCCTTGTAACTATGATGTCTACCATTAACTATGTGCTGTTACACCAAAATAAGAGTCCCCTTATTTGCAAAGATGTTCTAACAATTATGAAACAAGAACTACTGTTACTAACGCTAACCCCATTCCCATCCCTTTAATGTGTTTGGGGCACCAAAGCTATTGTTATGGATAAATACCATTTGCTGTGAACCCCAATCTTAACCCGTACATAGTTTGACCTGAACAAAGAAATCAGGGAATCGTTTCAAGTGTAAGAGCTCATAAACATGCCTGGCATGGTTGTGGTCGGGGCAAGCTTTATGTGATAGTGTTACATTGAAAGTGTGTAGTTTTCATGTAACTATTGTGTTCTCTGCTGTTTGATTATTATAATAATGATAATAATAATATGAATGTGTTTATTTAATAGTTTACAGTGCCACTTAAGCTCCACTCAACCAAGAGTGCCTCATCAGTCTGAAATAATTTTACCTTTTCCATTCAAATGTACTAAGTTTCACATGTTGGGAATCATTTCAACTCTTGAGGTCCCCACATTGAGTGGGGTTTGTTTAAGTTTAATCTTTGAAAATTGGTCTGGTATTTGATTGGGGTCTCTGCAGGCAGGAGCTTCCTTCAGAACTATTCACTTGCCTTTTTTCATTTTTGTGCATTTTAAAAACTTTTTTCCATAGGCTGAATGCAATATTTATCTAAAGAAGTGTTCATAAATAAATTAAACGTGTGTAAACTCTAAAGTGAGTGATTTTGTATTTGTGTTTGTGCTGTGTCTTTGTATTGCTTATGTAGAATCCTCCTCTGACTGTGCCACAATCAACACAAACTTTTTTGAAACACAATTTTATCATTTTACTTGAACAAATAGTCATTACAGGTGATTTTAATATGCTTAACGCTGCTGCTCGGGTTCTAAGTAGAACTAGAAAGTACAACCACAACACTCCAGTTTAAAAATGTATGCACTGGCTTCCTGTTGCTCAGAAAATAAAATTTAAAACAGCACTGCAGGTACTATTTCGGAGTGCTCCCGTATTAGATGCTTTATGGTAAGTGCAAGGAAACAACGCCTTTTGCAAGGAAACAATTGTCTTGCCTATTTATTTATTTATTTATTTATTTATTTAACACATGCGCCAGAGCAATTGAACGATAGCTATAGCTAATCGCCGCCCACGTGACTTAAGTGGCCTTTATGGTCTTGAACAATGACTGACCCCCTGAAGGGCGGGACTAAATCAGAGCCCGGCAGATTGACGCACTGCAGGCGCTGTTTTCATGCTTTAACCTCATTGCATACTAGCGTTTCTTAGCATACAATGAGGTTAAGAGAAATGAAACCCTTTGTCAAACAGGAAATGATGGGTTTGTTAAAAAAAAAAAATGTTTTTTCTTTTGAGAGACAGATCGACAGCTACAGAAAATACAAGATTGCAGGCGGAGATTATATGCTGTGCCTTGTTTGTGCTGCACTGTAACACTGTAAGTACCTTTTTGTTTATCAGCCAGTGCCTGTAAATGACGTCAATGTTATCAGCATATATTTATCATTTATATTTTAAACTATTTGCAACGAGCATTGTACCTTGTGCCAGTTGTATGAGTGACTATTGTCACCAAGAATGTCACCCATAAATAATTTCTGATTTCATTTCCTTCAAGCTCTAAGATGACTTCAACTCAGGGGTGTAAACAGGATGAAGAGGGCCTCGGGGACCCAATGGTACGTTTCCAAAGCTACTTACATGGAGGAACCTCCAGTTTGTTGTCAGCCCTCCCCACCATCATTGTCTTCCCTGTTTACAAGACAGTCTTCCGTCAGCAAATTCACAATACCCAGGTTTATCAGGCAGTGAGACAGCTTTACAGAGAGGGGCCTCTGAAGCTCTATAGGGGTGTGGCCCCACCGTTAGTGATGCGGACGCTAAATGGCACACTGCTCTTTGGCCTTCAGGACACCCTGCTCCGCCTGCTCTCTGGAACGTCACAAAACGTCATCTCCACTTCAGCTCTGCCGGCACTGGCTGGATTTGGTGCTGGTTTTGTAGAAGCACTTGTTTTCAGTCCTTTTGAACGTGTCCAAAATGTTCTACAGAACAGCCAGAATGATTCTCGTCTACCCACCTTAAAGAGCATTCTTGTCAGATTGAAGGCACAAAGGTTGGCTTTAGGGTTTTACAGAGGCTTCCTCCCAATCACAGCACGCAATGCTTTAGGTAGTTCACTGTACTTCGGATTAAAGGGACCTGTGTGTGCAGTTGTGGCCGGTGAAGGGCTGTCCCCACTTACAGCTTCTTTTGTCTCCGGGACATTAACCTCCATGGCCATCAGTTTGGTCCTGTACCCACTGTCTGTGCTCGTGGCCAACATGCAGGCACAGGAGAGAGGGGAGCTCAAAGGGGTCAAGGACTGTTGGAGAGGGCTGATGCAGTCACGACAGTGGAGTGTTGCCCTGCTGTACAGAGGGGGATCTCTGGTTATTCTGAGATCATGTATCACATGGGGACTCACCACTGCCCTTTATGACAGTCAGGTAAAATAATCAGACTCTGAACATGATCAATATTGTAAAAACTGTTTTATTGTTTACTGGGTTGGTGAATAATGAATCAAATTATTTGGTATTATCTAAATTAATGGATCTTGTAATAGGTAATATGGGATTAATTCCTAACTCATTTTTGAAGAGAATTGGCTAGATAAAACCCCTATTTTAATTTGAAATGTAACTGGAATGTGTACTGCCATTTCTTTTCACTGCCATCATTTTTATTTTTGTGCATCTTTGGTGACCAGGACAAGTTTCTATATTTATTTTTCAAGCTTGTGCATTGGATTCATATAGACGTATAATTACCATATCAAACCAGAATCTGTCAGAAACACACACTGCCAGTACTGTGTCCTAACTCAAACAAATATGGTTGTGGTTTGTCACAATTGCCTTACTTTTTTTTTTTTTTTTAAATCTCTAAAGTTTGGCCGACATTTTATTAATTATGTAAACTGAACTACGGGACCATTGTGAAACAAAGCTGTTTTCAGAATACACACGTTATGCATATACCCATGTCTAGTAAGAATTTGTAAGAAAAGCTGTAAATTGTTGCTTTAAAATATATAAAAATTGTTTTGACCACAAATAAAAAATCCAGTGTTAATCGTCATGTTACTGTGATAATATTATATATAACATGCTATTTATGTCATGCATTATTCGTTCCACTAGATGGCACTGCCTTACCAGATTCAAGGAATTCATTTACAACCTTGAGTAATATGATTATAACACAAGTTGGCACTACTGACATGCTTGTAGTGGCTGGCAGAAATGATTACACAGTACAAAAACTAAAGACCAGTCCTTCTAATTTATAAAGGTTAGACGACAGGCTAGTCCAATAAAAAAAAACTCTTCCTGTGAATTTCGGGAGCCAATGAGAGCCAGAGGAACAGTGTCTGTGCTTCTTAAGGGCGTGTTGTCTCTATTTAAACCAAAGGCTCCGCACATTTCACTCAGACGCATCTCACACCTGGACAGGACTTTCCTTCTACATAGCACAGCAGGCTTTAAAGGTAAAACTTTACATTTCCTTTACTTTTGTCGTCTTTTTATGAATATCTGATCCAGGTACCCTATAGGCTATGGTAAACGCCTAAACACTTGGAGAGCTTTATAGCCTACAGTTAGACTAATGTCATGCAAATAATTATTTTCCGTTAAGTTGTAAATGGGTACTATAGAGAATGGGCCTACGTAGGAATGCAAAATAGTTGCTTTCCTGGAATGTCTATTTCTATGTTTAATGTAAAATTATAAATTTGAACTTTTTTATTTTTTTTACATAATTATATATTAAAACGTTTTGTATCAGGCCAATCTATTGCTCAGAAATATGTTTTAACTAATTTATAAACTTTCTACAGTTTAATACTTTCAGGAGCAGTGCAGGAGGATGTTGCAGCCATTACATGCAGCCAACACTCCTATATGTGCGTCTAAGATTTCTGCTAAAACTAAATAAGTGTAATCTGAGACACACTGGAGCAGTACATGTATTGAATGTTTAGTTGGAGCTCTCGTATCTGGATAGCTTGGCTCACTGTTGTATTTTCAGGTGTGGCCCTGCAGTTTTGTATGAACCTGTATGAACATGTAGTTCACACAACATCCTGACTGATGAAGCGATTGAGCAATTCTGTTCTCCCACGCCCTTGGGTCTGCTAATCAACCAAAATCACACACTTTTAAACAAATTCTTTTTTTCCTTTGCATTTTTAACCCTCAGAACTTATCTACAATGGGGGACAAAATTCCTGTTAAAGAAGTGGAAAACTTCGACAAGAAAAAGCTACGAAAAACTAGTACACAAGAAAGAAACACTCTTCCGACACAGGAAGGTAGGTGCATGTGGAAAAATCTGTTCCCTCTGATATCAATTTATCAAGTTGTTCGTCCATACAGTAGCTTGGTGGCAAACATTGCATTACTGATTAACTGCAGGTACACACCCAGCCACCTGAAAGGCCCTTCTTGTTATGCTTAATAGTATCTCTGTTCAAAGGCAGCTATGATGTTCCCCACCCAGCCTACAAAAAGCTGAAAATAGATTATATGGTTTTACAATACATAGGTTGCTTGAGCAAATCATGCAGTGCATTTGGCAACAAATAATATGTTCATTTACATTATTATTGACTCATAATCTCCTAATTAAAAATCTATATCCCACTGAAATAATGCTGCATCTTCTTGAATCTGACAACACTCAGTGAAAAGCACCTTCTTTATTGGCCAAAAAGTAAATGGTGCTGCAAGAGGGTGTGGAATTTTACAACCTATAAACCTGGCAATAATTTATATAAATGTTTAGTATGAATATATTAATGTATAAAAAAGTGGATGTGCAGAAGAACTTGAACATTGCAAGTCTATTATTATTGTGTGAGTTAGACTTAAAAGATTTTGTTTAGTAATGTTCTCACTTTTGGTTACCCTAACTTCCGTGATGTGCCTTTTTTAGTGTTATTTTATTACAAATATAATGAATGCTATTGTGTAGATATCCAGTTGGTACATTTCCCTTTTTGTTTGTGATGTTAAAATCAAATTAATGTTTGTTTCCTTTTTTCTCTTTTTTTTAATCCCAGTTATTGAACAGGAAAAGAGAGCGACTGAAAAGGGAAATTAACACAACCCCTCCCGCTATGGCTCCACCTCTTTGCTCTCATCTGTTGCCTGATGTTATGAATCCTGCCAATGATCTTTCCTTCTGCCTTTATTATTCATCGGCCAATTATTTTAAAGTCTCCAAACTGACTCAATTAAAGATCTGTTTGTAAACCCATGTTAAATAATGGAATTTAAGTATTTTATTGTGTTTTTGTATGTTTAAAAACTATTCACAGTAACATATTCAATTCGGAATAATTGATGGTAATGTAAAACTATTAAAAAAAGTGCCATTCTGAAATTAAAATTTCTTGAAAATTACACACAAAATCATGTGTTTTAATAAAAAATTCAAAATATGTCTTGTCTTTCTGAATAATATACACTACAATAATAAAGCCAATTTCTGTTATCTAGGGCATTAATATTAATATTTTCTTTTTTTTTTTTTTTACAATATATGACTCAAATGTTATTAGCAACTCATTCTTTTTTAATCAAATAAAGTCTCCAGCCTTGTCATAATTAGTACTGAGTAGTGATTTTCTTACTGCCCTTTTTTACGATTTACTTTCTTCAATTTGTTTCACTGTAGGTTAGTAAATCGAGAATTATTACAGACAAATGTCGAGGGTGGAATTTAACACTTTCAGGACAGAGAAAAGCAGATGTTTTTAGGAGGTGTAAGAATGCACAGCAGCTATAACTTTGTTGAATCAGCCAAGTCAAAAATTTTACTTGCATTTGCACATTCAACCAATCTCTTGATCATGTCTGTCACACTCAGGAGAAAAGGTTCTAATATAGTACTGTCAACAATAACGCTCTCCTAGACAACATATAGTATCACTTTGCACAAATTAAACACAGAGATTTATATTCAATTTACAGTCAAATGTCAATAAGCATATATCATATTTACATATATTTAAGTGTATTTTATTGTGTGTGTGTGTGTGTGTTTGTGTGTGTGTGTGTGTGTGTGTGTGTGTGTGTGTGTGTGTGTGTGTGTGTGTGTGTGTGTGTGTGTGTGTGTCCAGAAAATAAAAAAACGTATTTGCAGAATGAACATTCACTCTGAGCAGATTCTCTGAGCACTTGCTGAGATTGCTTAAGAGAATGCAACCAGAGTTTTTCCAAAGGCATGTTAAAACATGCACAGGCAAAAGCATGCAAAAACATGAATATTAACTTTAACCATAAAGTTAATGGTTGATAAATACCCCTGCCCTGCAGTATTTTTCACAATTTTTTTGCCTACAGTCTTTGTGCAAAAAGTGCACCTGCTCATAATTTTTTTTAGATTAAATTTAACTCTATAACTACAGTTTGAGTGTAAGAGTAACTGAGGACAGGCCAGTACAGACTGCCCCTCAGGAAACGTTCATGCTCATACTTACAGACGTCATGTGTTCTTCTTCAGAGTTAACTTGGACTTTCCAAATGTGTATTTGCACAAACTGTTTTGTTTGATCGAAGTGCTTTTGCAATGTCAATAAGATTACAGTGCACATGATTAGTGTCTTTCACAAAATAATTTATACCAGAACTTTAACTATTACAGATGCTTCAAGTAGACCTTTTGCAGAACATATACACAATGGATATTGGCTAATTTAAGAAGTGTTTTGAGGCAGGTAAGTTTTGATATAAAAGAAATTCCATAAACACTTCTTGAATGTCTTTTATTGTTAAAAAACATAACCCTAAAAGTTTTCCAAGAGAGCACTCTAATGAAAATATTGTACAGTTAGTAACCCAAAATAATAATGGTCAAACAATCAGTTGGCTTCTCGACAAATTTTACATCAATAGCGACACTCAATGGCTATAATAAATATCACCGAAGCCGTTATTTGCAGTACATGTTGACGCCCATTGGGGGAGCCACACTACCGGAAACACTGCAGGGGGAGGGGCCAGTGCAACTATAGGTTTTCTGTTTACTGGGCTAAATAAAGTCCATCCACAAGCTAGTTAGCAGTGAATGGCACGATGAACGAGTCTCGTGAAATCATGCTCTAGTCTAACGAGGAGAGGCATCATTGTTCAGACAATCACGGCAAAGTGGCGGTGAGATCCAGGTTCATGTTGTTAGCTGCTTCATTCATGCGGTCGGTGCTCCGAAGAGGAGTTTGAGCTCCGAGTGGCGGGCAGGCTCTGCTCAGAGGGACAACAGGATCTACACGGCTCTCTCACCGGTATCATTGTGACTTTTGTTTTTGTGGCATGCTAGCTTGGTTAACATTAACGAAGTCTAATTGTTGAAGAAGTGTAGTTTTAATTAATGCTACAACTGTATATTTATACCATTGAACCATCTCCTGGCATGTGTTATGGTATTGTTTATGGTTTTTGAGTTAGCAACTGTACGTCGTGAGAAAACAGTTGGCCTACTGTGAGTGTCTATAAGCTGAAATTATATTTTGAAGACATTATTAACTAGTTGAAGAAGTCCTGATGTTGCATTTCTTTAAAGACATTTCGAATTGAGTGCATATTGTAGTTTCACCCTTCTGGGCTACTGTAGTACCACCAATGCTACGTCGTGTTGTTGTGATGCTATTTAACAACGCCCTAATCAACTAATAATCAGTAAGTAATTTTTTTGTGTTTATCTTTCCTTCATGCAGAAAAGAAGCATGGTGGTTCCAGACAGTACCAACATGGTCTCCAAACCTCACAATGGCAGTGCTTCTGGCCTCCTGGACCCTCCTCAGTCCAGCTTCAAAGAGGCAGAGGTGGGGGGTCAGGACCTTGCAGGGGTGGAGCTGGAGGAGGTCCGAAAGCTACAAGAGCTTGTCCGCAGATTGGAGGTCCAGAATGAGACGCTACGCAGTAGAGGAGCCAAATCGATCATAAACAGAGGCGCCAGCAGCAACAGCAACGTCACTGTAGGCGTCAGTATCAATGAGAGGCTGACCAGAGAAGGGGTGCCCAACACTCACCTCAGTTTGGAGGGACGTGAGCAGTTGACAGAGTTTGAGCTGTCACCGCCCCAGGACAGCGGCGATGAGATGTCACCTCAGCCTGTGGTCAGCAGACTTGAGGAAGAAGAGGACAATGAGGAGGAGGCAGAGGACAGTGGCCCTTGCAGTGGCTTCTTTACATTGAGCTGTAGCAGCAGAGGCAAACAGACCCCAGACAGCCCCTCTCAGGAAAGTTACGAGTCCGAAACACTAGCCGAGAGCGAATCAGGAGTAGACCAGACTGCACTAGATGAGGTGGATGTCCTGGATTTGGAGGATGAGTCTGCAGAGGTTGAAGAAGAGGACAGTTGGTAGGTTTATTATTGCTGTAATTTTTGCTATTGTTGCTTTCATACCCTTTTTAGTTTATCAGTGCTTTATAATGTCTTTTATCAACTTTTAAAATAAATGCTTCTAAAATGCCTTTTCCATCAAATTAAGTAAAATAACGTCACAGCTTCAGGCAATGCATTAGCATTTTGTCACATTAAAGTCATCTGGATAATTTGTAAATTACAGTCCAATGAGTAACCTTTTTAAAATAAGAACATTTGCGTTTAATGTGCTGTTTTCCCCCATAGGGCTGTGAGTGTATACTAAGGCAGCTTGAAATATTTTATTATTTTTTACTTTTTACTTTGACTAATCTAAATACTGGCCACATAAATATTTGTCATCACTGTCACTAGAACTATATTTAGTTTCAGTAAGCATTTATCCTGTCATGGAAGCAAAAATACAATAAAATCACTTGACGGTGGAAAGACCAGGGCCACCCAACAAGCATGGTGTGTTTCATGTTTTATAGTTGACTGCGCTCCTGCCCAAAGTAAATAACAAACTTGAGCTGTCTTCTACTGGTTTGACAGGTTTAACAGACTGTTGTGTTTTTAATTATTCAAAGGTGTTGAAACCACAATATGAATTTAAGCTGTAGAAAAGAACAGAGAGTAAGAGGACGGTTTTTACTATGCAATACTTTATATTGTAACAAATCAGCATTATTTTATTTCTGAACATGGGTCAGGCCTGTTATGCCTAGCTAGATGGACTTTGCCCATTTCCTCCAAACAAACCAGTGCAATATAATTGTCAATTATGTTGTAATAGGAGTCTAATTGCTGATAAATCAACATAATTTTAGGTCTAACATAAGCCTATTTATATTTGCATTGCATAAAACAAATACCATATTGTGCCTTTAACAGCTATTTCATCAGCTCAACTGCAGAGCTTAACTCCAGACAATACATGTCTTAGTTTCAGTCTTGCATCATTAGCCATACCATATGTGCTTTATGTGGTTATCATAACCAAAACATCTAGTAATCCTCACTAGGACATAATCTGATCTGCCCCGGCCTGCTGCTGCTGCATGGCAAAACGTGTGTTGTTAAGGACTGAGCAGCATGTGATCTCGAGGCCCCCACTGTGACCAGAGGGGAACAGAAATCCTTACGCTAGGGCCAGTTAGATAATCTCGTGAGGACTCTTAGGAGTCTGTGCAAAACTATATGATTTCATACGAAATTTTATGCTATGGTTATTAAAGAATGGAACATAATGCATTATCTGTGGGTAAACAGAAATATTAGTTGATATTTTTTTTATTATGCAGAACCAAAAGCAAGGTTTGTTTGTGAAAGATGTAACTCCCACACAGAGAAGCTCTGACAGCATGTGTGACCTGAATATTGCTCTCTGTATTGTTACTCATTCCAGTGGGAAATGGCCTCTTTTGTGTTTGCCCAAAAGGGAAAATGGTTTATAGTTGATTTAATCCAGAACTAGCCAGTCAGACTCTCTTGTGTATTTTAGTTTAAATAATCAACCTTTGTATTTATTAACACGTGTTAAAAGTATGCTTCAGTCAGTTACCAAAGTATTAAGTGTGATTTTATTCTGATGTTGTTTTGGCACTTTAAAGGATGTGTTTAAGGGCCCATATAATTTTTTAAATAAATTGTACTGAGACCTAAACTATGTTCTCACTCAATGATTCATCTACTGCTTACACAAATGGCAAACAGCAATTTGACTATTAATTTTGTCAGGTCTAATCTTTAGCTTTGTACATTTCTGTCTAGAACATTGATTTAAGCTTGTATTGTGGGTTTTTCATGCACATCTATTTATTGTAATCATCTTCAAACACCCACAGGTCTGTATTTTTCCTGTTTTAATTTCTTAAAGACTAGTTTCTTTTTTCTTGCTTTTCTTCTCAGGTTGTATGTGTCTCCAAAAAAGCAAGTAGCAGATCTACGTCCAGAGTCTCCATTAAAGTGGTGTCGGCAAGTCCTTGATCACCGCAGCCCAGACACTGAAGTAGCATGTAGGACTCTTATCAGTCGCTTGGACCAAAGTATGTATTTTTGCAAACTCCACTCTGAGTTATTGTAAAAAAAACAAAACAAAGATGAACATTATTTATTTATCCCAGAAATAGACAGATAAGATAGAAAAAGTTTTACTCCTGTGAATGCGCTTTACTTATTAAACAGCTTACCTGTTTTTTTTTAAAGATAAGATGCGATAGGGCTTTATTGATCCCACAATAGGAAAATTCACTAAACCAGGTATTTGCTCTGAATGTGAACACATATTAAATGCGTCTGCATGAAGAACGACCTTGTGTCTGATGCTACTTACCCTATCCATTATTTATCCCTTTCACAATTGCTGCTGCCTGCACACTGCAAAACTTGAACAACAAAGTTATTCACACCAGGGTTCGGTAACTACATGAAGTCATGAAGTGGGTTGGATTACCTTCCCCTGGGTTAGCTCTCCTTTGTTAAAGCCAGCAGAATGCCATGAAACTATTAAGTGATGCAGGTTACCTTTTACCCAACAACACGATTGTGTAGTTGTGAAAAACATAATTAATTAGGGTGACACTTGTTAATTCTGTTATCTCTATGGTTTGATCACAAATTTCTTTCACTACTTCCCTCTTTTTTGCAGCCTCTCGATGGAAAAGCATGTACAACAGTCCGTCAGCAGAGACGGGCTCTGCAGGATCAGGCCTGATCTCTCCTGGGTACCACAAATCAACTAACAAATCCCTACTAACCAGTGGCAACTCAGGTAGGGCATGACATTAACACAATGTGCTCCTTCTTGCCTGCCCAATACTTGAGTGGGAAGGGCAACCATTATTGTAATAATGTAGGTCACTTGATATGTGTGCACACTCTAATGCATTCGGGTGTCCTTAGGGAGAGCTGATGTTTTTGCATGGTCTGCCCTTATGTTTGACATCTGAAACCTTATTTAGTAACTATTTATTCACATCATAACCTTTAGAATTGGATTCTTAAGTCTGTGGCACTTGCTTCCATTAATTATTACTTTTGTAACTGAAGTCAGCTTTTAATTATGACTGCACTTGCCAGTGAGTCTCAATCTTTTTGTATAGTAATTTTTTTTTGCTTTGCTTGTGTAATCAGAGATTTTTACTCTTTGCCACTAATTCCTGTTTGTAGGAGTTGGAGTCTTGATCTAATGTACATTTTACTGAGCAACATCAGTAGATTATAAAAAAATAACTATAGACATGTTTGAGTTAAGATGGAGATTAATGTTGCTTTAAGAATATGCAGTTATTGTTAAACACAGTTTAGTATTTTCTTTCAGAACATAGTAATTAGCATGAATTATGTTGAGTTTAATACCTAATATATTAATGCATTGGATTTTCTTTTGCCTGTGATATTGGTGTATGGAACATTTGCTTTGTTGTTGCATAAGAACAAGGTGCACATAGACATTGATTGTAAATGTCATCCTAATGTGTTAACAGGTACCAGCATGCATTCTGCTATGAGCTCACAGTCTTCCATTGACAGTGAACTAAGCACATCAGATGACTCCATCTCTATGGGCTACAAGCTGCAGGATCTCACTGATGTTCAGATCATGGCTCGCCTCCAGGAAGAAAGTGAGTGGCTAATTTTGCCTTTAATGGCAAGGGTTGTCTTAACAATAATATAGTTTAATAATTTAATCACATTCTTTTAAAGCCCTGGTTATATGCATATATGCCTTTTAGAATTTAAATACAAGTATTTCAAATTTGTGCCATTAGGTCTGAGGCAAGACTATGCTTCCAGCTCAGCATCTGCATCACGCCGTAGCTCCACGACATCTTTGCAGTCTCTGCGTAGGTGTGGCACCTACAGTGATCAGGAGTTTGACAACTACAGCTTGGAAGATGAAGAGGATGAATTCTGCTCCTTGCCACAACGACGGCATCGTTTTACACCTTCACCCTTGGGTTCACCCCGTTGCCAGTCACCCTCCACTTCCAACCATGGTCAAGAAAGTAATACCCGACTAGGGGCTTCACGTGCACGAACCCCGAGAAGATCTCTTCAGGGTCCTAGTGCAGAGCTAATCAAATTTGCCAAAAGTGAGGGTAAGTTGCGATCATGTAAGATACAACATACTCACTTTGTAGGACACATTACAATGATCAACACAGATAACTGTTCTCAAAGAACATTTATATATTGTGTTGTTTTGTAATGTGGTTTCAGAAGAGTTGAGGCACAGCATGCCTAATTTGGTTCCCCGCACTAGCCTACGTTCTCTGGAGGCTGTCAGAAACAGCCGCAGCATGGAGGCTAACCTCCAGAGCTCTGGCAACCGCATGTCCCACCTGACCAACTCCCCCTCCACAGGTAACCTTTCCTTTTATCACCCACTCTCACTGTGATGGCTTTACGTAACGTATTTTCCCTCAAAGCATCTGTCTTATCCTGGCACGTATCCTCAGTTTAACTACTGCATGATGACAGTACAACAAGCTCGATGTTAGAAGTACATTGTCTTTGAATAACACATTCAATAATTACCATATTCATATAACTCAAGAAGAACACCCAAAATGTAGTATGATCATAACAACAAGTAAATAAATACAAGCATTAAAAAACTACTATAAGTATTACATCTAAATCAGGGTTTAAACTCTGCATGTTTATTCCTTACCACAAAACATTACCCAACCCCTTTTCCTCAACACTCATTTAACTAATCAACCATTTTTCAAACCCAGAACACTGCTACCAATTTATTTTACATTGCTAGAAACCTTACTTTTATCAGTCGAATGATTTGTATTAGAATATTTTTTGTAATGATTGTATTGGACAAACTTGCACTGTAACACACAACGCAATGCCACTCTGTATTCTATTCAAGGTTTAGCTGGTAATCGTATGCGCAGCAGTGGTCAGTCCCCTCTTTCCCTGCGAACTCCTGTTAAAGCTGTAGGCCCTATGACAGGCTGCCAGCCTTCTAGAGGTTTACCTGTTATTCAAGGGCTGCCTGCAGGAGGGGGACGCAGAGTCCAGTCCCCAGGCTCTGCAAATGGTGGGGCTTACATACCTGGAAGAGCATCCATGGGATCAGCTAGGCCAGGAGTGAGTCGAGGACAGGTTACACCATCGGCACCTTCAAGAAGTAAACTTTCCAATACCCCAAGGAGGTAATCATCTGATTTTCTGTCTGTTTGAACAATCTGACTATATTACTTACATTAAAAGCAGTAGCTGGCATGTCACCTTTTTTTATTTTGTTTTAACAGGTCTTTGGGATTGGCTAAAATTTCTGATGAATCCTGGAAAGATGGCTGCTATTGAGAGGATGTTGACTGCTACAATTTGAAATCTCAAACCTTTTATAACATAATGTGTCTTACTGTGCTGGTAAACCTTTTGGTCCCTTATTTCAGACTGGAGTGCTGGACTTTACTGGATTAATTGTTGCAACTTGTCCTCTTTTTTTTTTTTTTGCATGAAATATTGTCAATCCCACAGAAAGATAGGTACAGGGCTTTTTATAAGAAGGACCAACTCAAAGCTTCCAGAAGGAGTGTCAATTTTACATATTTTTCTATAAAAAGTATTGAAATGTAAATGTTATATGGTTATGGTATTGATATGAAGATGATTTAAAAATGAAGTCATTTGTCTGTTTTACTGTGTCTTCCGACATGAAGGTGCTGATTGTTGCATGCTTAATATTCATTCCTGTCATCGTTGCATCACGTATATGCTGTATGAGGAAATCTTTACATTTCCCACACTGGATGTGTTATTTTGTGAGTGTTTGTGAATGGAGAAAAAAAAACATTCTTAGAGTTGTTACTCCTGTAAACCACACTGCCCTTATTTAACTAAATATATGGTTTGTGCCAAGGTGAAGGGAGGCCGGAAAACTGTTCAAAAAGTAGAATTAAGTCTTAACTTGTATCTTAGGTACACTACTGCATTTCCTAAGGCATTTTACTGTAAATCATAAGGTGGAATTAAGCATTTGCATTTTGGATTCCAGTGTAATAAAGTATGGAGGCCCTTTGCCTTATACAGCTATGCACGCTCAAGCAGAGTGCCTCTGACAATTAGCTGCTGTGATAACGAGTAGACTAATAAAGTTTACCCTGAAACAATTAGTGCGTGAGCAATCGTTTTACTCGTGTTCATTATAGTGATCATCACTATGCAGTCACAGGTGACCTCTATGCTGTGCAGAATGCGAGAGCAGCTGTACTGTCATCTCCCGGATATTTCCATGATGCCTTCCCAAATGAGTGTTGTTGGCTACACCCCCTTGTGTCAAAATGGCCTACAGGCCGACTTTGCACACACTTAAAGAATGTGTATGCACCACGAATGTATTGCCAATGAAACAATCGTCACTCCCACTGATATTTGTACAAAATATAAAGTTATTAAGTACATTTGAATAAAAAGAGTAAATGATAATTAAATTCTGCTCTCCTATGCATGACGCAAATAGTAAGGGATCAGCGGTAAACGAGGCCACGCATTGTCTCCCCCGCCCTCCCTCTGCTTCAGGACGCAAGCTGATTGGCCGAGGCCTAGCAAAGAGCGCCCGGGGATCCAAAACTGCAGGCCGCACTTAGCTTACCGTGAAAAATAAACCAAAACAATAACAGACAAAATCAGGAAGAGAGAGTAACACCGATAGAGTCAGAAGACGGCATTATCAGGTAAAAATATCTCGAATCTGTCAGAAAGGCATGTTGAATAAGACACAAGGGCCCAGTCGGCTGTAGTGGGCCTCTTTCCGCCTTCTCGAAAAACAACATGGAAGATAATGCGGCACTGCAGCTTCAGCTAGCCTAGCAAGCTAGTTAGCCAAATCGACCGCGGTCTTTTGTCACATAAAGTTTGACTACTTGCATGCCATTATAGTCTCACATTGTTTAATTTATTTAAATAACTCAAATAATAGGTCACGTCTTTTGAAATCGGTGTTTAGAAAAACAAAAACAATGGATTATGCGTCCTATCCATTAGCATTTTTGCTAGAACAAAATGGCGCTCAGAGGAACAGCCCCAGCTAGGTGCTAGTTAGCTCCAGTGGGTGGAGGGCGTTAGCCGCCCTATGCATTGCATAACGTCTGCGGTACTTTCAATGGCGGCCATAAACTGTAGCTTGTAGTTTCGTGCAGGTCCAGGGGAATATGGCATTTTCTAATATTCTAAGTAGTTGTTATTGTTTGGTGTCAGACATGCCCGTAACCAGATCCACCACCAGTGTAATCATTACAGTTGTTCCCTATATAGGCATATTTACCAGTCAGGTGACGTCTGTGTTTTTACCTCTTAAAAAACAGTTACATCTAAGAACCTTTTAGAGAATCACATCAGAGCTCGTCCTACTGTGAAATGAGGGTGCTTTGTCCCAGCTGAGCGAGCCATCAGGCTCAAGTACCTCCAGGTGCACAAGCTATATGGCTGAAGGTTTTCTTGTATTACTCCTATGGAGCATTGGATGGAGCCAGTAACACAAAACAACGGCCCCCTCCTTATCACATCTCCTTTTAGTGCAGAGTGTAATTTATGCAGCGCTGGTATCTGTAAAAAAATATCTTGACAAGTAATTTTGTTTTTATACACATACCCATGATGTAAAAAACAATGTTAATAATAATAATAATGTGTTTTCTTTGTCAGAATTAAGCATTCATTTGCTTGATGGAAGGAAGTGAATAAATTATCCTGCTGTTTTATATCTTGTCATCCAATGTGAAGGTATGTTTATAATATTTAACTTGTTGTTGGTCCGGTGTTGGCACTTATACAAAATTCATAACATTAGTATTTGTTTTAGTCTTTTTCTGTGTAAAACATGGACCAAGGAGGAGGAGTGTTGGAGCTACACACACAAGAACTGAAGATGCCCCATACTATGATCATGCAAGACTTTGGTTGGTTACATTATGAAAATAATTATGTGGTGTCTAGTATAATAGATACTTAACCACGAATGACAGAGGTTAAAACATCACTATGTAGGTTTTCTGGCTGTATTTTCACCAAAAGACTTAAATTAACAAATTTTGTGGCAGAACTCAAATGAGATTGTTAACTTCATAAATATCCTATAACAATCGTAGCTGTAATGTTATTCTTTTTTGGTGTCATGTGTGTCATTTGTGTTTAAGCAAGATGTGTTCTCACTTGATGGGAGCGTGCCCTGAAACTCACAGTTGCATAGTGCAGTATGTATCAAACCAGGTGCACTTTTGTCTTTAAAGAAAAAAGGGGTTAGTTTTCTTGTTTTATGTCAAGAAACAGTCAAAATTAATGTAACCCTATTGTAAAGATTTTTAGGCTCCATATTTTGGGGCAAGAAGTTACATAATGTTGGATTAACTGAACAAACCCGTTGGAAGCAAATCTTTCCTCCTCATAGGTTATTATTGCTTTTTATTGTTTATTGTTGTAACTCTTATTTTGTGTTGTAGTTGCAGGAATGGGAGGTCTTGCCCACATTGACGGGGAGCACATTGTGGTGTCTGTGCCCGAGGGTATGCTCCTCTCCGACGTCATGACCGATGAGGGCATTCTCCTGGAGCACGGTCTTGAGGTGGAAGGACTGGAGACCGAAGTGGTGGAGAGCTTACACTCGGACGTCGAGGGTCTGGAGACAGAAATGGTTGAAGAGTTACAGACGCAAGTGGTGGAGCTGGAAGCTCAGGTTGTGGAAGGCCTTGAGGGAGAGGTTGAGGTGGAAGGCCTTGAAGCTCAAGTTGTAGAAGGCCTGGAAACTGAAGTAGATGTGGAAGACCTGGAGGCTCATGTTGTTGAAGGACTTGAGGAGGAAGTGGAGGTAGAGGGTTTGGAAGCAGAGGTTGTGGAGAGCCTAGAGGTGGATGTAGAAAGCCTGCAGTCAGAAGAAGTAGAGAACCATGACATGAGCAGTGAAGACATGGTGCCGCCTGGGCATAGTGTGATCATGCCTGACAATATTCTCGGGACTGAAGTGGCGATAGAGGAGGCTCTGGACCACCATCATCATCACCAACACCACCACCACCACCACGTCTTAACTTCAGACCTCATCCGGAATTCAAACCACCACGATGACATGCCAGACCAAGTATTTGTGGCAGAGCTCCTGTCAGAACACCAGGACAACACTCTGGACCACCAGCTTGTGTCCGAAGGTTTGATGGTGACAGAGGCCAGTGCGGAGACCATTATCCATCAACGGCTGCAAACTTCGGCTGTTCCGTTGCAAACAGATGAGGAGGATGACGCACAAAGCAGCTCTGAGGATTACCTAATGATTTCCTGTAAATTGTATTATAATTTAATTGTTACAATTTAATATTAAAATTAATTATTATACTAATAAATTGTTTTCTTTTAGTGGATGAGGTGGGAGAAAAATTGGACATTGGTGACACTCCTCTTGAAATCAGCACCGAAGTAATGGAAGACAAGGAGTCCAAAGAGGAGGATGGCTCAGAGGTCATTAAAGTCTACATTTTTAAAGCTGAGGCCGATGATGATTTAGGTAAGGGTTTTAATGGCAATCATAACAAAATGAAAAATGCATATCTTTTATTTGTAAATATTACCAGTTGTATTCTTTTTCATATTTAGGTGGAACAGAGGTAATAACAGAGGATGATTATCACAATGGCCATCCCGATCTAGAGGCTGCATCGTCAGGTCGACTGGGAGTTGGCCGGGACAAGATGGTTTACATGGCAGTAAAAAAACAGCCAAAACAAGAGGAGGAAGATGATGATGACAGTGATGACGAGGATGACGACGATGATGACGATGATGAGATCAGTACGTATCTTTTGAAGTTGAATTCTTTTTATTTTTTTGATCATCTAATATTACTCCTCCCTACATCCTTGAGGCCTACCCTACGATGCAGGTTTTATTTATTTTCTGAAAACCTAAATTATTAAAGATAATATGATAATATGAAAGAAAATGTGACACTGTTGGCCTGACAAATCATTATGCTAGGCATTATAATTAGGCCTACTGGTTGTTTTAATTCAGGTTTTGTTACCAAAAAATGCACAAAAAAATTCTAAACTGAGAAGTGCACAGTGTCTAATCTATGTAATTTTTAAACCAAATGCAGAGAATCAAAGGCTAACCCAAAAGTTTAGTTCTCCCAAATATTCATAAACAGTACAACAGAGTATTACAATCAAAATGGGTGCATTTGATTTCATAGGCTGTAGTTGTCAACGGTTGGGAATACTGCATGTTTCTATAGAGAAATATGAACACACGTGTGATCATACAAGCTCATTCTCGATCAACATGAGTTTACTGCTTAAATGAGGCTGTGCTTCTCGTGGCCAACGCAACAGTCTGAGCTATGGTAAGTTCTCAGCTCTGTCTACATGCTCATGTTTTTAAGTGGTCAATAATAATATTTACGATCTAAATAAATGAGTTCAACACTCCACAAACACAAAATGTAGCACTTGTGAAAACTACATTATTAGAGCAGGTCAGAGGCAAAACTTACAACCGTCTCCCGACCAGGTTAGCTCTACTGCGCTACTGTACTGTTACTGTTAGTAACAGTACTGTTAGTGATCTAGCCACTCTTGCTACATTTGTGGTGTAATCTGCTGTGTAATCATTTCTTGTAGCTTTGTGGTTAGAAAAGCGCTATATATATAATTTTTTTGTGCAGGTAATACAATTGATCAGGTTAAAAATGGTACACCCACACCGTTTCTACAAATCCGAGAGGGACTTGGTACCAACCGTGCTCTTAAACCCAAGCCTAAGAAAAAGAGGAAAGGAGACACACGTCAGAGTCAGACAGGTATGAATTGTTTTTTGCACATTTTTTATTGGATCAGTACAAAACTGGTTGTGTCTGTAAACACAAAACAGAAATATGTTGAGAAACAATGAAGCTCATCATATGACTACCTACTGCACATTTGTGTTTTAATGTTTTAGACATAAGATTTTATTTATCTTTTTTTTTTCCAGCTGTTATCATTGGACCTGACGGGATGCCTTTGACAGTCTACCCATGTCACATTTGTGGAAAGAAGTTCCGTTCACGAGGTTTCCTCAAATGCCACATGAAAAACCACCCAGACCATCTATTAAAAAAGAAGTACCAATGTACAGACTGTGACTTCACCACCAACAAGAAAATCAGTTTCCACAATCACCTGGAGAGCCACAAGCTGCTGAGCCACAACAGTGAGCGCTCTCCTGAATACACAGAGTACACTCGACGCTTCCACGAGTCTAGTCCGCTGGGATCAGACAAGCTTATTGTTAAGGACCGTGAGTCCAAACTGCACCACTGCAAATACTGCGAGTATGAAACTGCTGAACAGGGCCTGCTCAATCGTCACCTGCTTGCTGTTCACAGTAAAAACTTTGCACATGTTTGTGTTGAGTGTGCCAAAGGCTTCCGGCATCCATCAGAGCTGAAGAAACACATGCGGACCCACACTGGCGAAAAGCCGTACCAATGCCCACACTGTGAGTTTCGCTGTGCAGATCAGTCCAATCTAAAGACTCACATCAAGAGCAAGCATGGGGCTGATTTGCCATTCAAGTGCAGTCACTGTCCGCAGGCCTATGCTGACGCCCGGGAACTCCAGCGTCACATAGAGATGGTGCAAGGCCATAAAACCCACCAGTGCCCGCACTGCGAACACAAAAGCACCAACTCTAGTGATCTGAAACGACACATCATTTCTGTTCACACTAAGGACTTTCCTCATCAGTGTGACGTTTGTGAGAAAGGCTTTCATAGGCCATCGGAGTTAAAGAAACACGCAGAGACACACAAGGGCAACAAGGTGCATCAGTGCCGACATTGTAATTTTAACGCCCCTGACACCTTCACCCTTAGTCGCCATATTCTGTCCTTGCATACAAAGGACCTCCCCTTCAAATGCAAGCGCTGCCGGCGAGGTTTTCGGCAGCCAGCTGAGCTGAAGAAGCACATGAAGACACACAGTGGTAGAAAGGTTTATCAGTGCCAGTATTGTGAGTATAACAGTACGGACGCTTCTGGTTTCAAACGCCATGTCATTTCTATTCACACCAAGGACTACCCTCATCGCTGCGACTACTGCACCAAGGGCTTTCGAAGGCCTTCAGAGAAAAGCCAACATATAGCCAGACATCACAAAGAGATGATGATGTAATATCAATCATGCATACAAATACACTCCTACAATCTGGTTCACACACTCATAGGTTTTAGTGTATGAACAACAAAATGGACATATAGGTCGATTAGGACAACAACTATGTAATTGCCGTTCCCTGTTGTAATGGGTGTCCACCTCCTTCCCTTTGGTTTTTCAAGAACCCATTTTAGTCTGGGAAGGTGGGATCTCAAAAAGACTGTACACTGAGTGGGACAACTGTGTTGTGTTGTTTCAAAAAATTACATGAACATGCGTATATTCAGGGTTTAAAATGTCTATATTTTTATACCCACTCAGCTGACATGCTGCAAGATGATGACTGTGTCCGATAGAGAAAAAAAAGAAAGCGGTGCTTTGATAGCGTCTTGCTACTTCTACAGAAAAAGGAACAACCAGGAATTAACCTCCACAGTACCAATTACTATCTCTACCTTTTATTAACGAGCTTTATCCTGACATTTTTGTTCAATGCTATCAGAATCATTCATAACTGGTGTTTTCAATTACATTATCACCTTTTTAAAAGGATTTCTGATTCAAAATAACAGTTGTCATTTAATCTTTGGGTTTTCCTCCCAAGTTCAAAAATGAATCATGTGTAATATAAAGTATGTTATGGCTCAGAATCACCCTAATCTGATCAGCTTGATGTCAGTTTCTAAAAGCATCCCTCAAGGGGCTACATCTTTTTATTTTTATTTTTTACAGACAAAAACTTATATCTAATAAAGACTGTGTCCATAGTTATATTGTCCATAATAGGTATAATATATAAATTTGATAAATGGTTGGCTCCCGGGGGCTTACTCAAGAGGTTGTAACCGACTGCCTGTGTAAGTGTTTGTGACACAGAGGTGCTCTTTCAGCAAACCATTTGATTTCAATCATGCCTTATATCTGTCAGTCTTCATCCTTAAGCACTGATGAACACAGTCAATCAGAAAACAATTGATTTTAACTCTCAGACACACTGTATGAATACCATTCTTTCAGAGACTGTTTGAGTCCAGAGAAAGCACTTTAAAAACCTTAACGTGATTGGGTAGATTACTATTTATATTTACCATGAGAATTAAAAAATGAGGTTTACAATGGGATAAAGGTTGAGTGTTACTCTTGTGGGCACAATGATCATTCTGGTCATACTTGTTCTTAACTAAATTGTAATTGATGGTTGACATTAATTGTTTTGTTACATGGCTAAGTGATTGGGTTTTGTGTTTTGTTTGTGCTCACTAACATGTTTCCCACACCCTAATTCCAAATAACCCAGTCCCGAACATTGGATTATTCCCTCCAAGTCAGTGGTCATCATATTGGCGTAAGTCCTTAAAGTATTCACATACAGTATGCTGTTTCCATTAAATCAGTTGTGGTATATATTAAAAATCCCCTCATTTTGTGTACCTTAGTCATTTTTTCAGTCTGATTGTGGATAAACAACTGGTGGGGAAAACCAAAATAAATAATTATTTTTATGTTTTGTTGTTTTTGTTTTGTCCTTGTGAACATAATATTGGCATTTGACTGAACTTTAGTTCTGTGTCAGTAAAGTGGTAGAGTGCTTGCTGTCAGTTTATGGTCAATTAATTAAACCTCGCTAAAGAAGACCTTAGGCTACAGCTACAATGGTGTAGAAAATATATTTATTTTCATTACTTTAGACCAAGATTTGTGTGTTACCCTTAAATGTCTTCAGGAGACCTGTTTTATTGTTTGCAGCTGCACACAAGTCTACTTATAATATTTATTACTTTCACAGTTTGCGACTGGAGGGGCCTTAAAAGTCTCAACCCACACTAAACCAGAGGGGAGGGAGGAGCAGAGTCCGGTGGTCCGCATCTGAGTCAAAGTGCGTCTCAAAGTCAGACTCTGATAAATAATCATAAAACTGCATTTAATAAAAAAATCTATTGGTAGTTATAAATTCAACTTTGTATGTTATACATGTGACTCACAGTCGCACACAACTGACTCATTTTCTTATAAAAAGTCGTTATTCTAACGAAAAATGGGCTTTCACCAAAAATAACAGGATCTGTATCATGGCACCAGAGGGCAACAATGCAATACTAAAGTCTTAGTGCATCAAGTGCTAACTCCTTCAGACGAAATAAAATAATTTTAGCAAAGGTGTATGTGCTCCTAGGATGAGTTGCAGATGTGCCCTGTTTCAATCCCATGTCACCTGTCCTCAAAGATATATGGTGTCTTACGCTGAGGGTAATGAGCCTGTGCAGTTTGTTCGAATGGGTCCCACAAACAACTCAGAATACAGAAGCAACAGTCCGTTTATTTCTGTTGATCCCACAGAATGTCTAATAAATCTTAGTGGTGCAGCAGCTGTCAGCATAAACCTGCTGAGGAAGATCAATATAGATACATTTTCATAAATTTCTCCCTAAGTAACATTTTTTTAATGCAGTTTTACCTACAGTACCAACAGCACTGCACTAAAGTATACTGAAAAAAATTATAAATGCAACACTTTATGTCAGCCCTGCGACTAACTGGCCACTGTCCAGGGTGTACCCCGCCTCAGACCCAAAGCTGCTGGGATAGGCTCCAGTCACCCGCGAACCCTAACGGGACAAAGCGGTAGATAATGAATGAACACTTTTGTTTTTGTTTTTTCTCAAAGATCTAAGACTTTTTCTATGTAAACAAAAGCCCTATTTCTCTCAAATATTGTTAGTAAGCACATGCAATTGGCATGCTGACTGCATGTCCACCAGACCTGTTGCCCATGAATTGAATGTTAATTTTTCTACCATAAGGAGTTTCAGAGAATTTGGCAGTGCATCCAACCAGCCTCACAACAGGCCACATGTAACCACATCCAGCATCTTCACCTCCAAGATCCTCTGAGACCAACCACCTAGACAGCTGCTGCAACAATCGGTTTGCATAACCAAAGGATTTCTGCATAAACTGTCAGAAACCGTCTCAGGGAAGCTCATCTGCTCGTTGTCCTCATCAGAGTCTCAACCTGACTGCAGTTTGTTGTGGTAACCAACTTGAGTGGGCACTTCTGGCACTTTGAAGAGGGGTTCTCTTCACAGATGAATCCCGGTTTTCACTGTACAGGGCAGATGGCAGACACAGTGTTTGGCGTCATGTGAGTGGTTTGCTGATGTCAATGCAGCATAATAATGCACAAACCCCCAATTTTGCAAGGATCTGTATACAATTCCTGGAAGCTGAAAACATCCCAATTCTTGCATGGCCAGCATACTCACCGGACATGTGTTACACCCATAAACGTAATAATCCCCGCAAACATAATAATTCACAAACGGCATATTCATATGTTTTAAATGTAATAAACCCACAAATGTAATAAACAAACCCACAAACGAACATAACAAAATTTCCACCACAGCTATTTTGAATTGAAATCGTGACCATTCTGTTTTTTATTAGCCTTAATCATTAATCTATCTCCTCCTACACAGGACTTGAACTTTGTTAACATAATCTATAAACAAGTGTGAACAAAGGTTATCAATGAGTTTTTCAAAAAGCTTTTCTGGTTTGGCTTTGACAGAGCGACCACTATTGCTATTATACTATCAATACTATAATGCATGATCTGTAGAACCTTAAAACATATATCAAGTGAGACAGAAAGAGAGACTCAATAGTTCAAAGGATGCTGATAAACATTCAACAGTAAAACTGAGGTAAAGGCTGTCTCAAGAAAAAAATTATTGATACAAACTTTTCTTTGGCACACCACAGCAATAATCATGCTCTCTAATCAGAATCTTGATATGCCACACCTGTGAGGTAGATGGATTATCGCATGGATGGATAACACAGACTTGGACAGATTTGTGAACAATATTTGAGAGAAATAGTGCTTTTGTGTACAAAGAAAAAGTCTTAGATATTTGGATAAAGCTCATGAAAAATGGGGGTAAAAACAAAAGTATTGTGTTTATATTTTTGTCCAGTGTATATCTTCAAGTTTCTTTCCCATGGGCTGTCTAACTCTTGTCGCCTGTTTTAAATCATTAAACAAACACACACTCTCACACACGCACACACACACACACACACACACACACACACACAGTATTCACCTAACACCCTCCAGAATTGTTGTTTAGAGATTTATGGAGAATCCTGCAACTGCTGAAGGTCAAACTCATTTTTTTATGTAGTCATTTTGTCTATATATCTATGATCCAGTATAGATGGGACTAAACAAAACGAGTTTATAAGGAGTTTTTTTTTTTTTAAAGATCAACGCAGCCTTCACAAAACTAAATTTTCTTAAGAAAGCCAGCACTCACGCATTATTAATTCATTTGTAGTTGGCTATTTCTTTACCCAGCATGCAAATCAATACTGAGATACTGAGCAGTTATCTTTAGGCTGTGGCGTTATCCAGTAAAGAAAGACCACGTGACAGCCTAGCTTAAAATGAGTTTGAGAGTAAGTTGTTGTTATGGACTGGGTTTCTGATAAAGTGTCTGAAAAATAGACCTACCCCTTTCTCCAAGTCACTAAACGTGTAATTAAATTAAATACATTAAATAGCTCCAATAAATTGATAGAGGCATGTCATTGCATTAACTGACCGCTAGATGTCACTGTTACCCCAAAAGGAGGCACTGCTCGAGTGTTCTTTAAAATAATGCAGCACTTTAAATGTATATATGAGCTTTTCTCCACAGGCCATATTAATAATCAAACAGGGCACCTCAACATTTATTTATTTATTTTTTTTTTCATTTCTGACCTTGCTATTGGCTAACCGTGCTTGCATAAATAGGGTCTTGTCAATAAAAATGCCTTTCACCTGCATGAATGATACTTTTTTTTTTCCTCTGTAAAAAGACATTTAAAAAGAGTCCCGACTGCTTTGTGCCTTTATTCATAATTTAAAATGTAACACTATTTGAATCATTTACAGAAATATCCCCCATTCATTTTAAAGAAGTTGCAACCTAACCTGTCCATTTAAGCTTCTTACTTTAACAGCATTTTGACATGGGCCAAAAGCAGGAGATGCACGTCACCGCACGTGGGTGTGGTTAACCGGGGTGAATATCATTACTGTATCCTCCGTTACGTTGCAGCAGAGTTACAGTCGGGAAGAGAGCGCAGCAGATAGACGGGGCGCCGACACCTCGAGTATAAAGCCGAGGAGCGAGTGATGGAAACGCTAGAGAAAGTGTTGTACACGCTGCTCATCTCCCACTACATCTGGACCATCTTATTCGTTACGTGGATTTTCCACAAAGGGATACCGACGGAAATCTCAAACTATGGATTGGTTTATTGAAGTTGGGGCACTTGAGCCTGTCTGTGCCAGGACAAGCGAGCACATTTAGAGAACGGATAGGTCGTTATGGACACTTGTGCAAAACGCATGATTTTTGCCAAGAAAACCGGTTTAGAAAGAAGATTTCCTTTTCAAGTTCCATTTTGTTCACGTGTAGAGGACATTTAAACGCAATGTGTTAGTAATTATGGAACAACGCTGTAGTTAGATTAGACAGGGTGCTTGAGTTCCCACTGGCTTAGATCTAAGCGTGCGGACCATTTTTAATGCGCGTAGAGCAATTGTCCCTTGCCACTGTCTATCTGCCCCACTGCAACAGGATCTGCAGCTTTTGTCAGGCAGCCTCACACATTTTTTTTAACGCCACTATTTGAACTTTAAGCAAGAAGTTTTTAAAGCTGCTGTAGGAAAACTGAGTGCGAGCCATGGCTTTACCAGATAGTGGCATTTCTGGAGAGGAAGTCCCCTTTCCAGAGATTATAGAGCTCAATGTTGGTGGTCAGGTGTACATAACTCGCTATTCTACCCTAACTAGTGTGCCAGACTCATTGCTATGGGAGATGTTCACTCGAAAATCAGCAAAAGGACTTGCCCGGGACACCAAGGGCCGATTCTTTGTGGACCGTGATGGTTTTCTTTTTCGTTACATCCTGGACTACATGCGAGACCAGCAGTTGGTTCTTCCAGATCACTTCCCAGAGCGAGGCCGTCTGCAAAGGGAGGCAGAATTCTTCAACCTTCCGGAGCTTGTCAAACTATTAGCTCCCAAAATCAGTAAGCAGAACTCTCTGGGCGATGAGGGCTGCCAGAGCGACCCAGAGGACACATCCCCTGGTTTTGACACTGCACGTAACTTAAGCTCACTGGGTGCTGCCGCCGCCTGTGCCAGCCTAGTGCCCAGTGCCATAGACAGCAAGCGCTCTGGCTTCATCACAATTGGCTACAGGGGCTCCTACACACTGGGTCGGGACAGCCACACTGATGCCAAATTCCGCCGTGTGGCCCGCATCATGGTGTGTGGAAAGACCTCCCTGGCCAAAGAAGTGTTTGGAGAGACGCTGAACGAGAGCAGGGACCCCGACCGCCCACCTGAGCGCTACACATCCCGGTACTATCTCAAGTTCACCTTCCTGGAGCAGGCGTTTGACAAGCTGGCCGACGCAGGCTTCCACATGGTGGCCTGTAACTCCACAGGAACCTGCGCGTTTGCCCACGAGCAGACGGACGACAAGATCTGGACCAGCTACACTGAATATGTGTTTTACCGTGAGTGAGACTATCGGCTTTGTTCACCCTGGTTACCCTATCCCTAAATATCTCCAAGTGCCCCCTTCAGCCTCCAGACATCTTTTTTTTTTTTCTCTCTCTTTGATGACCTCCTCACCAGTAGATGTTGTGCCCGCATCTTTCTCTTCAGCTACAGCTTTTACCCTGTGAACAGAAACTCATCCTACCTCCTCGGCAGGTTCAACATATCACATTCCCACTGTTATCCCAAATCAACCCCTGCATCCTCAGGTTCCAGCTTTTTGCCCATGCTTCAGCTGCCATCTTGAGTAGTTGTAGTCCCCCAGTCTTTGACCACAGCACTCCCAAAGACTGATACCTCCTACGTATTCTCCCTTTTTGTACTTTATATTGCATCTGCCTGAAGCACATTTCAATGTTCAAGAGTCCATTTTGGTAAAGAAGCCCAGTGTCTTGACATGACTATTGAACACGTAAGGGTGTAAAAGAAAGGGCTTCAAAGAGTGGTCGCAATGTACAGTGCTATACTTTGCCTGCTTTCTCAAGTAGATTGGACTTTCCTACTGCTCCTCTGAACTAAATGACCAAATTATTGGACATCTTATCAGCTTTGAGGGACATGCACAACCCTTCAGAAGATTGAAGTGTAGTACAAAAATCTATTTTTCTTTTCATAAAATGTGTTCATGTGGTTAGGGACGTGTCATTGTCTGTCTGGTCAGCCAGGCTTATGAACGGATAATAGGGGTTTAGATAATACAACCACATGAAAAAGTGCTTTCAAGTTAGATTGGAGGTGAGTTACAATAAAAAAAATAAATAAATTAAAAAAAAAAGCCCTTAAGCATAGATACCTACAGTAATTGTATCTTGTAGACAGTTGTATGTAAAAGGGCTGCAAGAAATCCAAAATAGAGTTTGTTTCGATTGTGCGTCAAAGCTTTCAGTATTTTAATTACCCAAGCCTGAAAGGCAGAGAGCTCAAAACCCACTCAGCTGGGTGTTTTTTTGAAATGTTTGCTCAATCGCGTTTTTTCAGTCATACATAGGCTTGTTGTCTGCAAACGTAAATGTGGCATAGTCATCTTAGCAGACCATGTTTGAGTGTTCTGTAAACAATAATGCTGTTCTTATTACTAGAGTTCTGTATTAGTCGCATCTATGAATACCCAAACACATGGGTAGGATTACACTGTAGCCAGCCAAAACCCAGTGTTTTGTCACCACTGTAGCAAGAGAGCTGTTATATTTACAGTTACAAAGCAGTGAGTTTAGAACAAGGGTCATTTCCTTTTCAAAGCCTCAGGACCGGTCTGCACTTCATATACCTCAGACTAAAACAAACTGAAGGCACTTACATCCAATAAAAGATCGTTCTCATGACACACAGATGCAAACACAGCAGCAAGGTAGATCTTGTGATAGAAAAAAAACATGTTTCAAACGGGGTGTATTTTGAAACAGGCAGAGAAGCAGTGTCGTACACGCTTTCAATTTCTAACTGTGTCAGGCTTGGCAATCCCATCTGACAGTGATAATAAATGTGTTCTGAAATGTCTAGAAACTGCAGTGTTGTGTTTTTAGTGTGATGAAGTGCTGTTGACATCTGACTCAATATGTTAGACCTGCTGCAGTGTCTCTCTGCAGACGTAGATGCTAAAATTAAAGTGTTCAGCAAAATATTAAATGATTTGTCAAATAAAATTGTTTTTCTTTCTACCCATTTATGAGTGAGTTGTCAGTACAATACAAACAACATAATAAACGGTAGGCTATACTAACTAGTTAAGTGTTTCCTTCCACAGAGATAGATCTTTTAAAGTCAAAAGTCCTTGGGCAAAAACTAAATCAAGTCAAAGGGTTGAGCCTTGGGCACATCATCTGTTTGCCTAATTATTGAACAGTTGACCAGAAATCCTTGCCAAGACAGAAATGAGGACATGCATATACAACAAGCTTGTTACCACAGATTACAGAGATTGCTGCCAATAACAGTTCTAATTACATCTCATGGTCCAGTCTTAAAGTTTTAAGAGGATAACAAGAACTTTATCAACCTCTCAAACAAACAAATATTTTCGTTTGTTGTCAAAGTGAACATATATTTTATAATAGACAGTCTTCAATCTACTATTTAGTATTCACGTGTTCTTATTATCAAATCCTTGCTGATATAAGCATATCCAGAGATGATCAGGTGCTAATGAACTTATCATAAAACCTTTCTACCTGATCTTAGTCTGGCCTAAATAAAACTAAAGCCAATGAGCTTCATAGGAGAAAAGGCCTGCTGAAATATTGATGTGGCTGCCTTCCTGGAGAACACATGATTTGTGTTATGGTCTTGAATGCATGATAAATCCCCACAGAGCAGTCGTATAGTGCCTGCAGTGTTTGTACAGCCAAAAACAAATCCAGTCACAGCCAGCATTCCTCTGTCATTGTCCTGGGGCTGCCACTGCAACATGGGAAGGCCAAGGTCAGTCATTAGCACAAGCATGAGCAGATGAGCCTCCCGTGTGAAATTTTAAGCATCAGTGTCTCAACTGCTCGTTCTCGTTACTTCAATGAGTTTCCTTTACATTCAAGCAGCAGTGAGGACATTCCCTGATGACACACTTACATTAGCTATTTTATTTTATTTTATTTTATTTATTGTGGAATTTGTGGAAGAAAGGTCTAGCATGCCCGCTAATGTGTGTTATATTACAAGCAGGTTTTACTTTTGTCACTGTAGTGGTATGCCTGCTGCTTCCAGAGTCTTACAATAAAGATATCTTATCATGAAACTAGCTTTTATGTCATTTGGGTTTGGGTTAGATCTGCGATGACAAAGTCTGATGATGGGCCACATATGTATAAAAGAACACTTGCCATTAAAGCTCAGTGATATAATGTGACTTTTAATCCTAAGGCAGTCATTTGGCCTGTGTTTAGTTTTTGTGGTGCTGTATTTGTGAGTGAATGCTGTCCTACATGGCAACATGCCTTGGCCGGTCTGCTTCCATCTCCTCAACTGATCCTGTTGTTTGTCAGCCAGCTGGGTTGGCTTCCCTAATTTGGAAAAGAAAAGAAGCGTCAAGCAAAGGAGAGTAAAAGAACGGATGTACGTCAAAGAGAGAGAAAAAAAAAGAGTGGATTGGAAATGGGACAAGGGAAGCAAGCGGCAGGACAGATAACTGGAGGAAGGGAGTTGAGGAGACTGGAAAGTTTATGAGTAGGAATTAAGATTTTCTGTTCTTTATCCTTACCTAAAAGTCTCCTCTACAAAGTGTCCGGAGAGTGAAGGAAAGTTTCTAACAGATAAAAAAACAGTTACAGTTCAGTTACACGAGAGTCGTAGAAGAGTAATGGACCCTTCGACTGGGATGTCACTCTCATAAACACAAATTACTCAAGGAAAGAGTTATTGCCATATTTGGAAAATGATCAGGGTTCAGGAACCATGTGCAGCATTTTGGTCACACTCAGGTTATCCGGGGAACAGTGTGGCTAGTGATGCTAACAGGCCAAAACAATATGAACTTAATGTTTTAGTTTTTACTACTATAAACAAAATATATTTTTGTCATTCGTTATCATCTGTCATCTCTCTGCATTCAAATGATTGCATGGTTATGAGAAAAGTTTACAGACAGTATCTTGTTTGAGTAAATCATTCACTTTACTTCAAGTTCACAGCAAGGAGCCTAGGTTCCAAGAGTGAATAAATAGTCATACCATAGTAGTTAGGATGCCATCCCAGTGCGATACGAGTCCTTTCGTCACCTGCTGCTGTTTGAGTTCATTCTGAACATTCAACTCCTGCCTGTTTCTGTCTTCTGAGCCTTGTCTCGATCTGGATGTGTACTCTGCAGGAAAAGCCAGTATGTTTTGACACTCCTTTACTTTTGCACTTGTGTTATTTTGTTCTGCCTGCGTGTGTGTTGGGACGACAGATTTATTGTGTATTTTAGGCCTGGATGCTGAAGCTACAAAGTTAGTATAAGGCCACATTGGGGCATTGAACTGGGAACACTCCCTGTCTCGCGGATATGCTGAGCAGGCTATGCCTTCTCTAGGCGCTCAAACATATGCACAGAGGGAGAGGTTGCTAGAGGAGGGTGTGCAACACAACTCTTGGCTAATGGCTGGTAGCTGTGAAGTTTTAGATGTAATTGGCTGACTTCTGAGAACAGTCCGTTAAAGAGGGCAAACAAACCATTTTCCCCACCCATTTTCTCTTGATGGTAATAAAGTTAGCACTAATACAGTATGTAGTTGTTCTTGAAGCTTTGCCTACACAGCCATTTAAACCTTCATGCATAAAGTACAGTAGCGCAGGCTCGGGGCATCTTTATCTCATTGTGTGATGGGTTATTTTTAGTAAACCAGGCATTGAGCCAGATGTGTACCTTCACTGCACCGCTCTATCCTCCAGCATTGGCACACATGCTCGGCTGCTCCTTGTCCTCCTACTTTGTACGCACGCCTCCTTCTGCTCAAAAGTAGCTGTCACAAAACATATTGCTATTAAACACCAGGGGGATTCCATCACGCAAGGTCAGAGACTTCGCCAGAGGGGACCGAAACACAAGTCAACACAGGACACAATTTAGCACAGAAAAAGAGAGTCGATTAGATTAAGAGCGAGGGACCGCGGCTTCACTTTTCCTTTCTCTGTTTTGTTCTTCTATTATCCCCTTTCAAGCTCAGAAAGAATAACTGACTGGAGAATACTTGGGGGAGATGGGAAAAGCACAAAGCAGAACTTGGAGAAGGTTTTAAAGGGTGATGCAACAAAAAGGCAAAATTCCTCAAATAGACTGGATTAACACAAAAATTTTGCTAACAAGGTGGAAGTTGCGCACCAGAGAAATAATGTGACATCTGTTCATATCCTTCAGGTTTTGCAAGTAAATCAAAATGGTCCATCGTGAATCATAAATGTGCCTAGTTTTAATGTTGAAAGTGAGTCAAAGACGGGTGCATCTTGTTGACAGGGGAGTTGTAAACGTCCCTGTCAGCAGGGATTCACCTGAGCCATCTGGAGACTTGCACTCTAATCTGCCCCTCTAATTATCAGTAATCTCAACAGTCAGCTTTGTCCTTGGTGCTCCCTAACGTGGGCCATGTTTTTTGCACCGCCAGCTAGGCTAGGGCATGAGAGAATTTGGAAAGTAGCCTATGTGACAGGGCTGGAGAGGCTGTATAAGGTGCCAGGATGGAATTTAGGGAGCTGGGACAGGCCAGTGTGAGGTAGTGGGTGGAAGATAAGAGGCAGGCAAATTAGAAAAGGCCTACAAATCTCTCTCTCTCTTATCAATGGCCATTTCTACATTTAGTCAAAGCACATTTCTCTTTGCTTTTCCTGCTGACAGCAGCTCCCTCGGTCCCCTGCTGTTTATGTCACGCATTTCTTGTATATTATGTAGATTGACAGATTTGTAATTGCCCGGAGACTTGCGAGTAGACTCCCCTGATTTTGATACAGCGGGACAGGGCCTTTGCCACAACATATAACAGTTAAAAATATATTACATCCCCATATGCTTAAACTGTCTTTGCAATCCGAGAGACAAGACAGTGAACAAGAAAGTTATAGGTGGCAGGGCCTATTCATCTGCCATTAGGCATCATGCACATCATTTCCCCACAGCGGATGTTAAATATCAGATGAATACAAGGTAATTAGATATAAAACATGCTGTAATTGCCAAAACCATGCAGTGTGCTTTCTTTTCAGAGTAGCGGAATAGAGGCCTGTGCACAGCCCCGCTTTTAGGATAAAAAGCTTTTTCAGAAATACATTACTATGCATTTGTGTGGCTCATAGTGGCGTTACCATGGCGATGATGCTGTCCTCTCGCTAGCTAGTCTCCTCATCCTCAGGTCACAACACCTGTCAGCGGTCGAGGTGAATTTCAAAAAGTAACCTCAGACATTAGTGACCTGTTGATATTTAAGGTAACTGCATTAAAATACACAGCTGTGGAAGATTACACAATCTTTCTGTTATTTCGGTTTATTCTGCAAAAATGTGTGTGTAAAAATAATCATAACAAAGGACAATGGTGACATACAGAAAATAGGGAAGTGCTGAACCCTGGCAACAGTGACACATTAGTGTTGCTAATAGCAGTAATAATAGCGACGGAGGGATGTGTCACACTGAACAGATGGGACACACTGAGAGATAGGAGAGAGAGGATGTGTGAGAAAGTGGCTTGGCTTTTACATGTATCCCCAGAGAAGTGTCCCGCGGAAAGGGCCTGAGTGCTCTTCTCTTTCACTATTCTCCTCCATAAAGCTTAGTCTGAAGCCCATCCCCCAGTGGATTATTTCTCCAACATTGCTAAACCCCCATACTCCCACATCCAAGAGGCCCTTGAACACATGTATTCATTATAAGAGACAAACACACGGCGAAGAACATCACAGTGGCTCCTGTTGCTACATCACCGTCATTCTTTTGAGCGTTGCCTTTCAAATGCCACTACACGTCTGGAATACACTGCCCCCACACTCAAAAGCAAACCATGTGCTCCAACATACTCTCCTTCACTCAATCACACTCAGGTATTCAGAAAGCCAAGGCACTGGGAGAATATTCAGTGCCACCTTCGTTTGACACAAGCAGCTTTTCCTGTTATATAAGATGGGTTACCGTGACGATGAGCCCCGTTGAAGCAAAAAAACGAGGGCCCTTGTGTGTTTGGGGGGTGTTAAGTATATGACATTTTGGTATGTATTTGCATGTGCATGTATGAGAGGCACTGGCTGGGATTAGGCATTAATGTGTAATATATTGCAGCATATACTGAGAAAAAGAAAATGTGTGCTGTGTGATCAAACAGTCTCCTTCATGCAGCAGTGTTGTCAGTTTAACATTCAAACTTGCTTCAAGATGTTAATGCATTGAGTTATTCCACTAAGCGTTTTGTTATTGTTTTTTGAAAGTTCAGCCTCCATACTGTAAGACCAAAACAATAAGCAAAAGCTCCGATCTGCTCCGTTGCATCACCACAGCCAGAGGCTTTGCACCATTTCCTCTGACGGCTTCCCAGTTTGTGTAATGCTGCTTATTGTTTATACAAAAAGCATAGAAAACACACCAAAAATACATACAGTGCCGGGAGAGACAGACATTTGAGAATATATAACCGTTTTTGATAATAAAGGATAATAATAGGATTTTGGAACAGCTACATTTCCCCACTCTGCACTTCTTCATGATCCAAAACCCAGGATTACTGTGGTGTGGAGCAGAGAATCATTAAATAAAAGGCACATTTTTAAATGTGTCAATGCAGACACAAGCAAAGACTTATGGAAAAGAAGAGCTCCAGAGATGGTTGTGTGACTCAACATGCAAGGTGAAAGTTATACGAGGAAAAGAGGCCGATAACCTGCTCAGTGGTGTCGAATAAATAGGCTGTTTGCAAAGACAGAGGAAGCAATTATAAATGCTTGATCGGCTTTTATATAAGCGGTACAGGGCGCAGGTGCCATGCCAGTTACTGTGCACTTCTGTCCCCTCACCGAGATGAGATGAAAAATCAACATACCATGAAAATTGGCTTGTCAAGCTTCAGCCAGAAGCTTTTGTATCGGTTCTGTCACAGTATTCCTCTTGGAATTCAAAGCAAAGGTAAAGGGGAATGTTCGAATACAAGTCATCAAACACGCAGTTTCCTTTTCTCTCATGCTGAGCATGTTTCTCTGTTAATTTATGCTCGATCTCCCATGCTCCAGTGCTACCATGTGTTTACTCTTGTGCTCCTCCAGACAGAAAAGCTCAGAGCTAAGGTGCTTGGTTCTGGGCCAGCCACACAGATACACGACCAGTCCTGACACCTGCATCCAAATAAAAGTAATTAAATCACTGTAACTCTAACATGGCTGGTAAGATGAGCACATTATGATATCTGCTTTTACTGTTGATGCAACCGCCATGTTTTTGTGGGACATGTCAATTCAGAGCCTGAAAATGATTTGCTAAACTTGCTAGTGGTGGCACAGATGTGGATTTTTTGTCTTCAACAGGTTTTTTTTTTATTTATTTTTTTTTACAAATTTTTTATTTTATTACTACAATTACTCATGCTTATGCCTCATGCTTATGCCATTTAAATCAATGTTGAGTAACTGACTTGCAGTGCATTGTGGATGTTTTCCCGTTGGGTAAAATTGTCTTAACCACGCTAACTGGGTGATACAAATGTTTTAAACTTGTGTGTGTCTACACTAGGTGGTTCGTCACTGGTTGCCGAGGCAACGCCCCCTGACCTGCCGCCACTTACTGGTTCGGTGACCTCTCAGTCTTCAGCTGCTCACACAGAACTAACCAAAAAAGAGTCCAGCAGCATCAGGACACAAAGCCTGCCCGAGACCAGCAGCAGCAGCACTCTGCCCGACCTGCACAACCCACTGCCCCTGGATTCCCCTTTGCCACCCACGCCCCCTTTACCTCTACCTCCCCCTCCCGCCACTGAAAGCCCCAAGTCTTTACCTCAGTCCCCCCCTGAGCTGCCTCCGCCCCTGCCGGCCAAACCATCCTTCATGTCCACTCCCCAAACCTCAAGCATACCGGAAAGCCCCCAGCGTCCCAACACCCTCAACCTAAAGACGCTGCCACGTCCCACTGTGAGGGAGAACGGAGGCCCCCCACCTGGTTTAGATGAGGATGAAGAGGAGAAGAAGATGCTTGAGGAAGATCTGAAAAAATGCATCGATGACTTCAAAAAGATACGGCTGCCCCAAAAGTTTCCAGACCGCAAGAGGCACTGGCAAAGTGACTTGCTCAAAAAGTACAATGCATAGAACTGTTTTATTCAGAAGAGTTTTGTTACAAGGGATGGGAGCTGATGTGGGTAACAGCTGGATTTATAAAATGCCCTGAAGATTTTAGTAGCACATGCATGGTTGATTGTTAAGTGCTTAGGTCGAGTGTTTTCACCATGAAAAAACAGTGTACCCATATAGAGACTGTTAGAGGAGCTCCATAAAATCAATCGACTCATACTTTCAATCATTTACTTTCCGCTAATTCAAAGGACAATGTTGTGTTGTCAGACGTTAGCTATGGCCGCCCTGCTTTGTGTACCGTGTCCGCGGATCAAGCAGCTGCAAACTGTGTGAAATATTAGGTGTTTGACCTTGATGATGTTAAATAAAAGTTAAAAGTCACTGTGTCTGGTGCTAATCTTCTAAAACATCTCAAATAACATCTCCGCAAAACTTCAAAGCCTTCTTTCCCCTGTCGCCTCTGTGACTCGAAAGCTTAGTGCATAGTGTGGTTTGACTATATTATCTTGCAGTATTGGAAAGGATTCACAAAGAGAAAGCAGTGTATGAGGAAACGTGGGTAATTACCGACAGCCAGAATGTTGAATAGTAATCACAATAATGACTACATGAGCCCATGCACACTGCCATTTGTTCCCTTATCTGCGCTGCATAAAATGTTCACCCAGCTTCACTAATGAATCACCAGGTGTGTGTGTGTGTGTGTGTGTGTGTGTGTGTGTGTGTGTGTGTGTGTGTGTGTGTGTGTGTGTGTGTGTGTGTGTTTTGTGCGCCTGTCCTCATTATGGAACATAGGAGTGCACAGCCAAATGAAAAATGATTCACGCCATTTACCTTTAGTCACCTTGTCCTCCCAGCAGCTTCACGCATTTAATATGGTGTTGGAGAGGTTCATCTGAATTCAGTCAGAAATATTAAACATTCTGGTGAATACAGATAGTGCTGTTGCAGAGTCTTGAACAAATGTCAAGAATTTAAAGGAACTGGAGTGAACACATGCCACAAAGAACGAAAAAGGATATTATTGTTATTGACCTTTATATATCTGTACACACGTCATGTAAGAGTATTCCTATCTGACTGCACCTGACTGAATAATATGTCAAAGAATGGGACATGGCCTAGCTTTTTTGTTATCATAAAAAGCTTGAAGTTAAAGATAGTGTTTAAATGAATACATAAAATGTAGTCAAGGTTTTGTGTAGCCTATATTCGTTTTTCATATCCAATGATGAAACCAGGTCTGTGTTTTATCAGAACCTAAACAAAAAAGCCTGCCGCTGTGCTCTGTTCAGTCAAAACACTACAAACAAATTAAAGCACTTTAGAAAAATCTTTTGATCATTTGGCCAGCGTTTCCACTCGAGGCCTGCTTCTACCAGAAATAATGGCTGATGCAGGAAGCCAGCGAATGTTTGCTGCTGCCCAGGTGTAATTTCTGCTTCACTGTGGACTTCCAAACAAAAATATATAACAATAATATAAATATAACAAAAAAAACAGGCTGCCTGTTTATTGGAGTTCTAATGATGTTGGCTTCTGCTGTACTTTGGTTTTTCTTCTACAGACCACTATGGCAGTGAAGCTCAGTACTGCTTTGTGTTTATGTTAGGGTTAAGACATTAATCTTTAAAGTGTTGGCTGGCAGGGGTGTTTTATCTTGTTAAAAATCAGGCAAAAGAACAGTTTTATCAGCCCGGCACTAACTGCTAAGGAGCAACGGAGAGATATCCTCTTGCTCCGAGCAGAGGATTAACAACAGATTAGGGTTTGTCACAGTCTTAAAGAGCCTCTAAACAGCGGCAATTCCACTCGTGAGCTGAGCCTCGGCAGCAAAATATTCCATCCAGTCAGTCTTAGCTGAAAGATTTCCCACTAAAACATCAACACCGATGCTGTGTCCAACCGGCTGCTACTGGATGAGAAAGCCGTCGAAGAGATTGTACTTTGCAACTCATTAGAGTATTGCTTCATCAGCTGCTTGTCTGGTATCTCTCATCTTTCAGCATTGGCTTGGACAGCGACAGCGACAGCAGTTTGGCGACGCTCCCAGGCTCTGAACAGTGTTGTCTGAGTCAGGATGCACATGGATTTAAACCACAAGTCTTCCCAATTCAAATGACTGTTTACTGTTTACTGTTTACTGCACACACATTGGCACAGTCTGACGTCTAAAGTCCTATTAGACAAAACACACACCCTTTTCACCAAAACTAAAGCTCTCAATTTGCATTACAGCTCTTCACAAGAGACTCACCTCATTTCTAAAGTGTCTTTCACCCTCTGTCTTATTTCTGCTCTGAAGCTGGCCTTTTGACTTATTATGGATGCACTATGAGGATTTGGGTCTGTGAAGTTGGGAGGTTCAGTCAAGCAACAAAGGGAATACTTATCCTTTGAAATGAAGAGGTAAAGCAGTCTAGAGGGAGCAGGGCAGACAGAAAAACATTCATTCGACAGAACGAGTGGGTGTGTGAGATCAAACCAACGAACTATAGCCACTGGACAGAGCTGGAGCAAATCTGCCCTTGAGTTTTCAATTTGAACTGGAGCACAGTACATGGCTCTTTAAATCTAACTATAAGAGGTTAAGGCTGTCTTCTAATAAAACAGTATTTTTTTCAGCATCTCTAAGTTTCTCTAAAAGTTTGTAAAACTGTGAAAAGTCCCAAAAACAGTAACAAGTTCTGTTCTCATATTAAAATTTTGCATTAGATATTGTTTATTAAAACTGGAAAATCTACATTTCATGCATTTCCTAAATTATCTCCAAAAAGTTGGCCTTTTTAAAAGAGATCTTTGTCAAACAAAAGTGTGTAAAAATGAATATTTTATGGCACAACAGAATTGCTTGGGTCCACAGTTCTCCCACAGTCTGCTCACCTGAATCAAAACCAGTGCATTGGGTATATTGCCATATGACTCTAAAAAGACAGACACATCCCGAGAAGACGGAGCAAGTACAAGATACCTACATAATTTATTTTCTCAAGGTGAATGTAAACCACAACCGAGGTCTCTAGTGTCGCAAAAAGTGTATTTGCTTCTGTGCAGTTCACAGAAATACATTTGTGGCTGCGGGACGTCTGTCTGGTGTTCATGTAGTAGTGACAACAAAGGCCAGGACCGCTCCTGGAGCCAGTCTACACACAACAATCTGATGAAAACATTCAATTCAACCACAACATCCACCAGGAATCCATCTGCAGCCCAACAGCACTCTGGACCCCACAAAGAAAGGAATCCAGGAGAAACACAGGTACACACCATCACAGGACCATCAGGTGACAACAAAATCTAGTCAGAGTAACACAATTCTGTGTAAATATATTATCTTTAAATTAACTTCATTAAGCATGAACACTTTTTCACCCACATCACAGCTTTATATTTGTAAAGGAATGAAAATTGCACATTACATTGCCATGTAACCTTACAAAACAATTCAAATATAATGTGCTATTAAAACTCCTGTAAAGTAAAAACATTTCACAGTCAGGTTTATGAGAATTGCTGACATTGAAAACTTTTGCTCTGGTATATTAGCCTTGAGCAAGAGCAGAAAGTCAAGAAAGCTTTGCCACAAACATCTTCTCTCCTGATGTGGATCGTTTCCCTCCCTTTTTCTGCTGACACACGGACGACTTACATTTGCATGAGACGAGAGAGAACCTTGCAGATTTATTCCAAATGGCTGGCCATACATTAGCATCTCATTTCTTTGGGGCATGAGTTATCTTCAATACAGTTACTGGTGGAGCCCTCCTGACAATTAAAGCTCTGCTGAAAGTGATCCTTGTAAAACACGGCACAGCAGTGAGGGATATTTTCAGCAGCAAAGAGTGCTTTCACACTAGATAGACGATAATGTTTGTGTGCGAGGACGGCAGTACTCACTAGGTTTGGCATGTGCTAATGAAATGTGGCTTTAGGAGAGATAAAAGCTGGCTGAGGTCTAATTATCACGCCTGAACTGGTAGTGCAAAGCTGGCAGTCAAACTGTCTAACCCACTCACAATGGTGCAGTGGACCAGCCCGCAGGTTTCAATCAAGCACCAATGAATTTGTTGAAAGCACTATTTGACCCTAAAGCTACCATTTAACACCATCAATCACTCAACTTTGAACTTTAACCTTGCAACAGTAATGATCAAAAACAGTAGGGGCTTAAATAGGCTATTCTTAAATACTTGACTATGTTGCCAAATAAGTTAATAAGTTAAGTTGTTTTCAATGAGGGTAAATTTGAAGACATAGTCAACACTTTGTTTTGCACATTTGAAATTCAATTTGACAAAAAATATGACCTTGTACACAAAGCAAGAGAGTACCTTTGTTTGCTAGTTTGTTTGGGCATACACACAGGTTGATTTAATTTATCTTTGACAAAGGTCACACAGTGAGACCTTGTGTCTGATTGAAAACGTAAAAGGCTTTTTTGTGTTGAAAGCAGATTTCTAGATGCTGCCAAATAATATGAAAGGCCATGGTTACAGAAAAAAGTCTTTACTTTTAACAAACACAGTCATATATAACGCATTAATCAGATATGACTCAGAAAAATATTTAAAATACTATGAAAAGAGTTAAAATTTAAATTGTTATGATCCTGATCCTGTGAACCATTAAATACTCCCTTCAGATGTTACTGTCCTTCTAGAGTGAAAGAGTTTTGATTTTGAACTCAAAATTGCAAATGTTCCTCGGATGAGTAATAAAACATCTTCACCTTGAAACCTACGTCTAGATGCCTTTGTTTGAACCTTTTCTTCTTTATGTCTTTATGTCTTATGCATTTTTTTTAGAAACTACTCATCACTTTTGTTCAAACTTGTCATTTGCAGTGTCCATTTTCATCAAGTGCTTCACAGTAACATGACAATGTAGAAGGCGAAAAGAAGGATGAGTCAAAATGTTAATGTTAATATTCTGATACGCTTCAATGCACAATGTGTTGCTACTGGCAGCCTCTGCTCACATGCATCTGTTAAACAAAAGTGCTATATGTTATTTAATGGAAAGCAAAGCTGGCTAAAATCAGCAGGAGACACAGCTCTGTTGGGAGACGATGAAGAGGCCCACAGTCACAGTGTGTCAGGCGTGCTTTCACAGCTTTCCCATTTCCATTATTAAAACCTGAAGCCTAATCCTGCAGCTACTTTAATCTCCTAATTCTGTGCCGTTTCTCTCTGCATACACTTTCCACGCTGCCATTCTCTGTGATTCGTAATCATGCACTCCCACACAGTCACAGTGGATGCTTCAGAAAGGCACTTTTACGATTTCAATAGAGTCACTTTGCCTGCTTTTACATACTTACACAAACGTACTTCCATCTGATAAACGTGTATGGAGAGGCTTCATTCTGTCATCGCCCCAAGCCTTGACTGTGATTAACGGTAAGAGTATATACAGCTGCATCATGGGAAGTGCTCTGTGATGGCAGGGAAGCAGGCATGTGGAGATAAGCAGTGGTGGAAACCTGATGATTTGATTAGCCCGACTCACATAAAACAGTGAATCCGTGCATATAGAGCAGCAGATGGCCCACAGTCCTATCTGCAAGCCAAGTGCTGGCCTGCGACTTTGCTCTGTGGAAAATATGACATCGCCTGTCTGGATGCGAGGCACATTGCCTTGTTGCTGTTTTGCAGTGAGTGTAGCGTGATTGCAAGAGCCTCTCTGCTTCTGCTTTGGAATTATAACATACCAAATATAGCATCAAATATGAAGCAGCCTAAGCCTTCTGAGAGGAAGTAATACATTCATGCTAAATTGTAATATTGCTGTAAGCAGGAACTGGAGATGTAATAGCCCTCATGGTGTATCATTCTATTGATTAAAAAGCAGCCGGGCCAAAACAGCTCGCCTAACGATGCTTTGTTGTCCAATATTTCTTTTGTTAGAGGAAGAAACTGCAGTGTGTTTTACCTTATTTGATTCCTAGTTGCATTTTTATGCATGGAAGTGAGTGGCCCCTGCTGACACCTGCACCCTGAGGGCCATCTGCTGTCAATACAGAAGGAAAAGGACAGGGAACAGAGCTTGACAAGGGCTGAATCTGCAGTTTAACAAGCGACATGCTGTTTCATTGTGACTGACATTATGCAGATATACCATTTCCACAAAAATAACATAATAAAGAGTCCAATCTGCATAAGCTACAGGAAATTGGTCTTAAAACTACTTCACATTCAGTAATTAGTCTGAAAATATGTCTAAAGCAGATATTAATTATTATTCTATTATTCTTCTTTAGAAAAGCTGCCATTTAAAGATCAGTGCTTAATCCTATTTAGTATGACTTCCACTTTAATGACATTTCTAATATTGAAGTCCTTTTAGTGAGTCAATCCTACTCCATACATAAACAACAGTATGGGTGCACCTATTCTACTGTAAACAAACAGTATTTATGAAAATACATCAAACCAAATCCAAGAAGAAAAAAGTTGCAATAAAATGGAAATTCTTTGCATAATTTTGCAAGTGTCGTATCACAACAACTACAGCCGTGTTTCCTTCTGATCTGAAATAAACATCAAACACCTGTCGCAGCACAACAGCCTGTCTTGGCTGCTTTAATCACATTCATGCATCCTTTATGAAATACTTGTTATTCTGTTTTAACTTTGGAAGAATGTGGAAAAGACTAAACGCAGTAGTGTAGTGTGCATTGTTGAGGAAGTTAACGCTTCCAAAGGCAGACTACATGCATTTTTTATGTAGCCTCAGTCCGCTCGTCCCATATCTTTTAGAGCCAAACAAACATAAAAGTGCAATAAAAACTTTGATAAATCCCTGTTCTTATTGTCCGAAGACAATCCCTGATGTGCAAAACTGATTAATAAAACTGGCCTGTACCGAGAAATCCCATCAAAATGTCAGACTTTGAAGCTTTGTGGCTTAAAACCACGGGGACTGTTATTGCAGCCATTGTTTCATATCTCTGTTTTTATGTTTTCATACCCTGAGGTGATAATTGCTTTTACACAGTGCCTTTTTGTTGTTTTTAATTATTAATTGATTCATCTTAACTGAAGTCTTATTCTCTGGAGAACATCCGTCTGACCGAAAGGGTTTTCTGTGAACGTCTTTGCAGTAACATTGAGGCAACTGAGTGAGTGGAGGCTGCTGTGTTTTTTGCAGAAGTCCAACACTGGGCACAGATAGTGGTTTTCTTAGCCTGGTGCTCCCCGCTGTGTCAGCCCCAGTGACACTGTGCTTCTCTGGCGCTGGTTACTGCTGAGGAGGCTCCTCGACACACAGGCAGTACATCATCATCAGTCCCCATGCAGCGCCCCGTGAGCCTCCAGAGCTGCAAACAAACACCGCAGCAACCGCCGAACCCACTGACTCCCCGACTATTCATAAATACATTTCGTTGATGGCTCCCACTCACTTTCATTACATTCATTGAACATTTAGCTGGCATGCTTCCATTGTACACTAGAATGGCAGTGTGCCAGTGAGTAAGGAGCAGAAGTAATTATCATATTTGGGAAGAATCACTTTGCAACTCTGGACCAGTGGCACCTTGTGATACTGCAGCAAAACATTTAATTCAGCCATCGACTTAGACCCCATAGAGCCCTAAAGAAGGTAAACAGAGATGCCCTGTTCTGTTTATCCCTAGTTTCCCTGCCGTAATTTATTGGTCACATAACATGGACGCAGTCGTTCTACTACCACCCTCATAACAATTGTGCTTTGTCATATATATATATATTTTTTTTACCTGATTCCAAATGCTTGTCAGAGTGACTGGCAGGGGATCTGCATTGTTCATGTGCGTTTGGATTTTGGCAGTGTCTCTAAGGTGGTCTCTCGTCTTGTTAAATGTGCCTGCAGAATAATTACCTACAAATTAATTGGAAAAGAAGAAGAATGCGCGTCAGAGGCGGACTTCTCTTGTGTCATCCATTATGTAGAGGCCTACTGATGGCTTTTGAAGTGATCAGGGGCACTGCTGTATTCCAGACTCGTGTGAAGTCTCTATTATGGCCCGTGGCTGCGTCTCAACACATGAAGGTGAGCAAAAAGGGAGCGCCTTTTTGTCTGCGCGGTTATTAAATTGTGCAGTGAGAATTCAATAAAAATTTCACACACAGTTGACATAATTTTGAGTTTTGAATAGAAGCAATTATTGTAGGATTAAATTCATGAAATATAGGAGGGCTTCCAGTCAGAATTTTATTTTAAGCCTTTTTGTGTGACTGTATGTTTAGATACACATTGTATTTTGTATGGATATTTATTATAATATAATAATCTGGTTAAAGCAGTTTGTACTGCAATGCCACAAAATTATTTCCATGAGCACTATTTGATTTTGTTGGCCCACTGAGTCTCATAACAAAGATTCTACAAACTGGTTATTTGTACAAATCGAGGATAACAAAATCTATTACAATTAAACTGAATATTGGGTTGTTACTTTATATAATGTCTTCACTCTGGGACCCTGACATTTAACTCTTACTATTCACAGCTTGTTTTGCACACTGCTGCTGCTGTAATTAAGGCAGTTAGCATAAGTTCACAGTCTGTACAAGAGCCATATAGTCTCATGTTTAATACTTTTATCATTCTGTAATCATCCTTATGTGGTAATTCGATGTTGGCAGCCGCCCACAGGGGGCACCCAGCAGGTTTTAATGTTAGTGGGGGAAACTGGAGTACCTGGAGAAACCCACCCAACACGGGGAGAACATGCTAACTCCACTAAGACACTCATTAATTTAACAGTGATTGCCATTAAATAAATAAATAAAATAAAATAAAAATACTCTTTCTTTGATTGAGGCATCAGCAGTGTCTAACCGACTGGAGCCGCAGGTGGTGTGTCAAGCATCACAGGAGGCAGGAGTTTGTGCTTTGTGTGGCTTCCTCATTGATTACAGTCATCTGCGATGGTTAGAGGGGTTTCTCCCGAAGAAATGCAGCAGCTCCCCAGCAGAAAAGTCTGTCAGCCCCAGTGCAAGCGTAAATAAACGGTTTAGATGTGCTCGAAACGGAAAAATGGCGAGCCTATGTTGACTTATTCGTGGTCTAGTTTATAAGCCCTGCACCTGCGACATGCAACACTGCTGCAACAACTCTATCCTCCCAGTTTGATGCATTTGACCTCATTCTCTCAGGTCAGGCGTGCGCCACAGACAACATCACCTGCTTGTTTTCTCCCTCAGAGAGTAACCTTGATGTTTATCTCCAAACATTCAATATTTCAAAAGACCTGTTGAAACACTTCAGTCATTTTAATATGATTTGATTTAGTTTTAGGTGAGCAGAGTTAATTGGATTTGCTAACCTTACACTGTTGGCACTGCTATGAAAGTTTGGGGAAATTAAAACCTTCCCCGTGCGGTAAATCGATATAAAAACAATCCCCTCACTATTCAAATGTGCTGGACATGCACAGGAAAAGCAATTAACCCACTGCTGCAATTGATTTGGTTCACTTCAGCTTATCTCTTTTGGCATGGACTCGACTTTTCCATACCCACTGGGAAGCTCAAACGTTTTTCTTTTTTTTTTTTTTTTTTCTTGTTTTAAACCTTGACAACATCCCAGGATTAGCACGGGTTTGTATATCCAGCAAGCACTTACCTGTGATGGTAATCAATGCAGAGCTGCTGCCTTTAATAGTCTGTGGTATCGTCTCCTCGGCAGGCGGGGGCAAATTACTGTGATTCATCACAGCACCACACTGCACTGCAAGCAATGCCAAATCAATTCACACGTACTGTACAAACACTCACCTTCGCCTGACTCTTTGCTGCTAATAGCCCTGTGCCTCTTGGTTGCGGGGAAAGCTAAAAAATAAAAAATACCTTGATGACTAGTCTTTCAAAGGAAAAACGTTTCATTAAGGGGCTTTTAGTCATGAATAATTTTCTGTTTCTTAGCAGCAGATGCATGTGCAGTCTGCCGCTACATCTTCAATCACATAACTTGTTTTGGCATTCAGTACTATACTTTAAAAAGTCCTTTTAAGGATGCATACTGAGGTTTTTCCAGAGATAAATATTCTTTGTGATGAGCACCAGCAGCGTTGAATGAGGTTGGAGGTTACAGCAGCAGCAGCTTCAAATCCAGGATGAAAGCTTCTGCTCCAATAAGCTGCAATGAACACATCTGGTCATTCTTTCCCATCATACGCACAATCCTTTAAATTTTATATTCACAAGCTCATGGAGAGAATCAATAGCAATCCACTTGTTTCTATCTCGGGGAGACACCTGACAACTTTAAAGTAAATTTAAAGTAAATACAGGCTATTGAGCAGCAGGACAGCAAAGTCAGAACAGGAAACTAGCTGTGGCTATATCTGAAAGGCTGGATACACTCTGGGCTATGGGACGGGTGTGTGCTTTGGGAACGGGAAAGGAGGGTGGGAAAAGGATGCATCTTCTCCTGCTTTTATAGCATTAAAAGGACTCTGGAATGTGCGTTATGTAATAAGTGTATTTAACAAACAGAAGAGAACATAGGGTCAACAACAATGATATAATCACAAATGAATTAAACAGATGATTGTCAGAATACCTGACCTCTATCTCTGTCACTTACACACAAGGCCAAAATATAGTCAGGCGGTCACACCAGTAATTTATCTTTATTGTTTCTGATTGATGCACTTAATATAATCATAAAAAGCACAAACAAACAAGGGGATGGAAGTTAAGACATATTTCAACTGAATCAACAAATGTGAAGAAACTCATGCTATAAATTTTGTGGCTGTGATATGCTCCTATTGACTTGTCTCTGTAAGCGTTGAGAACAAGATATTGATCTACTAAGAGTACAGTACGTTCCGATCATAACAAATTAAAATTAATGGAGCACTGCAGACTTGAATACAGTCACCACTACATTTAAATGTTAAAAATGATCAACTTTCAATGTATTTGGTTTCTTTTTAACTCTATACCATTTTCTACATTTGTCTTCACAATTGATGGTTCTATAACCTTCTCGGAGACAGCGATGGCTTCTTAATGGCAGTGTGTGGGTGGATAAACTATGGCAGAAACAAGCAGAGCACACAGATGCACATATCTTATTTAGTGGCGCAGTGCAACAGGGAGTTGTATCCTGACAGTATCCTCTGTGCGTTTTGATAATCCAACCAGATTGGACGGATAAACACTACCCAAACTAAATCCATGGCTTGAAACATTTTCTTCAGTTCATGCCCCTTGGGCGAACGGATCAGTTGCTCGTACATCAAGACATTCAATTTAATTCCTTATGAAGCAGCTGCCTTTGATAAAAGACACTTCAGGTGCTCACAGCTCTCAGTATCACATCATTTTGGTTTGAGTGTTACAACTCTCAACCTTAAAATATAAAAGAAGTCCCATGGGAGCTGTACAAATAAACATGATCACGTCATGGTAATTATGTGCATCTGCTTAATGTTCTTTGAAAGTCTAATCAGGTTAATGGCACAGTAACATCAACCCACTCAACATCCGAGAGCAAAGACTCCAATGACAAAAAAATACATTTTTAAATGAAGAGTGACTGCTAAACCCCTCCATCCACTAACGCGAGTCAATATTTGGACAATGTTTTCTTAAATGTAGACAAACTGTCTTTTCAATTCTGACATGCAAACAAACTGCTGCAGAAATACACAAAAATGCAGGAAGCAGCTGTGTTTAGTGTTTATTTAACATTTGTAAAGTATCTTTTACAACATCTTCAATATAAACTGTACCGTAGGTTTTTAAACAATTCTCATCATAAGTTTGACAATAAAAGTTAAGATAGTGTAACTGAATGTGTGTTATTCGTGTTAAAATTATGCTTTATGAGACTATAATGTTCATGCATTATTGGAATTGAATGCCAATAACCAATGTTTTGCTTGTTCTCAATCAATTACAGCGGAAATGTTGTCCATAACTAGCTGTTTACCAAGGTGAACTCAAATGTTACTCAGGGTTCAAGCACCCTTACACTGTTTACAGAACCTTTTCTTTGTTTAACTGTGGCTTTCCGCCTCAGAGCCCTCCTCCTTTCAAACATGCATGCCAACCCATTTTCTGTAATGATAACATTTACTCTGTGGCAGGTTAGGCGAGTTGTGAGAACACTGTGTAATAGATTTCCCACACAGATGGTGGGGAAGGGTTTGCCTTGAGTGCTGAAATCTTGCTGCTGCTTCTTCTTCCTCAGAGAAGATGAGCCTTAATGGAACAATTTGTAATCACATCACATCACATTGAGCTGGTAACAGGTGGCTGGGAGAGACTTGTTTCCAGCTTGTCTTTACTTACGAACACCTTACTGTTGCAAAGGGCCTTGTGTGCGCCAGTGGGGATGAGCTGAGTCCGTGGATGGGAACAGAGAAAATGTCAAATCCAGTGCTCAATCAAAGCAGACATCACTCTCGCTCCGTCAGTGAAGACAGAATGCAAAGTGTCACATGTGGCTTGTTGGCTGCTGTTGCAAAAGCTCTATAAATCTAGTCATCTTTTGTATCACTGTTGTCACTTATTTTAACTTCAAACCATCCTTTTCACTATATAATCATAGACAATTTGTATTTCTGTAAAACAACCTGTGAATAGCTCTAAGCACTACTTGTGGTGTTATTGGTCTTTGTGTGCAAGTTAACCCGTAACATAGTCCTGAGCATAAATCTAACCTAAAAGCCTGTATCTGTATACATACTGTACACTATATAATATATACTATGTTACCACTGACAGCACACATGTCATCAGACAGTTGCCCTTTGCCAAAATTATTTTGTTTATGCAGAGTTTGTGTTTTTGGTGCATAATGCCTATTTGTCTATTCCAAACGTATTGCAGGTTGTTTAACATCTATTGCCAAAATGTGCATGCAGCTCATTATGAGTCAAGGTTTTATTTCGAGATCCAGTAATTTTACTTGAGTGATTTCTGCAAACCGGCCTCATCCAGATAGAACTGCTCCACAGGACCATCTGGGAGGGCTCCTGGTCAGTTCTGGGTTGTTGTTTTTCAGAGCATTGACATGTTGTTTATGTTCGTAACAGTAAAACATTTGCTACATCTTCAAACCTAAAACAATCCCAGACCTGTCAGTGCTGCCACATCATTGGACACAAGCCGGGATTTAGACCCTGAATGCTATGCTTGTAAAAGTTCACGATAGATATTTTGTGAGTTCGTAAACAAGTTTGTAAGCATTTCTGCGGCCCAACGGAAACCACAGCAAATAACAAAGTAAATACAAGTCAAATAAAGACCGTGTCCTGAAGCCAGAGAATGTTAGGACTGTCCTGCTAATGGGATCTATTTGAGTTTATCCATTCGTCCAAAATTAATGTTTCTCTTTTCAGCAGAGTGTGCATGAGGACAAACAGCATACAAATATGTCAAGCTGAACTCTGTTGGTGTATAATATATAACTGCATTTAGCTTTATTTAATAATGTGATAATACCAATGTCACATCAGGACGAACTGTATCTATCTCCTGTCGGTACAGTAGTGATTAAAACTACATCAGAGGCACTCCTCCCCTGACTTCATAGTCTCCTGATCCCGGGCGACTGAGGCATGAAACGAGCTCGTATTTGTTTTGTTTGACGCAGGTAGCCCCGGTTCTCGTGGGATGTTGGCCACTAATGACTTAGCGCAGAGACACAGCGGCAGAGAGAGACTGAGCGTAGGTGTATGGGTGGGGATTAAAAAAAGAAGGAAATAAAAGAGCAGGAGCTAATCACCAAAAGCTAATTAGTCTTTAAAATTTATGCAAAAGCTCGTCTAGTCCAGAGAGATTCCACACAATCTGTCCAATTTCAAGGTAACTGTGGCTGTGATGTGTCATTATTGGTTACATCTGATAATTACTATTAGGTTGATGGATTCTGTGTGCTTGAGGCATGATAAAACACAGTTTATTATTCTGCATGTGTTGTGTATTGATTTGTTGAGCTGAGAGCGATTGTCACCCTAGTGTTTTAGACCCAGGCCTTGTTTTCCTTCTGCAGTCTATTTGTAATTCAGTGCTGAATCTTAAGCCTTAAACACGCCGGCTTCGATGCACTGCCTCAATGGTCACCTCAGCAAACTGTCTTCTGCTGGTACAATGTGTATGAGGTGTGAGAGAGTCCGTGGGGATTGAAGTGTTCGCCCATTTCTTGTGTTAAGACTGTTTCCACTGAAGAACGCGGAGCAGAGCAGCAACAAAATATATGGGAGTATTTTAGGAGAAGCCCTGCAGCACTCATTCCTCTGCCCCACTTCCACTCTCCTCCATTCTCCGGCTGTTTTAACAACTCTGAAATGTTCGGGCTATTATCTCCAGTTTTTCATTTCCTGTCCAGTGCAAAATCAAAAACCTCTCTGACAATGGCAGAATGATGATAAAAAGTAATTTTGTGTTATATAACCAATACATAGACAATTAACGCGTAATTACAATTATTACAAATCCACCTACTCATACACAGTCTTTTTTGTTTTGGTTTTTCATCAGACAGCTTACTGTAAGAGTTTGAAATATGCTTTAAATGTGATGTGCACATCTCTTTTCCCAGAGTCAAACTCAGATTTTAAGATCATAATCTCACCTATTGTACTGTTCACTAGCTCATATTTCATATTTCCCATCACCTTTGACCCCACTCCCTCATGAATGAATGATGCTTCTCTCCCTGCAGGCCTAACAGACGCCCACCCTCGGGCTTAGTCTCATGTAACCCTCCCCTTTATAGATCTGTCCGACTTCCGATGAGCTCATTTTCTTTCAAAGCTGCACACACACGTGCTCTTTACAATGGAGCTATCCCGATCTGTTGCCTGTCTTTTCTCTTGCTTCTCCTCTCAGTCTTATCAATAATTCACGGCACACTGATGGTAGCGCAGCCAGGGTGAGGCAGAGGAGGCAGCACTGGGCTTTGAACAGAAGGTCAGGCCTCAACAGGCCGCTGGGATGGCATTAATTAGATACTTCCTGGTGCCCCCTAAATAAACACCTCCACACTGGAAACACTCTCATTACGTTTCTCCTCACAGCAAGCCTGAACACACTGACATATCCACACCACGACACCAATCACTTTCGCCCTTAACTTCTCACCTGGCAGGGGTCTTTGCCTCGACTATTGCCCCTCCTGTGTTAAACTCACACAGGCACCTGACCTCAATCCGCTCCAGCATCTATTTTTGTCCTCCATTAATGTTAAAGTGTTAATGTTCCTCCTCATCCTGTTGCACCTCTTTGCTTTGACCTCTAAGGTGACCTCTGAGGCCCCCTTCCTCCTCCCCAATCCTCGCTTCCCTCACGCCTACCTTCTGTCCCAGCAATGCATTACAAGAGTGATTGCTTTGTGCTTCCTATCAGACGGTCCGAAGCAGCCACCTCCATCTTAATGGTGAACCATCCATCTCCGAGGACAGTCAAGTAAAACACAGGAGGGGAGGCTGGCAGGTGAACACCAGGACAATGGGGTACAACGACTACAAGAAAAACAGCTATTTCAAGTTTTTCTCTATTTATTTATATGATGGCATTCTGTTCTGTGTGCACCATAAAATCCTCCACACAGCACAAACATCTGTGCCACTGCTCCAGTGTTATTGTGATTACCAACTGAAGATAGAAAACACATCCATGTCATTATTAGGATCATCTGAGTTGATCATGAGTGAACAATTTTTACATTCAGCAGCAACAGAACACAGTCACAATAACACCTCCCAGCCTTTTTGTCTTCCATCCTACATGCTCTCCTTCTTGTAGCTAAATGATAATTACACTGACACACACATAAGTCTACTGCAGGCTACTGGGGGACTGCAGAGTACACTGTTTGCCTTTAGCCATTCCTTAATCTGGTATTTCCAGTAAGATAAAGAATGAAGGGCTTGTCTTTCCTAACAGAGAAGTGGTGATATGTATCCTATGCCTCTGCTACTGATTGAAGCTTAGAATGAGAGCGAACGAGTGGCAATTCACCGGTGTGTCATCAAGAAACACACAAAAAGCCTAACACTTGAGGCCCATGGCTGAATAAATACCTCTCATTTTATAATGAAAGCCCACTTTAAGGTATATTCTTAATTTTACCCTGCATTAAGTCCACATTGTTCCCCTCAAGCTGATCCTTTGATCGTGACCTCAAGCAGACAATGTCAACAGACTAAATATTGGTTTTCATGAGTCAGTTCCCCCTGGAGCTCCTCATTTCTTTTAAAATCCATAGCCTCGAAACAAAGGATGGAGGAATTGGATATTAATTGTGTTCCATCAGCGTTGATTACCAGGAAGGTGCCCATGATTACACATGCACAGTGAGTCTGTGTGGGCTTGTGAAGCACAAACCTATTTCAGAGTTGGAGAGAGCCTGAGCAAGGCATAATTACAGTCATCTCGGTCATTGCTCTGACAGAGACCCTGCAGGTCGGCTCAAAACAAGAAAACAGATCACGCTGTGTGGTTGACTGCTTTAACACACTCAAAGAGGCATTTAAGTGTATAGTCATGTGTAAGGACATGAACATGAGTAGCTCTAACAGTTTCCAGGAAGCTCAGGGACTTTAATAAATGAGTTAGTGTTGAAGAAAATGAAGAAAGGAGCTTTACTTTGGCCTCCAGGCAACAGCATCCCGCCTCATCACAACATAAGCTTCTTAACCATATTAAGGATAAAAAGGTGTCACTTTTATTCTTTGTAAAGAACCTTTTTGACATATTGTCTTTTATTTAGTAATGAAGTATTAAGATCCTAATTCCTGATTAGTTCTACTATCAGAGTATTCTAATGTATATGCAAGAGTACTCAAGCCAAACCAACAATCAATACCTTCTTATTTGCACACACTTCTTATCATAATATAGTTTGGATAAGATATCAAGAGAAGACAAAGGGGCAGGAAGTGCTGTGTGACATGTTTTTTTCTCTACATATCACAAACCTTTTGACCCAAACTGCCTTTCTGTAAAAAAAATGTATCTTCATATGTACTATTTATGCAACAGATTGAACTTCTGCTAAGTTGACAGTCTGTAGTAGTTCAATGCCCAATACTGCTATCTGGTGCTGATACTTGGAATAACTTAAACAATAGGAAGATAACAGTTTGCCAAAATGTTGAATATGACACAACAATATACGTCAGTTCAGTTTCCTTAAACAGTACTTTGAGCTGTTAAGTTAAAACGGTAGTGGAGAGGAAATACGTGTGCATGACCTTACATGTACATTGGCACTGATGCACAAACAGTATGTCTGTTTCATGCATCCATCCACACTGTAATTATAGCACTCACTGTAGAGAGCATGTTTTAAGCGAGGCCTCATGTTGTCTGAACTGTATCACTGTTTCGCACTGATTTGGTAATTGTGACCCTCATTACAGAGCCGTGCAGTGGAGACAAGCCAGGGTCAAACACATGCTGCCATACTTTGGGAAGGATGAAAACTTTATTAGGAATTAGTGCTGAGCTGCAGGGAAAACTAGCTTCAATTACCACACTCAGCTGGCTTGTGAAGGCATTGAGGGGGCACCGACCAGTTTAAAGCTCCAATAGCACATCTGGAGTAGACATCTCCCCTGAATCCGTCACCCACTGATGGACACCAGCGAGAAGGACGAAGAGTTTAATCAGGAGCGCAGTTGTGGTTTGTATCAAGGCTAGTACCCAAGATAAGGCACAGTCTGTCGCTGAGGGAATAACAAGACTTCATGCAGATCCACATGTCAAGATGTTAAGTGTTATCTCCTGTTGTTTTCCTCCATCTGTGCACCTCCTTTCCTCGCTTACAGTCCTCAGTGTCAGCTTCTAGATTACGACTGGCTCTGAACCGGCTAATTTCCTGTTTCCATGGCCAGAAAGAAAACTGTCAATGTCAGTGTTACAAGCAAGTCACCTATTAGTGCCTTCCATTTGCACCTGTCCCTGTATAAGGTGGATTTGTAGACCACTGGTGTCAGACTTCATTTTAAATGCTTGGTGTAAGTAACTGACAATATCAGGCTTTATTTAATACTGAATAGACGTTTGATGTAAAGCACTTTGAGTGAAAAGGAAGGCAGAAAAGCACTTATAAGCAATTACAATTTAAGAACATTAAACTGTAAATACGGCGAGCCTCACAATAATCAGTGTCAGAGGTTTCAAATGCTTGAATCCAAAAAAACAGACATTGCACATTGTTAGTGAAGGCATAATGTGGCATCTAAGAGTGAGTGGAATAACAAAGAACATAGTGTCGTATGTGCTGCCCTGTTTATATTTTATTGTATTTTCAATTATCTATCACAAGGAAAAAACTAATGGAGAAGACAACCTGTGCTCTGCAATAAAAACAGATGAAGCAACACGCTCAGCCTGCTCATGAATATGGTTGTCATTCCCCAAAACAGCCATTACCCCGGTCATGTAAACTGCACAGACTCATATTAGTTGCATATTGGTCCCATCTCATTATAAGCAGCAGCTGTAAACCACTCTTAATTGCTAATGTGAGCTAGGACATCTGTCTTCTGCCGCCTGTGGTTACTGTGCATGACAAGTACAGAAGATGGAGTTTGAATTTAGATTCAATAAGTAAATTCAATAAGAGTTGAGCAATATTTTTTTTCTTGAGGAAATAAGCTTAGCATTATTGTAATACAGGAAAGCTGCAGTAACAACCAAAGGCTTTTTAAACACGGGACATTTTATGTGTATGTGCTTATCATCCGCATACATTTCTTTCTGCTTCTCAGTTGTGTCACTAAAACCTTATAAATATGAATCTTATTTTGTGATAAAAATATACTCCCACCTCCTATGGGTTTCAACAGAAATCAGGACAAACACAATAAACAGAGCCAGCAGTAAATGCACTTTCTCTGTGGATCTCAGAAACAAAGGCATAAAGAGAGAAGTGTGCAGTAAAGACTTTCCCCTGCCTGCTTCAAGAAAAGCAGCAACCCCTGGGAAGGTTGTGTTTTTCTTTCATCTGAATTTGTCTTCACTGCAACCTAAAACACTAACTGGGAGCTTTGAGTATTGAGTGATATTGAGCAGTTGATAAAGTTTATATTTTGTGAGCCAGAATTTCAGACAGTGGCATGGTTTAGTCACGAGGCTGAAATGCTTGGGTTGATCTCAGAGTAATCCATAAACATCAGAAACACAAACATAGACTTCGAAGAGTCTTTTCTCCTCACATGGGGCCAAGGAGTATTAGATTACTACTGACTGTTAAGATGGCTTGTTATGCCTTTGCAGCCTAAAACACCTGAAAGTGCAGAAACGGTAACAAGTAGAGAGTCAAACAAAAAAAAACATGACAAATTAAATTGAGCCGTGGGTGATAATAAATGGATTTTAAATAGTGGAGATCTGCAGGGAAAGCTTCACATTTGGAGAAAATAGCTTCCTCTGAACGAGATCTGAGATCAAAGCGTGCACAGCACTGTTGGAGAGCACTAAGGCAGCACAGGATGTTCTGTCTCTATACTCTACATACTATTCAAGGGCCACCGTCCTGTACGCACCACCCTCTAAACTCTTCATGTATTTGTTAGATAGATACAGCATCTCCAGTCAAGGATCTCTAGGGGAATAGTAACTGCTTGGTTTTCCCACCTATTGAAAAGATGATGTTGTCTGGCTTTGTGTCAAACAGTCCAAAATGACAAATAACCTTTAAGTCTTTCACCTAAATTGACAAATTTGTGAAAAGGTTCTGCTCTCTCGCTGACTGATAACAGACAGCAAAGAACAGCAAAGCAAAACAAAGGCATAAAGCCAAAGAGGGAAAAGGAGAAGCTCTTGAAAGTATAGCTTGTTTAGGTTTGGTTTGATGCTGTCATATCATTTTAGAAATTTGACAGCATAAAATCAAAGTTATTGCTTATAATTGGCCACGGGTGAAAGGTTCTGTTTGTACGGTCCATCTGATTTCATTCTGAAGTTGCAAACCCAGCTAATTGATCGCTTTCATATCTAACCACATCATCAGCCTCCTCTTGCCTCTCACAACTCATCGTTCAAGCCCTGAGAGAGTCTGACAGGAGGAATCATGCCACCTGAGCTGACCTCTCAACTCCCTTGAATAGATTCAGACATTGGACAGACATCAGTGAGCATCATGTGAGCCCCGTGTGAGTTTAGAGGGACTACTAACAATAGTTGGCATACATGTAATCAGTCCATTTCATTTGTTTTCTCAGGTGCACACAGACGAATGTGAGAAGGAGGCTTTAAGAACACATCTTAAGCTGTCCACTCTTTCCACTAGGCTCTTGTTGGCCAGACCCCTGTGACCAACGAGAGCCCAGTGGAGAGAGCAGACAGCTTTAAATACCTCCACATCACGCAGGGCTTGTCATGGTCTTGTCACAGGAAAAAGGCCCTGCAGCATCTCTACCACCTCAAATGCTTGAGAGACTTTAAGCTGCACTCTAAGTTGCTGAGGAATTTATTTATTTATTCCTGCACCATAGAGTATCACAGGAAACATCATGAGAACAACACCATGCAGGATAGACGAGCTCCTCAGAGGGTGGTGCGATCAGCTGAACACATCATCCGTACCAAGCTTCCTGACCTGCACTCAATTTACAGCAAGCAGTGCTGGACCAAGGCCAGGAAGATTCAGAAAGACCTCAGTCACCCCAACAATGGACTATTCTCTCTGATGTGGTCAGGAAAGCATTTCCACTCCCTGAAGGCAAACACAGAGCGACTGACGAAAAGCTTTTTCCTGCAGGCTATACGGACTCTTAACCAGAACTCCACAGAGGACACACCTGACTGGATTTTCATGTTATTTTCACACATGTGAGTTGGAATTCACCAAAACCAACCTGACCATTTGCATATTCCATAGGAACAGAACTTATTGAACATCTGAACATTGTGCAAGACTAAATTATATATAATACATTTTTATATTTTTTAGATTAGATTTAGATTTGGTAGATTTTGTAGATTATATATTTATTGCTTGTTTTTAATTCCTTTTAAGGTTCCAACAGTTGTGCAAGCATTTCACTGCATATCATACTTTGTATGGTTGTGTATGTGACAAAAAAAAAGATGATTACCCAGCTGCAAGCAAACCGATCTGTTTACAGCAAAGTGTGGTCACAACACTTGCAACTTTTTTGGAACTGCTAAAGTACCATCACAACAGCCCAATAGAAGAAGAAAAATACAAAGCAAACCCAGCATTTACTCAGTTGAGTTGAGATTCACCAATTCACCTTTACATGCAGGTCTTGAAGTCGTATACCCACAGTAGCATATAGGATAACCAGCTCTAACATATACAGTTTATTCAAAAAGTTAGAGATAAAGAAACAAAATTACTAGCTGAGGCTAATTATTCCACTTAATGAACATCCAAACTGGTCAGTGATTCTTTTGATTTCCATTGATTCTCAGCCAACACACTTCTTTGCCCTGACTCACAAGTCCTGTTTTGTTCCATTCCCCTTAATGTTTGTTTGCAATCTCATTTTCTCTCCTTTTACCAGAACACTATGATTTGAATGCAGCACCACAGCTTTCTCAATCTAGGTATAGCTGCAGGCCATCTATTAGATCAAGGCCAGTCCCTTTTTTTTTTTCCAAAGGAGAAGGTGAATCTCCCCAGTGCCTTGACTTGAATAGAGCCACAGGAAACGGTGCGGTGGTGTTCTAGCAGTGGCACTCACCAGAACATCATCAAACAGAGTGAAGAGGCAGGAACAAAACGAGGGAGATTTAGCCTAGATAGACAGCTGAGATCAAGGTCCCGGCAGAGGGCAGCTCTCCCACTCGAGCCACGCTGATGAGTCACAGTGAGGATATACACAGGACTGTTTACCCCCATGAGTTCGATATTTCTATCAAAATGGAGATGAATAGATTTTAACCCCCACCATGTTCAAACACACTGCCTTACCAGTGTGACTACCAAACATCTACAACATTTACATTCTACTTTCAAACCAAAATGTGTTTGGCATGAATCAAAAAACAGACACACAGAGTAGAGGTTTCACTGAAGAGCTTTGAGCATCATAACATTTTTTTCTAACTTTAACTAATTTAATTATTATAATGATGCACCTCCCTCTTTACAAAACAGTCTTAATAGTAAAAGACTATTTCAAACAATACAAGGCATATAAAACAGTCACACTCATTCAGATCCTGTCATCACACTTGTCCCATGATAACCCTGCAGCTTTATTCTTGGCAAAGCACACCAAAGTGGTAAATCACTCTCTGAGTCAGTAACAAACGTTTTATGACCTGTAAACATATGCTGACAATTGTCTTTGTCTGTAAAACATTTGGAGATAAATCACAGAGGAAATGTGATCTTCTAAATGCTGCTGCAGTGATGTTTTAATGAGCCTTTGGTGGAGTCCACACATCTGTCATTTGTCAGAGCCACCACCCATAAAGGTCAAGGGAATTTTTCAGCGTAAGCGGCATGCTGAGTTTTTAAGTCCCTGTGAATGATTGAACTTGTCTGCCCAGTTGAATGATGGTTCTAAACAACAAATGGATAAAGGCCATTAACTTAGAATGTATTGCATTGAAAGGGGGAAAAAACATGGTAGCCATTCGAAGTTTTGCGTCTGTGTCCATCTAGTGTTGACATACAGGAACTGAAAGTCATTTAATAAAGACAAACGGAGATTGATTTTGCTGAAACAGTTTTGTGGTTTCCTGATCTGAAAATACAAGCAGCTACAGTGCGCTTCAACATGTGACTCCACTTCCTTTTTGTTCATATTTTCTCAATATGTATATTTATATTTATGATTCTTATACCTCGTAAAGCCATGTATTTGCATGTTGCATTTCAACTTGCAGATATCACAAAGTGCAAAATACCATGGTTTGGTTTTAACCACCATTTTATTTGGCATAATTTAAAATCATCTCACTGTTAGTTCATTTATACAAATATGTTTTGTTATATATAAAACAATTACAGATTCTACAAATCAAGTTCCCAGTGTAAAAGCATAGTACCACGCACACAGAAGCATACATCTCAGAGACACAAGCAACGTCGGGCCACAGGTGTTTGTTTCACTTCGGCAGCTTTATCAAAGTGAAATCAGGACATGACGAAAGAGACGAGCTCACCGCAGTTGACGATTGTGCACATACATTCAACCTTTGACTAGTCTATCTTCTATTGTTTTCACACATCTGGGCAGATTTCAACCTTTTTACAGTTATGTTAAACCGTTGCCTGTGTTGCACTTCAATTGTTCTAGACTTTACACAGGCCACAATCCAACTTTTCAATACACCTGTGATACATGAAAATAGTAAAGGTTTTTACTGGTTGCTGTAAAGACAAATCATTATTTAGCCATTTTTTAAAAAAGGGTAAAAATTACTTGCTTGTTTCTAAACCATGATGACATCAGGAAACAAATGGATTTAAACAACAGTCTGTCACGAGCTGTGGGCCTCAATCCCAGCTGTTTTACAAATACACAGACTCGCTGCTCAGAAAGAAAGTTTAGCAGCTGTGTCACAAAGTGGGCTGCCCAAGTGTTTAGTGGCAGAAAAATAAGGCAGAAACAAAATCTTCTACACAGTCACTAAAAAAAAAAAAGAGACCTTTGTTTTTGGGATGTCTATTTAAGGTCACATGGCATTTGCATCTCTAAAGGACCTTTGGGTTTTTGAAAAAGGAGCCCTGCTGTGGTCTTTGGTTTCAGATAAGGCACTGGACCGAGTTTAAGGCTCATAATAGTGGGAACATAACTGCTGCTACATGTTTAATGCAGCTGAGACAATGTGCTTCTTCTAAAAGGTGAAATGACATCCAACACACCTTGGCAATAAGAAAGTAGTACGTAGCCTTGCACAAGCCAGTTATTTATATTTTTGTAAGCGATAACGAGTCAATAATGCAGTGGTCATAGTCTGCTGACCTTTTATGTAAGGCAATAAAATTATTACAACAGGGAACGTTATTGAGTGGTGGTTTACAAGTGTTAACTAGAACAGACATCTTACTGATCAAATAAACAATTACAAAAAATATATTCAACTTTGGCCATAACCGCACTTTCAGGTTAAAAACATTTAAGGAAATATAACATTTACAGAGTAAATTCAACACAATTAAACAAAATACAGTCTCTATGACCCCAACCCGTTCAAAAGTTATTTCTTCGGCATGATTTTAAAGGCGGTCAGTTTGAGTCTCAAGAGTAAGACGCAGATGGAGGAGAGCTGTACTACCACCTGACTTTCATTTTGAGAAATCAGTAGCAGTGTGGATTAATTTGGCAGGTCTTATGATACCTGCTCTGCTATTACTCACAGCAAGCATGGTTGGTTGCCTTTAATGGGCCCGCTTATCTCTAAAGGCCTACTGGCTCTTTGGTGAGTGGCATTAAGAGAGGAGCACAGCCACAGCCACTCTCCCATGACAAACTGAGCACTGCAGCCTCAAAGCAACACCTCTAATCTGGGGTTATAGGCTAAGGGGAAATGGCCTTTGCCCAGACGTCCTCACACCTCGTCTGTATTCAAGCTGCTTGAAATGAAAACCTTCTTTACCCTCTGCGTAGCGGTTTATGTATAAATGGGTGAGTTGTGACGGTGAAGTTTTTGAGACTCTTGAGATGCAACCTAGGTGAGAGTTTGAGGTAGTCATTATTTCTCCACCGAAACTAAGGCAGATCTCTTTTCTCCAGTCAAACAGGGTAGCTTGCTTGCTTGCTTGGTTGGGATATTATTATGGCTTGTGACAACCATGATTAGCATTTATAAGGCAAAGCAGAGAAGCTCTAAATCTAGCACTGATGTAAAATTGTGTAAAAGGTTTACATGTCAAAAGTTAAAATGTAAGAAAAAAATAGAGGAGATTCGGCCTATTGCCCCACTTTGGCAAAGTCACTTTGGTGATGATGGCCTCGGAGTCATGTCCTCCAGAAGATGACTAATAACCGAGAATCTTAAGGCAGAGTCTTAAACCGCTTGCAATGGCTTGATGACTACCTTTGTTCCGCAGCCTCTCACCTGTGAATCTCCATCACCCCCCACCTCAGTCCAAATCAGGAAGGCGTCAATTACAAAAGCACGCACTTCTTGGGGTTCTTTTTTGCCACAGGATACAAGACTGCTCTAACAGCTTCAGCAAACACCTCCCGAACGCCTTCCTGCAGCAGAGCTGAACACTCCATGTATTTAACCGCACCAATCTGCTTGGCCAAAGCGTTGCCTTGCTGCTGAGTGGTGGGAGCCAGACCCTGCTCTTTCAGCTTCTTCACTGTTTCGGCATCACCCCTCAGGTCTCTCTTTGTGCCTACCAGAAGGATGGGCACATTGGGGCAGTGGTGGGACACCTCAGGGTGCCACTTGTGCCTGACGTTGGCATGGGACGAAGGGCTGCCGATGGAAAAGCAGATAATGAAGACATTGGTTTGGGGATAGGACAGGGTGCGCAGACGGTCATACTCCTCTTGGCCCGCCGTGTCCCACAGGTTGAGGCTGACAGTGCGGCCGTCCACGCTCATCTGAGCACTGTAGTTATCAAATACTGTGGGAATGTACTCTTCTGGGAAGGCATTAGTGGTGTAAGAAATAAGGAGACAGGTTTTACCCACTGCCCCGTCGCCCACTACTACACACTTTATGGTCTGCATCCTGCCTACGACCCCTGGGGCTGGAGCACCTGACAACACAAGGGATCATGGGTAAATAGCAGCCCACCATAATTCAATTTCTCCATTGTGTTATAAATAAGAGTGAAACAAAATGTACAAAAAAATCTATATATAAATAAATAAAGACAAACTGATAAAATGAAACAAAGTGTAAAACAATGGTAAATTTGTCTATTGGGTGACCGTATTTCTAAACCTCCAGACAAGTATACACTTATTCTACTAAAATGTTAATTTAAATTAAGCAGCAAACGCAAGACAATAATTATACTGATCAGAACACATTGCTGTTAATGTTAATTGTTTAGACAAGAGACCCAGCTCAATTTGGACATGTAGTAACCCTATAAACATTATGTTTTGTGAAAAGATTGGATAAAATGGGCACGAAACTGAAAACAACACAAACCCGCGGAGTGTAAACTTGCAGCTGTGAAAATGAACAGTTAACAGCTTTCCCACCCAGTGAGCTAACAAGTTACCCTGCTAAAGTTAGCAAGTCGACGTAATTATCCCAAGACTGTTAGGAGTATAAATAAGCTATTCAAAAATAACAAACCTCAGTAAAGCTTAGACAAGTTGCAACATACTTGAGGAAAAGCTCCCAAACGCAGGCGGCGAATACACCTAATGTTATCTATTACCTCGTACTAAACACTTCTGATACTAGGCGTTCCCCAATGCCTAGCGCTGGGCTAAGGAACTAGCTTATTTAGTTGCTAACAAGCTAGCCAGTTAACAAACAAGTTATTTCCCTAACAGTTCTTCAAAATTGAAATTTCAGGGCATAGAATACATTCCGAATATATTTTTAAGTATTCAGATATGCGTCTCGTTAGCAGCGGAGAACAAAAACATTTAAATTTAAAGCTTTTCGTAACTTACCGCCACTTGGCTTTTCGGTATATTTTTTGCCTGGTTTAGTCAATCACAGCCGCATCCGGGTAACTGCCCTTTACGTAACAACATACGTAACTAAGGCTGGCTGGGAGCCGTAGTTTCAATTTAATGGACACGCTCCTTTCCTAGACGGTAGATGGGGTTGTTGAGCCTTTTTAAAACTAACTTGTCCTTTCCCAGTTTGAGAGGACTTTGACAATATAAAATATACTCTGTGAAATGCTTGAAAAAACTGGTGGGCATCTCAAATTGGTTTCAAAACTGGTTTTATCACTTCTCCTAAACATGCAACATTCACACTAACAAATGTCTAGTGGGTTACTATAATGTATGCACAGGCCAAACCATACAAACAGGCCATAAAAGTCCTGTCTTCCTTCATTTTGGGACATCCTAACTATTGTCACTTGCCTTAAAGTGCATATGTCACTTTTTTCACATAGGTCTATTCATTATTCAAGTCAGACTAGTCATTTTTCAAGTCAGTGCTTTCAGATCAATGCAGAATAAGAAGGCAGCACAGAGATCCCTTCTACTGCGTCGCCTAACCCCTGGAGACCCGTTGACGGTGTCACTTCTTTACTGACACAGGTTAAGAGGCCAGTGCCAACCAACAACCGAACACTTGAGAAAACAAAGAGGCACCAGTTTATTGCCTTTCCCAAGAGGTTTTGGCGTCACTGCAGCCTATAAAAAGAAAATTCCCACTAGGACCCCTACAACCGCAGGCACCCTCCAACCCAACCCCTGCACCCATCATTTTGCCAGGAGATTCTCCAGGACGTCTGGGGTATTTCCATGACAACAGCCACAGAAATGGGGGTGACTGACAAGAGATGGAGACAACAAAAGTAAAATAAAAATACAGGGCAATGAGACAGCAGGATGCCCAAACATTAAGGAAAAAACAAAATAATGTTCTTTGTTCAGCTTTTATTTACAAATAAACACACAGTGAAATCCAACCACTGTTATATGATAATTCATTTTAGAATAATTTGATATAAAATTAAACAGAACAAATACAGCTATCATCATCGTTGAGCCTCTTTTTCAATCTGTAAAGTGCATTAGAAACTGGAGGCCCCTCCAAACAAGAGGGGACAACATGTACCAAGTTCAGGTCAGGAGTGTAAGACAAGCCATGTGAACATAATGGCCACAAAAAATGGTCATAAAAATCAAACCATTTAGAGAACTTCCTAAAATACAATAGGAACAACTTTTTTTTAAAACTAAATAGCCTAAAAACATTTTGTACTATTTGAGAGCATTTGAATAGAATATATGTCCAATGCCTGCACAGGACGAGATGGAGCAAGAGGTAGAATTAGAAGATCTTCTTAATTTACTCACTTTGATCTATTTTTTTCATCAAAGACACATATCCTAAACTTGTAGGACCTGCTACTGAATCTGCAAACACTAGCACTATTTAACAACAAATCACTTCCAAAGAGGCTGCGCGGATGTAGGGCGAGCTAATTTGGCATTAGGGATCCGTGAAGGTGTAGGGATTTTAGAGCTAGCCATTGGGTTAGTGGGGCTTGTTGTCTTGGCAGTTTTATTTCGAGCAACGGATATGACGGCCGTCCGAATTGTCTTCGCTGTGGTAGAGGTTGGGCTATGGGTTATCCGAGGCTGAGAGGGAACCTGAGTCTCAGTGTTTGGGGCAAGTCTTTTTGACACACGCAGTGGAGAACCTCTAACGAAAGTTGGTTGGTTACCATCTAAAACTTTCTCTGACACCAACTGGTCTGATATCTTACGGATCAGTGTGGGCTTTCCTGGAGTTTGTGGCTCATTTCCAGTTGTTTGTAGCTTCTCTCGAGTACTGTTACTTCTTTTAACATTAACCGAAAGTGCCAAAGAGCGCGAAATAGGAGATGGTTGCATCAATTGGCTGCGAGCTGGAGAAGGACGATTAGAAGTCATTTGGATAGTAGAGGTGGCTGCATCATTTGAACTGTCAGTTTTAGAGCGCACCCTGGGAATACCAGTGCTATTGGAATGACTTGCACGTGAGACTAGTCCCCTTTTTGCCCCTATCCCAATACGCACAGGGGTCTTCATAGTTCTGGACTCCTCCTTTGAGGTTGGCCCCTCTCTAGGGTCAACCTCTCGCTCTTTCCTCCACTTGGAGCAGAGGCTTGGAGCAGGTCGTGGAAGTGGAGAGGTTGGTGGTGACAAGGCATCATAGGATCGGAGGCCTTTCACCAGAGTGTGGCACTCCAACATTTCACCCACACGCGAGTATGATTTTGCAATCTCCTCCTCCTGACAAGGCAAGTCGGGATTTTTTTCTGGTTGAGACTGGGTGAACTCTGGTAAACTGGAAGGAATTAGGTCCCCCCCCTCAGGTGTAAAGTCCACGTTTGAGTTTGTCTGTTTTTCTGTTGCATTGGTTATGTCAGGTAGCACAGTAGTTGTAGTAGCAGCAGGCACTTCTCCTTGTGAATGTGAAAGGACATTACCAAGAAAGTCTTCTGTAGATTCTGATTGGCTCCCTGATTTTTGATACGGTAACACACCAGTCTTAGTGTCATTTGATATAAATACACAATTTTTATGAACAGTCTGAGATACTGACTTGTCAAGGCAAGAGTCTTTTAACATGTTAATAGAGTGATTGTTTGTTGGTGGAGGACCAAGCATGTGCACTTGACTGTCAGTTTGACAAAGTGGGGATGTAGCAGCAGAGTTTGAATAGGTTTTCAATGGAGGAATATGTTTCTTTTTCACAGCACATGTCTCAGTTAACTTTAGATGACCTTGCAAAACACAAGAAATGCTCTCAGGTCTGTGTTGCTTGATGGTGCTAAAATGTCCATGTTGAGAGTGAGGAAAAGAAGACATTGAGTCTTCAGCTGCTTCCATGTGTGTTGCACGATACTTGCTGGGCTGAGTCCTAACATCGCCTAGAACAGGTTCCCGATCAATGGGGGAACATGTGTCATTGGTGTCTGAGGAGTTACAAAGCACAGTGGTGGTCTTGTGTTCAGAAGAGCTATTAGAGTGATAACTATTTGATGTTGGGCTGCTACCAAGTTCAGGAAAGTGTTTTAGCGTGGACGAGTTATGGTGATTAACAGTGTCATGTCGAAGGTAGTGGGAGTGTTTGCGAGAGTCAGCACTTCGGAGACTTCGTCGACTCCATGTGTAGCACAAGTTCTTTTCCAGGAATTTCTCAAGTTCATCTTGATTTCCCCGATTCTGAGGCTCTCTGACAATACTCAGATCTAGCCCTGTGCAAACAGCCAAAGAGCGTCGCTTTTCTCCTATTTCACGCTGGCGTTCCAATCGCTTCTGCTCCTTAAGTTCTCGCTCTGCATTCTCCTGTGACAAAAGCACAGACAACTATGAGTAATATTCTTAGTAATTTTTTGACACAGTAATGCTATTTCATTAAAAAAAAAATTAAATAAAAAAATATTATTGTTTTGGTGTGTCAAACCTGGACAGCTCTTTGGAAACGGAGACAAAATAAATGGAAGACTCTGCATGCCTCCTCCAGTTTAAAGGTGCTGTCATCTTCACAGAAGAAGTCCACCAGAGCCTGACTGGACATCTGCATACCTTCTACTTCATCGTCAACCTCCTTTAGTTTCTCTTCAGCCATCTGCTCACACAACATTTATATTTAGCTATTAACATTTGAAATATTACATATGCCATTTAGTATTGCAATATTTGCTTTATACCTCCAGGAAATGTTGTGCGTACTGCTGAATCTCCGGCTCGGACTGAATATCTGCCTTGAGGGTCACTACTCTACTTTTCAGCCTGTATAGGTCCTCCAGAACTGACTCCATACACAGCCTGAAGGAGAGGATATAAAATCAGATACATACAGGTAAAAAGAAAATACATAATAAAAAAATTATTACAGTTTCATAAATTTGAAAATGCATATGCAGTGTAAGTCTTTTGGTGGGGGACCCTGAGATAGTCAGTCTGGGCAGTCCTGTTATCAGGCCCCCCCTGGGCCCAGTGTCCATGGCACTTTAAGAGGGCTTACCGACAGTTTCTGTCTCTGCTCTCTCCCGGGCCGTGTGACAGTTATTCATAGATTCTCTATTTTAATTATTTAAATAACTCACTGTATTTTGATAAATGCTTGGTGTGGTCTCTATTTGTTATGGCTCTTGAAATGGAGCTATGACAAAAACAATATACATTTTTCCACAAAGTTACAGATTTTCTGTCTCTATGTGTGTATATTTCAAAGACCACTTTATACTTGTCAAATAACTACATATTTTTAGCATTCTATAAGTACAGCTTCTTTGCATATACTCATGTTATTAAACAGAAGCTAATGTATTTGCTCAAACTATTGAATGTGATGTGATGAGATATGTTTTAGAAAGGGACTGACCTGGAGGCGGAACCAACATGCCCTAGTTGGCTGGGAAAAGACAGTAAACTCTGGTCCTTTTTCACAGCTTCCTGTGTAGACCAACACAAGTGATTATCAAGCTATTGTTCAAAAAGCAGCAACATATCATTGTGAATGTTAAAAAAAAAACATAAAGCGCAAAGGACTCTGAGAGATTTATACAATTTATACAACTTCAGAACAGAATTTTATTATTCTATTTGTATGTATTACATCAATGCTATTTCTTACCATTGCAACAAAATGCAGAAGATTCATGCCTGGCTTGTTGGCTTTTGTGTCAGCCAGTTTGAGCAGTGATGCAATACGGAAACCTGCCGCGTTACCAGCGTATCCACCCTGAGAGGAAACATACAAGGTCAGAGAAACACAAAATGCACCTACACACACTTTAAACAAACACTGATACAAAATCCAGGTGCACTACATGACACACACCCAGAAATCTACAGTCTGGATAATAATAGAGATAAAAAAAAAAAAAAAAATTTGCGATGTCAGAGTAAAGGAAAAAAAGAAACTCACAGCATTCATATAGTTCCCTGCTTTCAGCACCAAACGAAGAATAGAGTGTAACTCAGGACAGCTCAGCAATTCTAGAAAAGTTAGGAGACAGAGATTCAATACTGTGACTCAAGTGTAAAGAATAATAGTAGAGTATATCGTTCCTGACAGCCACGTCTTAAAATGAATCAGCAACCTTTCTCCAAAGTGCTGAGTAGCAGAATAAAGTTTGTGGGATGGTGTCGTGTTGAAAATTGATCTTAAATCTACTTTAGGAACAAGACTGTGTCAACTGTATCACATTAGCATATTTCCTGCAGACTCACTAAACTAAATGACAGCATTTAAAGGGGCCAAATTGAAAAGGCTTTCAGAGGTGGAGATGAGCACACTCCCTGCTGGTACATTACCTCTGGCTGCCTCCCTCAGACATCTGGCTGCCGCACACAAAGAGGTCACAGCAGGGTCAAACTCTTGTTGCAGGATCATGGCATCCAGACGCAGACGAAAACTGATGTGAGAGGAGACACCGCAAAGACTGAATGAGTTAAGAACGGTGAGTGATAAAGGAGACAAAAAGGCACTACTGATCAATCATCAGTTAAACAACTCATGTCATGACTAAGTGCAGCACGTGAGTGTGGCAAATGTTGAAAGTACTGGGGATTTGCCAGAAAATGTTATCCAGCTTAGGCCTAAAATAAGATATACCTGGGGACTTCCACCAAGAGCAACATAAAAAGGTCGGGCTCCCCAAGACAGCTACGCTCCCCGCTGAATCTCCTCAGGCGGGACTCCTAAAAGAGAGCAGTGACGTCCGGTGAGCAGCTATAATTCAACAATAATCCGAATACTAAAAACAACCACGTTTTAGTTAGAGCAATATGTCTGGAAACAGACATGGACATGGTGTAATGGCAAACCTTTCAATGTCTTAACTGGAGCCAGATGATGAATCAGGAAAGCACAGGGAAAGGGCAGCAGTCCCTGTTGTATTTGTGTGTTAGAAAAAACACTTTACCTCATCACTGTCAGGCAATAGTTTGCAGAGCTCTGTGAGTTTCTCAGCTCCATAGCGACCCCCTGCACCGTGTCTGATATCTTCAACAATCTCCTTAACAGGCCTGTAAAAATGACAACAAAAACATTAAATCCACACAGACAAAAAAACAGTGCCATCTTTTAAAGTTTTCAAAAGAAAAAAAAAGTAAGTTTTGCTTTAAATTTGGGACTTATCAGCTTATCAGCCTCCCGCCCAACAGAGTGCTAGGAGGGAGAGTTGGTTGACGCCAAACTGACGGCTTGATTTGGCATATCCACTAGACAAATAAAGGCAGACAAGGGCTTTGGGATGTCAAGGTGAACAGTAGCGCAGAGAGATGTTTGAGTGTTTGACCTATGACTTAGTTCCTTTATCTGTCTCCGGATTTCCTCAGTTTTCCATTATGCACTCCCCTCCCTAATATTTTGCAGCTCAATTCACTCAAACACACACCATGATGTGCTGCTGTAATCAAAATGTACCTTTTTCTTAAAAAGCCATCTCTTTTATCATGTGCAGATATTTCCATCACCTATTTAGATTGGTTCAAAAATATAAGTACAGGACTCCCGCAGATATTTACTTTGAAAAAGGGAAATGTGACTTCCTTTGTTATGTCTTCCGACACTTTAAAATGGAGTGAGTTGTCATACAATAAGTACTCTTATTAAATGTTTACACACTTTTAAATGTCAATTTAAAATGAGATAGTGTTACCTTGCCTCCACAATAGCTTATCTCAATTTACAACAGATGCTTCGATGAGGCAGATAAATGTTAGCGTACAGGACAGACTCTTTTCACCATAATGGCTTGCCCTACAAGTCTTGACAAATCTAGTATAGAAAGAACCTGTTCTTCCGTTAAATGGCACACAATTGACATTTTATGCACATGACAATAAAGCAACTCTGCACTTCCTTTCCATTTATTTGTGTCATTATTTTGTTGTTCTGTCTCTTGATTTCCAACAGAAAAGGCTAAGTCACAAGGTGCATGCATTGACTTTTGACAACTCAATAAAAACACACAAAAAAAAACTATTATTGCCCAAGTGGAAACCAGGCAAACATACAAAAGGGGCTTCAAAGAAGAGGATTAATGTGGAAAAAAAACACCAGTAGGATCTACTCTGTGGGGGGTAGCTTTATTATTACATATCCTTAAAAGCATCAGCAAGTCAAGTCTAAGTCTATCAGGTTATAACTAGTCACCCACCACCACCATTTTAATAAGACTGCTCAGAGTGCAGCTGCTCAGGGTGTACCTCCTACACCTGTTCAATATGAACCAAAGCAGTGTATTGTTCCCTTGGGGACAGTTGCAATCATTTTGTTTCCTGTGCTTAAAACTACTTTCACTTTAAGCTGCAAGATACAAGGAAGAGACTTGAAAACGGAACACGGAAACATTTCTGGATATACAGTATACTTGACGCAACAGCACCAAAATAAAACTATATTAATAAAAACTATATTATAATACAGCTTTGTGTGATTTAACTTACATTTTGAACTGCCGCAGGAATATTCCAATGTTCATACTGCGCTTTGAATCCAGCAGGGAAATCTATAAAAGACGTAAGGGAGTAAGAAATCGCTCTTTCTGTGAATTGTTGTGGCTAAAGCTTAAGACCATGTCCTAACCTCCTCTGTGTTGTCTTGGGGCGATCCGCAGCACACCAGAGTAGACCTGCGCCTCAGTTTGCTGCTGTCCTGAGGTTTACTGTCTTTCTGACCAAACAACTCATCCAGAGAATGGAGATCAATAGGAAACTCATCTTCGTCCAGGCCTGCCCCGCTCCATACACTTTTGCGCCCTTCTACCTTTTCTTTGGGGATGCGCTCCCAGTTGAGCTTCCGGAGCCGGCTGCGTTGAGCGCTATCCTCTCGATTGAAAGATGAGGCATTGGAGGGCAGAGGTGGCAGAGGAGGGGGAGGGGGAGGAGGTGGCGGTGGTGGGGCTAAAGGAGGTGATTGTGGGGGAACCCGCACCGCCAGATGTGAATCCATGGCTGTCACTTCCATAGCGTTACGATGAGGAGGCTGTTTTCCATAAAAGGCACAAGAATCCTTGATTGCCACAGTGAGGTTGATGGGTTTGTTGATTTTTTCAATTCATTGTCCCTCTAAGGTATGTTTCAAAGGTCCATTGTAAGATCCAATCTAGAATGCAAGCACACAACCAATCAATATCACAAAATCCTTACAGCTTTGAAGAGTTTTGCAATGAGGTGCAACTCAAGTCAATTACCTCACTTGAATATTTCAAATATGTATGTCACCTTTGCTTCTCCATTTCATCTGTGTTGAGAACACGGGCTAATATAACTGCTATGAGTAAGATTTGTAACCCCTTGTTCAACTTTTAGGTTAGGTTTGAGGCATTTTGGGGGAAAGTACAAGACCAGTATATTCTATTTGAACAGCTTGTCCCATCCTGTTCAGTTTCACCTCACTGCATGCACCCACACTTCCAGCATGTGCCCTCTCCCTTCTAATTAGAATACATGGAGACCCCCACCGTAATAGACACCTAGCTAACCACATACTAAAAAAATGACACATACTTGAAGATGTTATTCTCGCCACGGGAGGTAAACATCTGAGGCCAGTGGCACACTTGCACCAGCAGGTTTGGAGCAGGATTAGTAATGTAATTGTCAGTGACTCAGAGGCTTTAGGTGTCTGTTTTAGAAAGTCTTAAATTACGACATGGATTTTATTACTAAGTTAGAGGAGGTCACTTTACCTGTGTTTTTATTTTAATTTTTTTTTTACACGCATCCCAACTTTTATGAAGAAAAATATATGGGACGCGCTCCAGCTGTTCCTTCTCACACCGCTGGAGGGGGCTACAGGAACCCCCGATGATGATGTCTCTCACCTTTGTTTCATAAATTAATGGAAGATGGTGCCTAGATTTCTTTCAATATTATAGTTTATAAACACCATTTAGAAAATTAGAAAATTATATTTATTGTGACCCCAAAAACTTACAAAATGAATCTAGTAGGCAAATAAGTGTTTTGTTAAATTACTAAAACTTTGAGTGGTCCTTTTCACAACAGGCTACGTCAGATAAAGTTAGCTTGGATCAGATGACATTGAAAACACATTCTAGAGGAAATAGTCTAATAATTGTAATAATTGTCCAGCTACACGCATGACAGTTAAATGTTTCTAAGTTTCTTACCTGACGCTGCCAAAGTCTACATTTCTGCACTTAAGTAATTCCACAGTTGTCAAATTGACAACAATGTCCAACTTTTATTGTTATCCTCTTGAGCCGTGCGTCTGGAGCCGCTCTTCGCGCAGCAGTCAGTCCCCTCTTGTCTTTATTGAGTCACTGAAGTTGTAAGGAAACTTCTAAAGCTCAAAGCGAACGAGCTTGTGCGCGCTCCCGCGGCCTCATATGGCTTTATTGTGTCCTCCCACTTTTCCCAGGGGTTGGATTTAGGGGCTTCAGGTGGTGCTCACTATGTTCAACTACTTGACTTTTTTCAGCCCTGAATGAAGAGACTAACTAACTTGAGTCTTCACAGTGACAAAAATATGTTTGTCTTAGTAGGCATTTGGGGGTTGGAAATTTTGACATGGAAACAAATATATAAAGAACTGTGTCAAATTAACATAGTCATAGTATTTACTTATTCTAAAAAGTATTGTCCCTTTTAAAATAAAATGTGTTAATATAGGTTACAGCATTGCATAAATCCAGATATCTCGAATTGCTTTTGGGTACATAATGTAAGCGTCTTTTTTTTGTCACAAAAGTTATCAGGATTAATTGACAGTTTCAGTCTAAGTTTCAGTCTAATTATTTCAGTGTGCTGGATAGAGTATGGTGCAGAATGCTTTGATCAGATTCAGAGGAGTATTTGAGAACTGTAGGAGTGGGAGCAGATGGATATCGGATATAGGAAATTATGTCCATATCTCCTCCCTGAGTCCTGACTGGCCAAATCAAGGTGAAATCCAAGAGGTTAGAAGTCCCCCGAGGGTGCTGAAATCTCCCCCGGCACGAGTTTGTAGATTCAAAACACTGACCTTTCATCTGAGGTGCTGGAGCGCTTCTGGTTCATGTCACCTGGTGGGCTCAGGTAGCCCCTCTCACAGACACGCTGACAGGTAGACATCATCACTTGTGAGTCTGCAGTAATTAGAGGGTTATGACCCCAAAGATCGGGCCATTGTTGTTTCTGCAGCAGCAGGGCATGTTATAGTGAAGCTGTGCCAGAATAAACCTCTCTCAGGAAACTTTACTTTCTATTCAGTCACCCACTTCTCAGAGAACAGTGCACTGCTCAGAATACAAGGAAATGCCACTGTTGAGAGACAGCTGCTTTATAGTCCATAAAAACCTGCTATAGCACAATTTCAAATCTTATGCCAACATCCTTGTCACATGGGCAGTGATTAATGAATAGTGGGGAATTAACTTGGCATCTTGCACTTTTTTTTACACCAAAACAAAACTGTGTTCACAGGCCCACTCCCAGCCAGTGTAGCAGCTCCGCCTCTTTGTGCACAACACTGACTGGGAGTTTGTGGTTCACTTGGCCTTTTGCTTTAGGACCGTCATGCGTAAGATTTGTGTGTGACTTGTGTTTGTAAGGTGGGGTAGAGAAAATATTGAATTGAAATCCAAAGTGATAAAAAAGCAGGTGAGAATCAGTGCATGTTTTGATCTGGATATGACCAAACTGTGAGATATTGCGTAAAAATTGCCATAAAATCCTTTTCAATAAAAAAATCAGGATTAGCAAGACTCAAATCCAATGTTAGCATTTTTTCAGCAGCTTAGCTCTTTAGTTTTTTGGCCATTGATGCTGTAACCCTTCGCTATTTCTCTGTTTTAATCTCCCTTTGAAGTCCGAGTAAGGTTATGTTAGGGTGAAGGTTATTACCTCCCTCCTCCTTGTACTTACACACTCATAATGATGGCTTACACAGTCACACCAACAGAATACATAAAATGACATTTGAATTCTGGAGAACATTTGCTATGGGGATTGAATTCTACATAGCAACCTTGACTGTAATTGTCATTTCACACTGGAAAAATGATTCCGGATGTGATGAATCAATGCAATATATTTAGTTTTTACCCAGACAACCGTTTTATGCGGCATGTAAAAGTGGCAGTAAAATGTTTCCAAATGGTGGAAACTCATGGTGAGACTGGACTGCCTCCTGGGCCTTGAGTAAATAGGTCAGTGTGACTTTAGCTTTGTGGGGCATTAAACACATTCATACCAAAGTGACCGACACACCTGGGTTTGATCCTACTTTGGGACAGGACGGTAGGTCTGTGGGAGGCATTCCTAATCAATCCCAGCTTCCTCAGATCTTTCATTTCATTTCCCAGCTGCACTCACATCACGTGCACTTAGCCAGAACAGCCTGACAACGATCTTTGGCTTTGGTCAGACTGCCAACCTGTTAAGGAGAGACACTTAACACCACACTCTTTTCCCACATAAAGCCATAAGTCTGATCCGCCTTTTATTTTGTTGTAATATACATTAAGGTGGGTTCCTGCTCTGAAATAAAATGTTCACAGAGGCCAGTGTATAATGAAACAAACATGGGCTGATGAGAACCCAGACTCACAGGGAAAATATTCTAATTGCCATCAAGACAGTCAGAAGTTTAAACTGTATTGATTGTTGATAAAAGAAGAATTTTCACAATCTGCTTTTGCAACATTATCAGGAATAGCTTGCATTCAGATCTATAAAAAAAAAAAAAAAACAAGAGGCCTTTTTGAACCCTGAACCCTATCATGTGTCCAGGCTGTCATGAGTCCATTTGACTTTTTGTGTGTTTGTGTCATTCGCTGTTCACTGTCCATGGAAGTTGGGACAACTCTGTTTGTCTTGACACATCTGGCCACTAGAGATGCTTCCAACTCCTTTTAGGATTTCCTGAGACTCCATAAAGGGGATTATTAGCCCACAGAAACAACACACCAACCCCACCACCCTCACTTATACCTTCCTGCCCCAGCTGCTATGGTCATTATAAGTCTAAAGTACAGTCACACTCCACCAGAAGCTTACAATGGAGAACACAATGCAGACCCTCTCTCATCTTGGTCTCATCCTCTCATAGTCATGCCCTGGTTTGGAGTCGACTCATATGTGAAATGAATCATAAATGATGTCAGACAACCAATGGAAACTCAACTCAACATTAATTCAGTGATGAAAGACTCGAGGGAAAAACGTCTCTGTACCAAGTTGTGGCTGGGCACGAAGCCTCGGAGCTGTGGAGAGGAGCTGGTCTGGGCTGGTAGACACTGCTTGTGTGGCAAGAGTGATCACACAGTTAATATTCAAAGGCCTGGGACTGTTGTAAAGAAGCCACTAAATAGAGGTTGACAAAGCGCGTCGTCCAAACAAAGGCTTCCCTCTAAGTAGGCTGTGTATATAGCATGAAGTGCAGTGAACGGCTGGGATTTGCTAGGGTGGTCATGTTTGGAGTCTATAGTGAGTTATTAAAGCGGGGCCTCTTGTTTTTCCTCCCCCACCATTGCCTTTAACACCAAACTGAGCCAAACTAAACCACAAATGCATCATTTGCATCTCTTTGACTTTCATATTTTTATTTATTGTTTCACGAGGCACCATAAGCCAGATTGGAGTTCATTTGTTTGATGGAATACTACTAAGCAATAAGAACTCTTTTATCTGGTACAAACCATTATAAACATGTAAACTGCAATTAAAGCATTACATAAAACTTTAAGCATTGATTGTAAAATATATGTGCTTTGTATTGAATGTAGCCTCTCAAATTCCTTTCTACATCACTACACACACACATTTTACTATGCACGTACACACAGTTACTTCAAGCTCTTAAACCCAATTATTCCCTCCTCTTTTTGATGCCAACCAGTGATGTCACCCACAGAGAGACAGTGGGATGTTGGCTCGCTGCCTGAGGGTTGCCATGTTGGAGAGGAGCAGAGGTGAGAGCATTAGCAGTGGAGTGGTTAGTAGAAATAGGGAAAACAAGAGTTCTGGCTGGACCTTATGTTAAGGCTGCATGGATTAACCTTCCCACTCAGCAGCAAAGCCCTGAAGACGTGGTCTGGTCTTTCTGAATTTTCTTAAGGTCTGACCAAGCCAGTATGTTTGAGGATGAAAGAAAAACACTCAGGAGTTATGGGGGCCAGGCCCTGAAGGGACTCCCTCCAGGATTAACCTAGCTGCTACTCTCTTTCCATCACTTCAAATAGCTTTAGTGTGCCTACGCTGAAACCTATTCATCCTTACTAAACAGTTGCATAACAATGCAGCCTGGCGTTTGCTCGGGTACAGGAGCTGTTGGTGAAACAAGGCGCCCTTGGGCCCCAGAACCATGAGCTCTGGGCCAAGTCTCTTGTGGTCTGTTGTGATGCCTTCGGCAGCTGAAGCTGTGCACTCTATGACATTTGACACGTACATTTTAGTGACACATATTTCACATAGAATTAAGCTGTTTCTGACACAAGGCATCTTTGGTTTAGTCATCTAATATTTGACAGTAACAGTCATTGTAAATGTCCGCAATGAATGTTTTATTCAAAGGTCTTTATGACCCTGGAGGTCAGTAGTGACTCAGTAGCCTACTGTACAGTTGGCAAGTATGGAGAGACAGTATGGGGTTTATTGTGCTCTTTGGAAATCACGTGAAAACCTGATTGCTCTTCCTTCCTCTTTCTTTGGCTCAAAATGATGAGGCATGTTTGGCAGACGGAGAAAAGAAAACAAACAAAAGGATGAGAGCTGAGATGCCCAGCTGAGTTACTTGGTCAAAACTCAGTAATATGGATGGACAGACTGTTGCTAGGCTGTGTTATGAGAAGGAGAGAGCACTCAAGCTGAGCTCAGTGAAAAGAACTGAGCCTGTTTACTTGTGTTGACATACCACTTGAGAAGTACTGACATCACTGACAATTAGCTTTATCAACCACTATCCACCATCGCTCTCTTTGAGACTTTATTAACCTGTTGAGAGGGTCTAATTAATCATTTACAAAAAGTCAGAAAAAAAAATCTTAAAGAAGATCTTAAGACTACTTAAGAAAAAAGAAGAAAAAAAGAAGAAAAAAAAAGATTACCATAGTGCATAGTCCTTTGTAAACATGCTTATTTTCATCCATAATATAACATTAATTTTTAATAATTTCAACTTAGTAAACACTCAACACCCTAGCTTTAAAAAATGTAAGTCAAAGGTCTTGAGAGTTTTGCAAACCAAAGCACATACCATACAAGTATAACCAAAAAAGAAAATCAAAACATATATCATTGATAAAAATTCTTGCAACTTTATTCAATGAAATGTGAATGTCTTGTTTGTAAAAGGTTTTGAAGAGGATCAATAAACTGATTTCAACACCACAAACAAGAACTAAAACCCCGCCCAGACAGGGGTAGATCAACAGATATATGCCCCTCACATGTACACGTACCAACTGCCCCTGGATCTGTGTTTTGAAGACTCAGGATAGGCTATGAAGAAAACAGGCTCAACGGATTATCTGAGACCATCCCTAAACACAAACCAGATCACGGTGGAGAAAGATCGAAAAGTAAAATAAGACCAGCAAAGGGAGAAAGCAAAACAAAACAAAAAAAGTTTAAATAAACCCATCAAGACTGAGATATGTTGAATTCCCAAAGGCCAATGTCTTGTTTAAAGGGCCTTAGGGTTAAGGTCAAAGGTGACAGCTTAAGTTTGCAGGTTATCGGGAATTGTTTGGGGTTAAAAAAGAAGATGGTCACTTCTACAGCTAAATGGTTTTTCCTATTTGGAGGTATTTAGAGGTGAATGTATTGCCTGGACTCCTGTAGAAGGCTGATTTTGGCTCCAAAACTAGAATTGGTGCTGTGTGTGGCCATAAGTTGAGCCTGTCATCAATGTTGCTGCTGGTAACATGTTGTTCACTGACAGCATGAAGAGTTAATGTTAAAGTGTTGTTTACTAATAAAAAAAAACTCAGTGAGAACCAATTTGGAACCCAATCCATTGCACTACACCTGAAAATAGACCAGCGCTGTTTTAGCGCTGTTTTGTAGCTTGACAGATAGAGTGACTACTCACACAACCATTACCCTCCACCCCCAATGCAAACAGATTTACAGACCCACACTTATGTGAATAATAATGGCAGTTCGACGCCTCCTTCATTCAGCCGGTCTTGGACATACTTTGTTGCATTTTTAATGATCCTCCAAGTGTGACCTGAGGACAGTGCGGGAGGAATGAAGTTTGGGAGGCGTTGAGAAAAAAGGAGGAGAAATTGGACACGGGTTCTTAAGAAATAAAAAGCTTTCAATCTTTTTACTGGCTTCATTTCAAAAGCACAGAGTATCTGATAATCAGATCTGGCATCAGTCCTTAACATGAATCAAACAAGTAAAAAATCAGTTCGACACCCTCTTATTTGTAGACTGCATGTACCATCCTGTCAATCATTTACATTTCACACAGTGGCTCTTTACATGTTGGACATCCCCCCCAGCTTCGTGCTGGCATACTCATTGTTGTGATTTTTGTTGCACAGAAGACCCCAGAGAGAATTATGTGTTACTTGGAATACTCTCATCCTCCAGTGACCCACACAGCAATGGCAGTTGCAATACCCAACTTTGCTGGTGCTGTGATTAAACATAAACAGAGCATGCCTGATTACCTCTATAGGATGCCGTGACAATGAGAGCATCAATGTGAAGAACGCTGCCACTATGTGCCATATCAGAGCGGAAGGGTTCCGGGGCACAGCTCTGGGCACACACTATTCTTTCAAATTTAAACCTTTTAAACCTTGAGTGACATGACAACTCTTTTGAAGTACTTTTAGGGGGGGCTGAACTTCAAAGCTCTTGTAACATGTTGAAATTACTTTTTTGTGTTCTGATTCACAAGCCAAATCCCTCAGGTCTTATTTGTGGAGAAACCCTGTACTGACCTATCAAACATGTCACACTTGATTTCTCTGACTGGGGCAAATACAGAGGGCACAGATGAAAGGTAGTGGTCAAAGCAATCACATGTCAAAGTCCTCCCTGTATTTCTGATCTTATTTTCTACCAGCCACATGTCTTGGGCGCTTAAACACAGCAGGTCCCCAAACAGGACTCCAGGAGCCATAATAACAGAGGGAGATCTGAGAATACTTATTATACCTGACAGTCACAATAAAGTTTGTGCTGTGATATTCTCAATTAAATGTCACTGGATTTATTATATGACTTATGATCTATGTACACAAAAATGCTATTGCAAACGGGCAACAAAAAGCAATGCAACATATTTACACACAACCATCTATTCATTGTGCAGCCCTTTTTCAGGTGCACTGGACCAAGCTAGTTATGATCTAGAGAGTTTCATCATTGTGTACTACAGAAAAGGGATTTGCTGCCCTTTCAAAACTTTCAAAAAATGAAGTTTATGAAAATGCATATTTCCTCAATATTAACATTATCAAATCTTTCCTGATCCTAGGATTACCTTATTACAGAAGACCAACGCAACATGCAAAGAAGTTCAGCACCATAACATAGCCTTTTATGTGTGTATGGTGCGATTATAAATCCATGATCACACTGTTAAACAGCCACAGGTGCAAACATGGCTTATCTGTATTTTTGGAAAATATGAATGAATATGCTTTGCCTTTAAATTGTACACATTTTATATGTCTTTTAAAAGATGATTAATTATTTCTAATCGCTTACAGAAGAGGAAAGAGCAAATCTGTTAGATTTTTGTTTTTTGAATTTTGGTTTAAAAATACCATCCCTTACCGGAAACAAACATGCTCAGTTACTACCTTGTCATAATATTCATTATTCAATATCAAAAGTACTTGGGATCAAACAGTTTGCTTCACTCCTGGATGTCTAATGGCTCACTCATTAGCCTGGTATAATAATATCAGAACAAGAACATATGTGAACTGTTACTAAAATGGATCTGACACAACACAGTGAAGTGCACTCATCCATAAAATCATTGTTGTCAGTTGTTAGTATATGAAGTTACTTGTGTTAAATATAGAGCTTGTGACTAAAATGACTCATTTTTTTAAGATGAACACAATATAGATAATTACTGTCTGTTTAGAGCAATACTTCAGTCGTTTCAGAGAGGGTGTTACTATAATCCCATTTATAATGACTAAATCCAACTAGTTGTAGGACCAGTTGTTCTGCCCTGTTTATGCACATGCAGACGAACAAATTGACAGGCCTTACCCAGACACATGCTCAGACTTACAACGTCCATATCCACTGACCTTTGACATAGAGGCATGCAAGTCTGATGTAGTGCATTACCACTGCCACACTGACCTCAGTTTATGCACCAGGAACCTCTGACCTTTATGACGTATATAATTCACACTAGCTGGTCCTATCTCTGCCGCTTGTCTCTCTGAGTAACCAGGAAACAGAAATGACTTATAAGTGAATATTTTAAGATTAATTACATAATGTTTTATGAGACACATAAAGTTTGAATTTTTTTGCATTACAGACCTACACAAATGTTCTTACTATGAAATGCACTGAAAGTCATATCAGCCTATTCCTAATGGTGATTTGATTTGTAGAATGCGTTATGGGTGCTAATAATTTAAAATATATAGGCAAATATGTAACCTTCCTTGCCATAACCTACTTTGTAGTCTCCATTTTAGTCTGAATACCAGTGCAAGAATAGTATAGACCAAATGTTCAGGGTCAAGTGGACTTTATGTTAAAGGGTGTCTTTGCCAACTAATCTAAAATAGGATCTAAAGTTCTAATCTAAACTTTGAGGGTGAAACCATGAGCAACATTTTTCAGATTTAACACAAAATTCTCTTGTTGGTTTTGCTGTGACTTGATATTTTGCACGGGAAGGTCAACGCGCCAATAATAAGAGGCAGCTGTGTACTTTGTCATTATGTTCTCCAGTGTGCTTGTGTGTGTTTGGTGTTCGGCGTTTAGGGGATTGGATTTGTCCTGAGTGTGTGTTTTATTGCACCCTGTGGCCAGTGCAGTGGATGTAGTGGTCAACAAGCAACAGCTACGCCTTTTCCTCTGGACTCTTTCCCGGTTCCTTCTAAGCAGACTTTACTACCAAGACACACACAGATTAAGACACAGAGTCAAGTCTTTGGCATGGATGCACATCTGTTTACTAATGCACTAATGCAAAAACAATGTCCTTAATCTATTTAGCTCATTCAGGCACCAACGTAAAAAGATAAAAGCCCTCACCCTGTCAACAAGGTGAGGGCAAAGTACGGATATCAACAAAACGTGTCATCAAATTTCCTCCATATGCACAGTCAGATCAAGTGCGTATTGTTTTTTTGAATTGAGTCCCTGTTTCCGCAATATTTCTATGTGTGTCACATAAACAGGATACCTGAAAAGAAAAGAACAGGGTGGGAAACGATTTGAGTAAACTGTTGAAACATATGCATGTGAGGAACAGCTGAACTACCAAGAGCTAGGAAGGGCACATAAACATCTCCAAAGGCCGCTCTAGACTCAACCCATTTACCTATGGTCTTGTAATAGGGAAATGGTTATTAAAGCCAAACATATTAGAGGAGAGATCACCAGCTTAGTGTTACTGCTTGCTATTATGCAGCTTATCTTCTAAAGGTAGTTTTAATCCTTTATTGTGGCATACTGTGCTGTTACATAAGTTGGAACAGCATCAAGAAGAAAAGTTCTCACACGGACAGGAAGACCACAATAATTTGACTGTCAAGCCGTGCTGTGTACTTCCACCACAGAGTCCTCCTTAAGCAGCTTATGCACAGGTGACCAGCGGAGGCCTTCCAACAGACAGTGAACAGTAAAATACTGTGCCCAGAGCCTGGTTTGAGCCTGATTTCTACTCTATGGCAATGACCTTCTTTCCAGACAAAGCCTTCCCTCGCCACAACTGACTCACAAGGTACGGCCTATTACGCAATTTGTGGGAGGAGAGGGGGCTACGAGAGGGAAGACAGTTTCGAGATGGATGATCCATTTTTCTGGATAAAAGGTTTCACAGTGCAAATGACTGTCCTGTTTTGTTTGTTAAAAACTGGCCACAAGTCAATTACGTTGTAACTGTTGGAGAGATATTTAAATGATGTGAAAGCGAATGATAGAGAATATTAGATCAATTATTTATTTCTGAGGTTAAATTAAATTGCCTCCAAATCAGCAGAGGGTTGTTCCTACAATGAATATCAGTACACAATGGCATTTATAGTGCTTTTTTCTGCGAATTTGTGTCTTTCATTTTAAGGATATTAGAATAAATTTACTGTTGATCCTAAACAAATCAAGGGATGTGCTGCAACTTGTTCTTTGTTTACAGTAACAGAGAAGCTCTAGTAGAATGGTAAACAGTGGTGCATAGTGGAGACACCCAGTGGAAAAAAAAAAGGCGTAGCAAACTAAGTGACTGTCAAAATCTAATAGACGTTAACACACACTGAAACATAAATCTAAAAACACAAGATACAAAGATTCTCTTGTTTTCTCACCCATAAGGAGTTCTACCAAGTATGTATGTACCTGAAAAGAGGTTTAATCAAGACAACAAAATCATTTGGGAAGCAGCTGCTGCCTAACACAATCTTATTTAGAGATAGTCCCGAACTCTTCAGCCAGGAGAAGTCTCATCTAATCCTGCCCACTCCAGAGACTCCCGTCTCTGAGATTGCACACCACTCAAAGCCTGGATCAGTCGAGTTTTCCATCCGTAAACTTTTTTCATGGAGATTTAAGTCTGAATCCCAGAAGTCCCATATTCTCTGCTGAAAATGTGTGATAACAATGCAATGCAAACTGTTAGTAGAATGTAGTTTTGAAAGATGGAATAAAGGCTAGGACCAAGCTCGGAAAGCTTGATAGCACAGACTGACAGTTGCTGTCATGAGTGTCTCTGCACACAGTTACTCTCCTCATCACAGAGAGAGGGCAATGTGAGCATGCAGGTGAAATGAGGGAGTCATAGAGTCACACGGGTGACAAGTGATGATAGCAGAGGTTTTAAAATAAGCAGACAGGTTGTGACACTTTCAGCTCTGGTCTTGACCTGTCTGCATTTATCTCTGTTAGTTTGGCAGAAATTAAAAGTTGGTTTTGTCAATTTGTCTTAAAAAATGACAAATTAATAATTCTACAGTTAGTGACATGACTGAGACATTTTGAAGCAATAGTGGTGAAAGAGAATTACCAACACGTTTTGCACAGCTTCTAACAGCACATTTTTGTTATGGTTGTTTTGCACAGACACTTCCCGTCACTAAATGCATGTCTATAAAACATGTGTCTGCGACTCACAAGGCCAGAAGCCAAAATCAAAGCTGTTAGTACCTGATGATTAACCAGAATGCTAGCTAGAGGCCAAACATATGCCCACCACACTGAATGTCTGTGAAGGTTCTCACTCATCCAGGTCATCTTGAAGAAAAGGTTGAAGCGAAGGCATCTGGACTTAGTACCAACTAAGCCAACTAGGTTCAGATGCCTTTGCTTCATCTTTTTCTTAACCACACAGAATATGTTTTTTAAATTGTTATTTTGCCTTACTTGTAATATAAATCATACTGAACAAAGATGGGCTGCCATATTCTAATAAAGCAATTTCCTTAAAAGGTCTCATAATAAAAAGTGACAGTGTTAGTATGTCAACAATCACAGCAGGTATGTTGCCTTGTGCAGCTCTGGAGGAAATGCCTTTGTTCTGTATCATTTTTGTCTGACAGAGGGGAAGGGGTATGTCTGGAGCTGTAGGCCATCTGACAAAGCAATAAAGTGGTTAACTGATGTAGAAATTATAATACTTATCCTTGGATAGTACATGTGCAGAGTAATTATCATGCATACACAAACAAGTATAAAAACTTCTTAAACATTGTTTTATCTATTAAGCAATTGCTTCTTCTAATGTCTGGTATAGTTAACTTTGTTTATTGATCTCTACCATTACAAATATAGTATGCCAAGTGCATTTGAAGAAGATACAGTGAAAATCAATCTATGAACTGCTAAGCCACGTTCTGTTGGTAGCCACTCTTCTCTCTGTCCCAAAGCAACCCCATTAAAATATCTACAAAAGGATGCTGAAGAACGTCATACAATGTGGGTCAACCACTTGGATTGGACCTTACACAAAAAAGAACCAAGCTGAAGTAATTTAGGCCATTCATAATGCAGCCCATTAAACAGCACAACAACATTAGAACAAAAATCTACGCTGACCAGTCCAATGAATGACTGAAACTTTTGATCTCACATGCTTCCCAAAATAACTTGTCTCAAAGCAGTGTCTTTTGTGATGTACTACCCTCAAACCCTTTAGGCAGAAGTGTTCACTCTGGAAGCTACAGTGACAACAGCTTGCACAAAGATAAAGCATGTCAGATGCAATTGCCATTGACACTAGTGGCCATGACATCATTCCGTGCGCAACTGAACACTGAGCAGTGTAAAGACTGAGAGAAAAGAAGACCAATGTGTGGAAATGTACACAAACCCTGGACCTGATGCATGCTTTGCACACAGAGAGCAAACCCATCTGTGGGGTATGTCAAATGCTTTCCCAGAGATCTACTTAAGGGAAAAACTGGAGTGGGCCTACATAGTACCTCCTCTTTCAACATCTTTTGGGCAGGATGGCATGTTAAATCTCATGAGTGTTGAAATGATGATGGCAAATGCATTAGCCTACTGGTGGAAAATGGTAATGAAATCATGAAATGAGCACAGGAGACGACATTTGATTTGACTAAACCAAAATATGTATTTAGCTACAATGTAGTATCAATTAAGAAAGGCAGAGATTGACAGCAGGTCTTCACTACAGTAGGTAAAATCGGTCCAAGACAGCCAAGTGACCAATTATTTAAATAATGGATCAGCTCAGATAGCCTTTGTTTTGCAAAGATTGCCCCCTGATGGTGAAAAGCCAAAAAGCAAAAGCCACAAAGAGCCTCGGCTATCTACAGTAGTAGGCACACTTATTTAGTCATGACTATAAATCAAGCAAGTAGCCAAGATTAGATTTTTAAATGCTGAGTGTTACGTCTAACCCAATCCGTTTTTTTAAATGTTGAGTCAATGCATAGGCGTTTTAGTTATCTACACCGAGATGCTGTTCTTTGTCAAACGTTACAAAGGATGTGAGAATTTTGTTGGCATCTCACTGCAATATACTGCACCAATGTATTCTTCCGCACACTATCAGTTGAACGTTAAGTCCTTTGGGTTTAAGAAATTCTAGGTGTAAAATACATGTGGTTAAAAATCAAACGGGGTTTTATTAATTTTATTTATACGATTAAGGTAATGGCACCCTTTTGCATTCAATCTTGATTTTCTTAATGGCGAAGTGCGGATCTATTTTCTCTGAAAATAGTTCCACCCATTTCGCCATTTTATGTTCCACAGCTACTTTGTTGTGAAGAGGAAACGTGCGTGGATTTTTTTTCTTCGTACAAGACACTTTTGTTTAGTTCTATATCAACATTGATTATATAATTCTTTAATCAACCATTACAAATTCGTTCGTTTAGGGTCAGACCAGGAAGAGTAAATCCAAGGTTAGCTACGCCGCTTGCTGGAAACGTGTATGTGGTAAGCAGACAAGACAAGGACGGCTCATAGACTAGCTTAGCTAACTGCGGCTACGTGTCGTGTAATTTCTCTGAAACTGTAATCATCCCGGAGACACATTGACGACCACTGTGCCAGAACCGAAGTCTGGGGAGATGGCGAGCTCTGTGGGAAACGTGGCCGACAGCACAGGTGATTATTATTATTAGAATTATTTTAGATGTATCTTTTAATGAAGAAATGTAGCAAGCCTCGAAGTCGGCGACATTATCCTGCTATGATTAGTGCTATTAAATTGGTAGATGGCTTTGTATCATTGGAAATATTAATAAGATAAATTACATTCTGAACCATTATAACATTTTGTAATAGTTAATATGTATATTTTGCTGTATGTTTAGTCCTTAACTATGAGTTTATTATAAGCTAGCATTAATGCTATTAGCATTACCCCATGACGTGCGTTTTGCCTTTTCACCAAATATCTCCCCCATGTAACAATCGTTGTATGTATGTTTTATTGAAACAACTAGTCACTACACACTAAACAAGACTATTTCAAGTAGAGTAGTACAATTTATTTGACTGTTTTTAAAAAGCGTGGAGTGAGAGTAGATGCATTAACTAGCTAGTTGTTCGCAGAGTCCAGAAGGTTAACGTCATTGTGCGCTTATAGTTTATTATACGCCCATTATTTGCTGTAGATAAGTGTGGGTGGTTCTCGGTCTCATCCATTATGGCATCAGTCATCTTCACCGTTCAAATACACCTGACTTAAGAGCGTTCAAAACTATTCTTGGTTCTCTCCCTAAATATTATTGGACTGCTGTTTGACTTGCAGGACAGGTTTATAGCGCCGCTCCACTCCCTGAAATACCAGATGGTGTATATAAGGCCACTATATTTTGTTTGTGTATATAGGAGAGTCATGATATTTTTGGATATCATTTATCATGATTATAAACCTCTGATGTGTTAATTGTGTTGTAACCGCTTGCTTTGGGTTAAAGTATATTCATTCACCATTTATTATACCAAACACATCTTATTAAAATACAAGTGGCCATGAAACTGAGCTAAGTTAATGAATAAAAAGCACAGAATTAACTGCTGTATGCATTAAAATCAGAAAGTTTAACTGAGGCAGGAGATACTGTGCGCACATAACCCCGCCTTGCTCTGCACATAAAAACGTGTATATTTGAAAAGCACCAACCACCCACTGGCAGGTGCACACCAGAGGAGACAACCTCCTCTACTCTACTATGAATATTAAGTTTTGGAGGAAGTTGAACAAGGAAGAAAAATCAATTGAAAATAATTTTTTTTCGCTGACTTTTAACATGCTCCAGGCAAATGTTTATTAAAAGACCCAAGAAAATCACATCAACTTACAGCACATGGGCATTAACTATTAGCTCTGTCAATCGCTTTAGCTTGTAGCTACTACACTCCTGAGTTACTAAAGCAGCAAGGTAGGTAAGGGTTTTTGATGCTTCTTTGTCTATAAATGTAAAACAAAGAGGTAAGCTGCAGAAATTGATTATTGTAACTAACCATGAATTTCATAAAGTTGAAGGACACAGTTTCTTGGTATTTGAAATTGTTATAATCTTAGTGCTTTTTACAGACCTAACGCAAACTAAGATGAGCTTTGTAGTGTATGACTTTTCCACAGGTGACCCAAAGACATCTGTTTCATAGCCTCTGAGTTCAAATAATAATTATCCTTTGTCATCCAAAGCCTCATCGCATTTTTTTTTTCATTTGTCTGACTTATTTTCTTCCATCACATCTAACATGTTGTTTTCCCATCCCCTCCTTGGGCTGTGTTGGTGTTGGTGCTCCAGAACCGACAAAACGTATGCTTTCATTCCAAGGGTTGGCTGAGCTGGCGCACAGAGAATATCAGTCGGGGGACTTTGAGGCAGCAGAGCGCCACTGCATGCAACTGTGGCGACAGGAGCCTGACAACACTGGCGTGCTCCTGCTTCTGTCCTCCATACACTTCCAGTGCAGACGACTGGACAGGTAAGGTTTGGGGGGTGCACCCAGAACACGCAAAAGGATGAGAACATGCTTTTGTGGGGATTATTAATCTTTAGTGGCATTCACTAAACAAAAGCTATTAGTAGAAATCTTTTTTTTTCTTTTAACAGGTATCATGGTAAGGGTTTTGGGAAATTATATTTATGCGCCTTTTCAATTTTACTGCACAATCCTAAAATTGCTTGCAGTAAACATGAACCGAGTGGGTCTCTGTAAATGTTTTGTCTATAGACATTTATATGCTCATGCTTTTTGGCTCTGTAGGTCTGCTCACTTCAGTACCTTGGCCATAAAGCAAAACCCCATGCTGGCCGAAGCTTACTCCAACTTGGGAAATGTGTACAAGGAGCGTGGGCAACTACAAGAGGCCATTGAGCATTATCGTCATGCTTTGAGGCTGAAGCCAGATTTCATCGATGGATACATCAACTTGGCAGCAGCTCTAGTGGCAGCAGGCGATATGGAGGGAGCTGTGCAGGCGTATGTGTCTGCGTTACAGTATAACCATGTAAGTAAACAATTTTTTTTGTAATGTGAATTGTATTGATTTAGAATCCTAACTTTACTAAGTGCAATTTTTCACTTTTTAGGATCTTTATTGTGTACGAAGTGACTTGGGCAACCTTCTCAAAGCTCTTGGGCGATTGGAAGAGGCTAAGGTATATTACCGTGGTTCAGCATTTGTATTGGTGTATTTTTATTTATTTATTTTTTATTTTATTTTTTTACAAGCCCATGAATGTTTTATTTTAGTGCTCTTCTCCAAGAATGTAGATTTTTCTCCCTCTTTTGACATTAAGTCACATCAATCCCATATGTCCCTTGGCCTAAGAAAAAAGAGGACGTTATTTTATTTCCCAGCGTTGCAGTATGCATCGCCTCCTTCACTTGATGAATTGGACCCAAATGGTTCAAAACCTATTTTATGAGGCAAAAACATTTTTGTATTTTTATTGTTAGATAAACAATAAAATTATTGTTAGATATTGTTAGATAATAAAAAATTTTTCAGAAATGATAGATTTTTTTTCTATTTTGTAGTCTAATTAGTCATATTGGTATTACGTCCTTTTCATACGGCCCTACAGAGGTCACACTTCTTTTAAAGGAAGAAAGGCTGGAGTCTTAAAATTCAGATGTTTGATATGATATTCATTTATGCATTGTTGTATCATTTTGGAGGGAAAATGCTGGCTCGGTCTTTGAAGAATATATGAACTGATGAGATTCTAGTTGATCGTTGCAGTGCTGAAGATAAGATGGTTTCTAACCACATCAGTGTGCTCCAGTCTTGTTTTATGTATTCTATAATCCTAAGCCTTTGTGCTGAGCCGTCTGTCAGTTTAGCAGCTGCCAGTGTGTGGTTTCATGTACACAACGTGTACTGGTCTTACACCAAACGGGTCTTTAAATTATGGGGTTTTCCCTGGGTTGGGTTACATCTGGAGATGTGGAGTTGTCCCACTGGTTACAGGCCATCTTATTTGGTGCTAGAGGGGGTTTAAGGAGTGGGGAGGAACATCAGGGAGCCCCAGGTTTCCCTGCCCGTCGCTCCACCCCCCCGCGCGCTTGCTAGGGATTGGTGGACTGTGCGCGCTCAGAGCTGTCTTCCTGACCTCATCTGAAGGATTCAGCCAGTGCTCACGCATTGGCTCAGATACACCAAACCATTTTTGCCCTAAATGAGTTTTCTTTACTCCTCTGGATAGCAGCTGGAGGATTTATCATCTAAAAAAAAATTATTATTGAATGTTAAACAGGTAATATTTTGAGGACGGTTATTGGGCCAGTCCACACAGTGTCCGGCAGACAGCTTCCAATCTCAATCCACCACCTGCGTCAGATGCTGGGTTAGAAAGACAGGTATGCGCAGCAACAGCGATGACTTCTTTATTTCAGCTGTGGAGGCTTCTAGATACAAACGATTAAACCACAGACTTTTCTTCCTATCCCATTGGCCAGGACTCAAGAAAGCAGGAAAGGATAAAGAAAAAAGAATCAAAAATATTATGAACGTGAAAAAACATTTAAAGAAAAGCCATGATTAATATTTTTGCCTTGTGCCTTTTTATAAATGCTATATTCCCACAGAAATGGGATCAGTTCATCCTGGCAAGATCAAGCCAGTTACTGCTCTCCTATGGTTAATAATCTTGAATTTGACAGCTTAAACTTTATTTAACTGGAATTAAACTTATTGGAGCCTTTCTTCCCCCCCAGTTATCCTTTCAGCATTATTTTCCGTTTATTTAAAATGCAACATTCATTGCATGAATTGAAAATAGGAATAGTTTGTTTTTGTATTTGTTGTGATTTGGAAAAACTTGTTTCCATATTTTATTTAAATTTTTATTAATTTTTTTTAAATGTATTGTTTGAAAACCTTTACTAACGATCTTGTTTTCTGATTTGTCTCTTTTGGTTTTTCCACCACTGATATTGTTATTTAGAAGGTTTCAGGTGGGTGACACTATTCCTGCGTAGGTGCCTGGCGGAAAGGAACACTAGGGCAGCATCAGTCCTCTCCTCTTCTTCCAGCCAGCTGCGGCCACCACTCTGACAAAGTCCCAAAATATGGTAACGGGTTTGTAACTGCCAACAAAAGAAAAATCACCTCACTTCATGTTTGAGCTCCTCTGTTTTGTGGCTTCCTTTTGAAGAGCAAAAGAGTAACAAAACCAGTAAGCATTTTAATAAATAGCCAATACTAATTACCCAATTCCGCATTAGTTAAAAGAAAAATGGATTTGGAAGCAATAATCATGACAAACAAGTAAGAAATCTCTAACTCTTACATGTTGTTTATTTTTCCTGTTTTTATTTTATTTTCCTTCTTTATTTGGAGTTGCAGCGTTCTGATGATGATGCAGATAGTGCGCTGTGAGTCTACAGTAGCGCAAGGGCTGCGCAGCGATACACATCAAGCAAACAAAATGGCGAAAAGCGCAGGCATGCATCCCTAACCCCCAATCCCTTTGGCCTTGTGGTTGTGGACCTCTCCCCACTTAAGACCAGCCTCGCTCCCGAATGCCCCATGATCCCAGCATTGGATTTTCACAAAGTATTTTGTTTAAATTCTAACATTAAGTTAGTTAAATGATTATTAGCTCATTTGGGAAATTGTCCTAGTATAACCTACTTTTGGCTGCAAAGGCCCCTTTTGCTCTGGGTGCTGAGTGTGAGCCAGTTTGGTCAGCCAAGTATTTTGCTTGGGGATGTTGGTCTGCAGCTGTTTCATTCAAAGAGCGCATTAGCGAACTAAGACCTGCGCAAATGAGAAGGTCGCGCAAGATGCATTATATTTGTGCTTTGTGTGGCATTAGACACACAACGCGCTGGCATGGTTTTGTTGCGCCTGCCTTACAGGTACCACCACCTGCAGGAACTGTCCAGCATCTGAGGTTGTGAGATTTTACAAAAAATGTATTAAAGACATTAATGCAGTGTAGGTAAATTATGGGTGTTTACTTGTGGAAATTTTTAATCAGGGTGCTACTGGGAAACACCGCAGAGATTATTGTAACTGTGGTCATAACTGCATGATGAGGGCATGAATGTGGGTGTTGGTTGGATCTGCGCAGCGTAGGAAAAAGCATTGCAGCTTAGCGCGGCAGATTTGAGCGCAGGCGAGCCCATGCTGTAGACTCACTTTTGTCGTCAAGAAGAACAGTCACTAATTTTTCCTTCTCTACCCTTTTTGTTTTCTTACTTTTCTCAATCTTTATTTTTTTTTTATTTTACAATCCTCTGGCCTCCCTCTATACTTTTCCTCTCCTGTTATACTCCTTCTATCCTTTCCTGTGTTTCTGTTTTTTTTTATTTTATTTTTTTTATTATTTTACACCCATTGAAGGCTTGTTACCTGAAAGCTATTGAGACTCAGCCCAACTTTGCAGTGGCATGGAGCAACCTGGGCTGTGTATTTAATGCCCAGGGTGAGATATGGCTGGCCATACACCATTTTGAAAAGGTAGGTTGTGAAACTAAATTACTATAAGACCATGCACAACATATCCTGATATTTTTGTTTTACAGGCAGTAACTCTGGATCCAAATTTTCTTGATGCATACATCAACTTGGGTAATGTGTTGAAAGAGGCCCGTATCTTTGACAGGTGAGAGCTGGTTAAAACGTTTTTTTTTTTTTTTTTTTTTTTTTTTTTTTTTAACTCATTACTTCAAACATTGAAACATAAAATCATCAATGTCCAGTCTTTCTGTTTGACGTTTTTTCCCCATTGTGCCATAGCTGTTCATTTGTAATACTTGTATTGTAATCCTCAATTCAGGGCTGTGGCTGCATACCTTAGAGCCCTAAGTCTGAGCCCCAATCATGCAGTTGTCCATGGAAACCTGGCCTGTGTTTATTACGAACAAGGCCTTATTGACCTGGCTATTGACACCTATAGACGGGCTATTGAATTGCAACCCCATTTCCCAGACGCCTACTGCAATTTGGCAAATGCCTTGAAGGAGAAGGGCAATGTAAGAAAGCTTCCTTGTTCTTAATGATATATTTATTTTTAATTTATTTTTTATAAAGCTGTTTTTATCCAAAAACACTGTCTGTCCAGGTGTCTGAAGCTGAAGAGTGCTACAACACAGCCTTGCGCTTGTGTCCAACACATGCAGACTCACTTAATAACTTGGCTAATATAAAGCGTGAGCAGGGCAACATTGAAGAGGCTGTTCAGCTCTACAGAAAAGCTTTAGAAGTAAATATAATTATAAGTTGCGCTGTTGAATGAAATGAACATGAGAAGCCATTGCTCCAATTGATACAAAATGCTGACTTTTTCAGGTATTTCCAGAGTTTGCAGCAGCTCATTCTAACCTGGCCAGTGTCCTACAGCAGCAGGGGAAACTCCAGGAAGCCCTCATGCACTACAAGGAGGCCATCAGGTTTGTAATCTTATTTTAAATAGGCTATTAGCTTAAGAGAAAGTTTTACAGGATTTTACTTAATTTCCAAATGTTTTGATGCGGGTGTCTTGTTATAGGATTAGTCCTACCTTTGCTGATGCCTACTCAAATATGGGCAATACTCTGAAGGAAATGCAAGATGTTCAGGGAGCTCTGCAGTGCTACACCCGTGCCATTCAAATCAACCCCGCCTTTGCTGATGCTCACAGCAATTTGGCCTCTATTCACAAGGTAATAAAACCTGATTCCTTTCAGTGCTGTTACACACAAGTAAAGAATATGTCTAATTTAATGTATTGTGTTTTAAGGATTCGGGAAACATCCCTGAGGCCATAGCATCTTACCGCACAGCCTTGAAGCTTAAGCCAGATTTCCCAGATGCTTATTGCAACTTGGCACATTGCCTGCAGGTTGTTAACATGCCCTTTTCTTTCTGTAACATATACATTTGTTTACTTTTAGTCAGTTAGTGTTTATGTTTTATGTGGCTATTCTTGTCACTGACAGATTGTGTGTGACTGGACTGATTATGATGAGCGGATGAAGAAACTTGTGAGCATTGTTGCTGACCAGCTGGAAAAGAACCGCTTGCCTTCAGTACACCCACACCACAGCATGCTGTATCCACTCTCTCACAATTTCCGCAAAGCCATTGCAGAACGTCATGGAAACCTTTGCCTGGACAAGGTACACGCAATGATCAAAGCAAGTACTCTTTAATTCATTTTATTAGAGGGGAGGATGGTGAAAGGTTGCTGGTGCTGGCTTTAGGGACGTGGAGTTGGTAAGAAATGATGAAACGAAAGGGGGGGAATGACTGATTAGAAGGTTGCTTGCAATGGTGAGTGAAAGGTAGTGTGTAATTATGTATATATGGATGGTAATTGTTATTGTTTGCTTTTTCACAGATTAATGCACTACACAAACCTGCTTATGAACATCCTAAAGATCTTAAATCTAGTAATGGCCGTCTTCGTGTAGGCTATGTCAGCTCTGACTTTGGCAACCACCCTACTTCACACCTGATGCAGTCAATACCTGGAATGCACAACCCAGAAAAATTTGAGGTATTCTTTTCATTCCATTTATTGGTCATTGACACAGCAGTGATTTATGACTAAAATCTATATTTCCCAAAAAGGTTTTCTGCTATGCCCTCAGTCCTGATGACAGTACCAACTTCCGTGTGAAAGTAGTGGCAGAGGCTCATCATTTTACAGACCTCTCCCAGGTAATTATCAATATTTAGATATCACATTTAGTTTGTCAACATGTCTACCCTCTCAAGTTATTTTTTTAAGTAATAGGTCGAAACTAAGCACTGGGGGGTGGTCTTTCTCACCCCACAGATACCATGCAATGGAAAGGCAGCTGACCGCATTCACCAGGATGGAGTCCATATTCTCGTGAACATGAATGGATACACAAAAGGAGCACGAAACGAGCTATTTGCCTTACGCCCTGCCCCTATTCAGGTTAGCTTAATGCAATGTTTTTCATAGCCACATACGTAAATCACTTTATTACTGTGGTTGTTTCAACTGTCTTTAAAAAATGACTAAATCAGTTTTTGTCTTGATCAGGCAATGTGGCTGGGATACCCAGGAACAAGTGGGGCTCCTTTTATGGACTATATTATCACTGACAAAGAGACCTCGCCAATGGAAATAGCGGAACAGTATTCAGAAAAGATGGCGTACATGCCCCACACCTTCTTTATTGGAGACCATGCCAACATGTTTCCTCATCTCAAGGTTTGTTCAATCTATTCTCTGGAATTCTTTTTAATGTTATGGGAAACATTAATACTAATGTAAAAAATGATTCTCTGACTCACAGAAAAAAGCAGTCATTGACTTCAAGTCTAATGGCCACATTTTTGACAACCGCATTGTCCTCAATGGTATTGATCTGAAGGCTTTCTTGGACAGTCTGCCAGATGTAAAAGTGATAAAGGTAATTGGTATTGAATGTCACTGATACTAGCTTTTCAAGAATTAAAAGTCAGATTAACACGTGTATAACTGTTTCTATATCAGCCATGAGTGTGCTTTTAAAAAATATATATATATACTTTTTTTAACTAGATGAAATGTGACAACCAGGAGCCTGCTGTGGACTCAAATGGAGCACTGTCCATGCCTGTAATCCCCATGAACACAGCAGCTGAAGCCATCATAAACATGATCAACCAAGGACAAATCCAGGTCACCATCAATGGCTTTACTGTAAGCAATGGCCTGGCTACCACACAGGTACATCTCACTTAAACCGACTAATCATCCCCCAATAAAATTCACCTCAGTGGAATGACTAATTCATTACTTAAAATGTGCAAAAAAGCAAATCTTAAAGGAGGTGGCGTAGAACCCAACCCACACATTCTGACATAACGGAGGGGCAGCGCCTGATTAAGGTTGCTGCTTTTGCAGATATTTTACAGATCAGCAGATGAGATAATAGTGTGTGAGACTGAATGCATACAGGTATGGTGTTAATGAATGTCTGGTGGTGGAAGTATTTTGAGGGAAATGGTGGCACATTGGTTTTGATTTTGAGTTAATTTTGTCATTATTCCAGAGTTGACCACACATTTAATATCTATATTATATATTGAGTGAGCAGTCACTCAAATGTTTTACATGCAGTTTACATACTTTTAATTTTTCCTACTAAGATCAACAACAAGGCAGCCACAGGAGAAGAGGTGCCACGCACAATTGTTGTGACTACACGCTCCCAGTATGGTCTACCAGAGGACTCCATTGTGTACTGCAACTTTAACCAGCTGTACAAGATTGACCCTCCTACCCTGCAGATGTGGGCCAATGTAAGTTAGAATAATTTAGTGTCTAACCTTGTGCAATGGGGGTGGAAAGGTTTAATAAATGTTTCACTTTGGCAGATCCTAAAGCGGGTGCCTAATAGTGTGCTGTGGCTGCTTCGGTTCCCTGCTGTGGGAGAACCCAACATTCAGCAGTATGCTCAGAACATGGGTCTCCCTGCCGCTCGGGTCATATTTTCTCCTGTGGCTCCAAAGGAGGAGCATGTAAGAAGGGGCCAGTTGGCTGATGTGTGCCTCGACACCCCTCTGTGCAATGGTCACACTACAGGCATGGATGTCCTCTGGGCTGGAACACCAATGGTAACCATGCCAGGTGAGGGTAATGTTTTTTCTTTGACACTAAAATGGTGAACTTTAAAATTTGAGCTAATGTGGCATTTAATTGTAAAATCTCTTTCCAAAGGTGAGACCTTAGCCTCCCGTGTAGCCGCCTCCCAACTCGCCTGTTTGGGTTGTCCAGAGCTAATAGCCCAGAGTCGCCAAGACTATGAGGACATAGCTGTCAAATTAGGCTCTGACATGGAGTAGTAAGTATTTTCTTTTTGTCAATGTATTGTAGTGCTCGCTGAAAATATTGATATTGAATAAAATGTTTGACTGATTCCTCTCTCCTGCAGCCTTAAGATGATTAGAGCACGTGTTTGGAAACAGAGAATTTGCAGTCCACTCTTCAACACCAAGCAATACACAATGGACTTGGAGAGGCTTTACCTGCAGATGTGGGAGCATCATGCCAGTGGCAACAAACCAGAACACCTGGTCACTTTCCAGACCGCAGAGACCACTGAGAAGGCTTAAACTGGAAGCAAACCATTGTCGCCCTGTCAGCCCGTCCAGTTCCATTTTCTGCTCTGATCACTTCTATCACCACATCTTCTTGGTTGACTCCAGTCCCTTACTCAAATTAATTGCCTGCATCACTGATTTGGACTTACTTTCTGCATTTGGAGCTTTTGAGCCAGATAAAGCCTCATACGGGACCATTTTGTCTGAGACTCTGTACTACACTGAGCATGAAAGGTGACCCCCCCCCCTTTCCCCTTGAGTACTTGAATCTGTGGATTTTCTTCCCTATTTCTGTGCTTACAGGACTATTAATAGCTTGTGGAGCAAAAGCTCAGCCGTCATCACTAATTGATCTATTTATCAGTGGATTAAGAGTTTGTGTGTTTTAAAAAGGACAATATTGCACCATATGAATTGAACTTAAAACGTTTTTGTTACGTCAGCTTAAAAATTATAAAGTTAGATTAAAACTTCTCTTTAGTTTGCAAATATTAAATGAATGCAGTGAGTATTGCAAGTTTGACTTTCACCTGATGCCAACTTTTTGTTGATTAAGAAATCATCATGCTATAAGTAGCTGTTGTCCTGTTTGATGTCACTCTATGCTTGTTAAAGTGAATGGGAGAAGAAAGTTCTGCAAAGGAGCTTCTTAAGGGTCTAAATTGAGTTGTCAGTTGTTCACATTGATCTTTTATCACTTTAACGGGAATGGCCTAGGTAAGTATTTTCTAAGACCTTTTGTTTTGTATCGTCTTTTAACTGTATGCTGTCATTGATGCCGCAAGGTTCTAGATACAACTTAAAAAAATAAAGAGATGGCACAACCTGACCTTGCTATATCTATAAAAAAAGTGGGTCTGTAATGTATTTCAGGGCCATATTCAGTGATCAACCAATCACTTGCCCAAATTTTAAATGTAGGTTCAGTGTTTTTCAACCAATGTTGGTAAGTAAATTTTATTTATGTAGCACCTTTCACACAATGTGCCCAATCAACTAAAAGCTTGTTTAAATAAGTGTCTTTTAAGTGAAATTTACCGCAATAAATGATGATTTTAATTGATGGCAGAGGAGTTGGTGCGCTGCAGGGAATGAAAGCAATGGATAAATATTTCAGAATACGAAAAATGTATTGTCCACAAATGTTGAAGTCTGTCTTTGGTCTCGCCATTAAAAATATACACGCATACAAATTCTTACCTAGATGAAGGTCCTAGTATGAAACTGAAGCAATACCAAAAGAAGCCCCTCTACTGAATTTCAGGCCTCACAAATTGATCTAAAATGCTTTCAGCAGCCAGTTGGAGAACTGCTATATTTGCATAAATATGAAAGTGTTTATTGCCCTTAAGTTTGACCATCTGTCCATTAAAGAGGACAAGAAGATAAATCATGCAGTACAAGAACATACATTCTCCTGTGAAAGTTTGGAGTTAGCAGATTCTCTCAAATCACATGGAGAGCAAGAAATGGAAATTAACAAAGAACCAGAGGCTTGCCTTGAAACAAAAGTCAAGAGGACTTTCAGGAATGTATGGCACATGCTGGTCTGTTGTAACACTTTGTCTTAGTTTGAATGCTAAACCACATAAGGAAATGGATGTTGAGGATGTGTTTATTGCAAGCCAAAAAAGTGAATGGTAAAAAGTTTCCAAAGCAGTCAATAAGAGGAAGGTTCAGTGGAGATGGACAATGAGTTGAATAATAAATTAGATCTGCTAGACAAAATTATAAACATGGCTTATTTTCTGGTAAACTCAATGCCTACAAAAGCATGTAATCATCCATCATACTCTCACCTTCATGTGTGCATGAATATCAGGTTGACAGCTACAAAGCAAGGATCAGAGATGCCAAACTAAAAATGCAGGATGTGCCTGATGTGTCGCATTTATGAAGATTATTAGTCATGTTAAATAAGTAACATCAACAACTTGTTCTCGGAGAACCGAGAAAAAGAAAGACCAATCCAAGAGGTAAGTCTAATTTATACCAACTTTATCAGATTGTGTTATGCATTTAAAGTGGTGATGAAAGAAACTGAATGTGATTTAATGCTTTGATGAAAAAATGGTAGAGAATCAGGTACATACTATAATCCTTTATCAAGGCAAATTTTGTTTGATTGCGAATTAGGATTGACTCCTACATTCAACAGATCACCATTTTAAAATTGGGTTTTAGGCCGAGGCAAGAGAGGCAGAACTGAGGAGAGATGGATGAGCTGAGGAGGCTGGGGAAATTGTCTGTGGACATTAGAAGAAGAGGAGAGATACTCCAGCTTAGGACCAGAGCAGCCATTATAGTTCAAGCTTGGAGGAGATGATAGTGTTCGCAAAACCATGAGGAAAGAAACTAAACGGAAGGCCAAAAAGTAAAAAAAATTAAATAAATAAAAGGAAAAAATAAACTTAGTGTCTAGTCAATAACAATTTGGACTGAGTCAGTGAGCATCTCTTTAGTTTTGGATCTGTAACAGCTTTTTATTTAAGATAAACTGTTTATAATATAATCATTTTATATATATATATATATATATATATAAACTTTTTTTATCTCACATTTTTATAGCATATTTTTGAATAGTCATTCAGTTTGTAAAACTTGTCGTGTTAGTAAATTTCATAATATGAAGAATAAAGGTTTAAGTAAAAGCATCTATACTCAGTTTTCAAGGTGAAGACGTTTCTAATTCCAAGAGACTTTATCAATTCTGAGATCAACTGGTAAGAGAGCTGAGCTTATATCTGTAGAGGGAGGAGTTTGACCTGAAACCAAACCTGATGGACCAGGCTGTTCTGGTCAATGGCCATGCAAGTGTAAATATTGTACGCATTGACGATAGAATGGGGTTCCTTCTACAGTCACTGCTTGGTTGTACGTTTAAAAATAAAAAGGTGAACGGTAAAAAGAAATCTTGACCAATCACTGAACAGTTGCCTTATTGCCACTTGCTTTGATTGGTTGATTGTCTCCGTGACAACTTCCGTCGCAGGAAAGGCCAATATTTGAATTTACCTAGCTAGGACTAGGATGTTGCGGTGTGTAATCAAAAAGACCGTTTATTTTCACAACACAAAACGTTGAAATGTCACCCATAGTTTAGCTGGAATTTACGATTAGTCTGTGTCCTATTGTCTCTTCAGCATTCGAGAAACGCTCGGCATAGGTAAAAATATTAATAGCGAGATGCTAACAATGACGGTAGCCTTTTAAATTATGATGTAACGTTAGCTAACAAAACAAAGGTTCATAGGTGCGTATAATTACTTGCTTTTTCAGTTCGTCGTGTTTTTAAATTTGATTTACTATACTAATAAAGGAGAATGGATAAGGATACATGCAAACTGTTCAGTCAAGTTGCTAAAAAGATGGGCTGGATGGAGATGGGAGGATTAGATGTTGCAGAAGAAAAGGTTAGTTGCATCAATTACCACTTTCGCGAATAAAGTAGCTAAACAATGCATGCTAAAATACATGTGAATGTATGTGTAAAGCTATAATGGTGTGCTATGGTGTGTGTCTAGCTGATCGGTACGATTGGGAAGACTCGTCATCAGGGCATAAGTGGTACAAAATGTGGCTTCTCCGACCCTTCAGAAAATGAAGATGATACAGACAAGGAGAATCGACAGTCTCAGGCCTACAGAAACAATTCTTTAATTGACTCCAGTGATGAGGACTTCGATCAATGTGAGATATTAAAGATTAAGATTAAAGTTTTCAAAAATACACTAATAATAATGATGTCTGTTTCTGTAGTTCTTACAGCAAAGGCTACACCCAAAACCAAAGTCCCTTCACATAAAACATTCCGTTCCACAAAGAAAGAAAGGTATGAAAAGGTCAAGCGTTGCATCTAGATTTGCATTTTTTTCTTTTTGTTGAGTGCTATTACATTTTTTGTTGCAGCATTGTTGTGGTGAGTTCAGACAGTGATGGCACTTTTGAAGCATGTACGTCCACCTTTTCAATTACTATCTTTGTTGTCTTGCTTTTTGAATTCCAACAGCACAATCTTACATTTTTAAAATACCTTTATCTCTTTTTTTCTAGTTCTCCAACGAGTAAAAACTCCAAATGTGAAGTCTAGGACAATATCAAAGAGTGGGAGCAAAGACAGGTAGATTTTTTTTCTTTTTCAATGGAGGGTTAACTTAAAGCTGAAACTTAAAACATAAAGCTGAAAAATGCATGTAAACAATTAATATTGTGCTTGTGTTTACCACAGCCTCAAACACTTTATAGTGGATAACAGCTCCTCAGATGATGACTTTATAGAGGCTAAATCTTCCTCAAGGGGTAAGCCTTAAAAAAACAATGACTTTGATTTGTCTGATCTTTGTCTGATCAAGCCTGATTTTATGTAGTATTGATATTTGTTTCTATGGCACTATTCTGCAGTTCCAAAGAAGAACCATACTCCATCATCTCAGCCTTTACTGAGAAAACCACTCTCTCAGTGTGACTCACCTGTCTTTGTTAGTGACAGTGATGACGGTGATGATAATATTGTAATAAAAAGCTCTTGGAGGGTTCGTCATGCAAAGCCTAAGCCGTCATTTAACTTCAAGAAAAAGAGCACTACACTGCACGACTATGAAAACTGTGCACCGTCAGTGCCAGCTGATCCCTCTCCTTTGTCTGTCTGTCCCGGTAAAACTTTAAATGTACTGGCTCCAGATGTCTTTAGTAATAGTTCTAAGCGAACCCTTTCAGCACCACCTAGACTTGAAGAATCAGAAAGTTCAGAAGAAGAATTCACCTCCCTCTTAGAGAGACTAAAATTGAAAAATAAATTCCCTGGCAGTACTTTGTCACCTGCCCTCAGCAAAGGTAATGATTTTGTTATTGTGACTTCACATTTTAGAAAATTTATAATACCTAATGCCCTTTGTTTTTATTTTCACTAGAAAGCAGTAAGAAGCCTGTTGTATCACATAATCCTGTAAATGGACCTAAGTCATCAGGATCAAAATCATTAAATGAGACACCACACAATTTTAACACCCCAAGTAAAGCCAAACCTGTTGCCAGCCAAACAGAGCCTAGACATGGGCCCATCAGCAGGTACAAATGGACCGTTTCTATGCACATCATATGTCTGTTTAAAGTATGTTTTATTAACTTATTTTTTTTTTTTTTTTAGACTACCATTGTGTAAAACACCTGGCTGCTTCTTGGAATCACTTTCAAATCCTGGGACAACCTATGGCCGTAATTTTAAGCAAAACAAGGAAGAGCTTACAAGTAAACTTTATAGGCTGTACAATACCACTGTGTTTGATGGCAAGGTAAAAAGTTTAAAGTTTACTATAAAATAATTTTAATGAGTTCTCTTGCTTTTAAGTGTAACATACAAAACTACATTTATTTTCTAATGTAGCTTCCCTCAAATATGTCTGTGACATGGAATAAAAAGATGCGTAAAACTGCTGGCTACTGTATCACAGGACAGGAACGAGGAGGAGGGGACCGCTATGCCCGTATTGAATTATCAGAGAAAGTCTGTGACTCTGCAGGTAAAGCTTAAGTTGCCAAACAGAATTTCTATCTGATGTCTGTAACGGTTTCACTCATTTCAAATACACAGTTACTAGTAACCTTGTAATCTTTGTCAAACAATCTAGGCTATGTTCTGTTTTTTGCAAATGGGAATGCCATGATTTTGATCTTATTTTAATTTGCAAAGATATACAGTGACATTGCACACTTTTCTAGATCGCCTTAGAGACACACTGATTCATGAAATGTGTCATGCTGCAACATGGCTTATTAATGGTGTAAGAGATGGCCATGGAAACTTCTGGAAGCTGTATGCTCGCAAGTCAACATTGGTACATCCTGAGCTGCCTATGGTCACCCGCTGCCACAGTTATGACATCAAGTACAAGTTTCAGTACCAGTGCATCCGCTGCCAGAATACGTAAGCCTTAAGAAAAAGAATAAAAATTTACAATACGTTTTAGGAATTTGTAAATTGGTATTCTTTAATAAATTTGGCAATGACTTTCCACAGGATTGGGCGGCATTCAAAATCCCTTGACACAGAAAGGTTTGTGTGTGCCCTATGCACAGGGAAACTTGTCTTACTTAATCCATCCAAACCACGCACGGCCACACCTTTCGCCAACTTTGTCAAAGAGAACTATGGAGCTGTGCGGCAGGAGCTGGTCGGACAAAGCCACGCTGAAGTGATGCGCAAGTTAAGTGCAGACTTTTCCTCAAAAACAAAGCTCGGTCAAAGCTGAAATGGCAACTCGGTCTACTTCTTTGATAAACTTACGTAGGTGATCATATTAGAGAATACCTCAAAAAAAAAAAAAAAAAAAAAACAAGAATTTGTTTGTTCTTTTTCTGTTTTTGTAACTGCAAACTCTGAGCCAAGTTTGTGATGTTGCTTTCTCTTTGTGTTTTAATGAGTGGATGGTGTTGTACTATGAAAATTCAGACCATATCTTTTTTATCTTAGCAGGTCTCATCTCTTGCCATGTGTATTGTATGATTTACTCTGAATAAAGTTTACATATATCTGTAAATTTTAAAGGCTTTTGTGACGTAAATAAATGTGTTTTATTAAAGTGTTGCAATATGTGATGTTTCTTGGTTGGGAAATGAGAGAATATAGCAAGACTCGGGCTGACTCAACTACAGTAAATATGTGTGTACTCTAAGGACAAAAGGATACCCAGGACAAATTGCATGAGCATATTTAATTTACAATGTAAAACACTTAATATCTTAATGTTGATAGGTGTTATACAAAAGTGGACATAGACATTAAGAAGAGTGAAGGAAGGTGTGGAGGTCGGACAGTGACCCTGTGATGATAAACACCTTTTCATTAGAGGCACAGGCACATGTTTATACACAGCACTGAGGTGGGACAGCACCTGAGACTATACAAACTGCTCTGGAAACCAGTATATGAGTACAAACACCCTATTAAAATGAGATTGTACATAAGCAGCATTTATTTTCTTAGAAGATCTTGCAATGATGGTGATTAACACATTGTATTTTGAGAATGTACCATGATAGAAGGGGGCTATTTTGGTCATTCATTTTGACAATATTAAGCAGTGATTTTTAATACATTTAAATACTAAATATGGCACCATATAACAATTTAAATACAGAACTAGATGAATCAGCAGCATTTAACATTTTCTCATCCAAACACGTCATGGTCGAGGTCAGTAAAGGCAGGTCTTCTTCATGATGCGTAGAAATTCCTGCTGGTTCACTTCTCCATCTCCATCTCTGTCTGCCTCATCAATCATTTCCTTTAAAACAAGTTCAATTACTTTAGTTAGAACTTTTGCTTCACGTACAGAGTTTACCAAGTGCTGTATTTGGGCAGAAATGATGATGATGTATATAAGCTATACCTGCAGTTCTTCGTCTGTGAGGTTTTCTCCAAGCTCTTTGGCGACTCTTTTAAGATTTTTGAATGAGATTTTTCCTGTTTCATCATCATCAAAGAGTCTGAAAGCTTTCAGGATTTCCTCTTTGGAGTCTTTTTCAGCCTATAGATTCAGAAAGAGGCCATGTTTGAGTAAAACATTTAATAAGGCTAACATCAATTCTGTTTGCCCTGTTATACTTTCAAATTTTATTGGATGCAAGTCAACGTGACAAATGTTATATTTCATGTTTTCCATTAGGCCACTGTAAATATAATTTATTTTTTTATCCCCTTACATGTTGGAATTTGTAAAAAATATGTATATTGAGATGTAAATACCATTTTCTGTGTCATAACAGCCAGAAAGTCTGTGAAAGAGATCTTCCCCGTGCTGCCCTTGTCCACTTCATTGATCATCTTCTTGATCTCTTCTTTTTTTGGTTCAAATCCTAGAGCTCTCATTGCAACCTGCCATATATAAAGAAAAACAGTTATCTCAAACAGTTTTCCTAAACGTGTAGCCTATGTGAGGGCCTTATTAATCCAGCACCTTGAGCTCTTTGACATCAATGAAGCCAGACCCGTCAGTGTCGAACAGCTCAAAGGCCTCCCTGATTTCCTGCTTCTGTTCCTCAGTCAGCTCGGGTTTGGGGGTGGTCTTCTTGCGCGGGGGTGGGATTGGACCCTGCAGGGAGGGTCTTTTGGCACTGGTCGCCTATAATGGATATAGATGATGCAGAAAACCATGATGAAAACAGACCCATATTGTACCAAAAACAGTTGATTGCATATTTCACTACATAGCAGCACATTAAAAAACTCACCATTATAAGCTGGGCCGGACAGAAATGATCGGAAGCTTATAGTCAATTTCTGCTTGCAAGTCTCCCTATCATTTAGAAAGGAGGAGCTCAGACCACGGTGTCTTCCTCACATCAATCGCACGGATATACAGATTTATTTAAGACAATATATAGCCTTGGCTAGCTACTAAAATTAAAACGCAATTTATTTCAAACGGCTAAATTATATTTTTTGCTTAGAGCATCCAGGAATGGCAGACCTGCTGACAGCTGCTGTCATGAAATCTGTAGGCCTTTGTTGGATTTGTTCACCGGGTACACCTCACAAACACAATATAAGCAGAGTTTAGTTGCGTAAGGAACACAGAGGAACACAAACCAAGCGCACCAGTCGGGCAAAAAGATGATTGGTTGTAGGAAACCACAAGGTAAAAATACACGATCTCAAAATGGGATGGAAACGTACATCCACGGATGGAAACAACAGTTCTATAGAGAAAAAATGTATAGACATGGGCCCATTAACATTTAAGGTTCAGTTAATTTAATAGTGAACATGTCTTAAATGAGCACATCCCTAACAATTTCTGTTTTTTAGGGCTAATAAACAGCTTAGATTGGGTTAAAATGGTCAAAATTGAAAAACTGAAAAGTGTGATGCTATAGGCTACTGATTATGTTCACATTTTAATCAGCTAATTAGCACAGCTCAGAAACAACAGGTTAATTTAGGGCAGTATTAATATTTACAAGCAAATAAATACTTCTAACGGTTAATTATCATTTTATGGCAATATTAGTTTGTTTTGTGTCTTTTTTTAATAAGTCAGAAAACCGCTATGTTATGTTATGTCTATAACCTCAACACAACGGGTTGCTGCCAGTGGGCGTGGTCACCGCTGTGTCAGGGGTGGGAGTCCCTCTGTGGTCCCTGATTGGTCCAAACCATGGCGTTCTTTTACGTACATTACGTACTATTGGCTGCGCGTAAATGTCACCTGTGTTCCTTGTTCAGTCTGAACCAATCACAGAGGACTTCTCACTCAGCTCATTTTGTCAGTTCAGGAACTGTACTTTGTAAACAATAAAAAGGTTTCCTTGTAGCTGCTCATATCTAAGCATTACGTTTTTACTATTCATTTATATTGTTGATTTTGATAATTGCTCAAGACGTAGCGCATTGAGTTTGTGAAGTTGCTCACCTGTTGATTCTTGCTTATTATGGCCACACGTGTTCGACCGGTGAGTTGCACAATTAATGAATGAATTAATTGTAAAACATTTAGCCTACTTCTCTCAGCTGATGGGTTAGCTGTAGCTGTAGCCTATCGCAAGTTAGCATAGGCATGGTTTGTTTGGCAGGGTAAAATGAGTGCATCACTGACCCTACAGTGAACAGAACTACTCAGGTAAAGCCAACTTTGAATAAGTATTAATAATAATGATTATATGCACAAAGAGAGTGCAGAGAGTGGGGAGTAACAGATGATTGCAAGAGAAAACTTAAAAGTCTGCAGGTTATTAAGTTATATAACCTATTTAAAATGTAAAGAATCTCTTGTATTGGTACATGTAGACACTTAAATAATATAGAATACAGGAGAAAAGATTGTCAGTACTGGATAGTAAAGTTTCTAAGAACACGGTTGTTGCATCAGTTTGTGTTTACTGTGGATATGAAAACTCTTTAGGCAGTTCAGTCAATTTTCTGATATGTTCTATTAGTTTGATGGTAGTATGTTAGTGCTTTGTTTTAAATACTTGTGTATGTAATCCATTTAAATAATTCTCATATGTAATCCTTTTCTTTTTATCTTTCCTAGAGTAATAAGAGATGCACTGTCATTGGGGGATCTGGCTTCCTGGGTAGACACCTGGTGGAGAAGCTGTTGGAACGAGGTTATTCTGTCTCTGTGTATGACATCCGGCAGAGTTATGAGCTGCCGAATGTCACCTTCCACCAGGGAGACCTCTGTGACAAACAGGTGAGTGCTTGAGTATCCGCAATGACCGAAGCTGTGGTGTTGGAATTGTATATGATGTCAAGTCACAGTCACTTGATGTGAAGAAAAAGCCTTTTACTGTTCAAATAATTGTTATAGTTTTACTGTTTCTAGATCAAAACAACTGGGCTAATGATGATGCTGGTGTTTTTTAAATTATTTATTAATCGTGAGGTTTCTCATTCAAGGCTCTGCTGCTAGCTTTGAAGGATGTTTCCTTGGTCTTTCACTGCGCCTCCCCTGCACCTGCCAGCGATGACCGTGAGCTGTTTGAAAGGGTCAACATTCAGGGCACATGCATAGTCATTCAGGCCTGTAAAGAAGCTGGAGTACAGGTGAAGCAAGGACACAATATGAGACATGAGGCTTTTGCCAAAGCTTGTAAAAGAATGAGATGGTTTACATGTCGAAATGATTTCTTCTAGAGACTTGTTTTGACAAGCAGTGCCAGTGTGGTGTTTGAAGGAAAAGACATAAAATATGGGAAAGAGAGTCTGCCTTATGCCAAGAAGCCAATGGACTACTACACAGAGACCAAGATAGTGCAGGAGAAGGTCAGTTTTATTATTTAATAACTCTGGTTTTCAAAAAAGTATGTATAGTGCTCTATTGCAATGCAGTCTATGTAATCGGATATCGCCTTCTCATAATCTACTAGTCCTCTTAAGTTGCACTGGAAAAAAAAAGATCTCCTAAATGTCAAAACCTATCATTTTTTTATAATTTTGCAGTTGGTTCTTGAAGCATGTGACAAAGAAAAGGGTTTTCTCACTGTTGCCATTCGACCTCACGGTATTTTTGGTCCTCGGGATCCCCAGCTGGTCCCTATACTAGTGGACACAGCGCGCAGAGGGAAAATGAAATTTATCATTGGGTAAGTTATGGGATGTAATAATTGACTTATTTCACCTAACCCGATACAACCCGATCCAAATTACATTTGGATATATTTGGTCTGATTCTGATTGTATTTTTTTACAGTGATGGAACCAATCTGGTGGATTTCACTTTTGTAGAGAACGTAGTTCATGGACACATCCTGGCAGCTGAACGCCTGAGGGCAAATTCCCCTATATGTGGAAAAGTGAGTCAAAATTCAGATGAAAGGTTATGATGCAACTGAGCTTTTGAGTTATATATTTTATCTTACAAATTTAATTTTGTGACTTTGTTTCTGTCTAAGGCATATCATATAACCAATGATGAACCCATTCGCTTTTGGGACTTTATGTCTGAGATCCTGGTGGGTCTGGGATACCCTGCTCCTCGCTACCATCTCCCTTACCTTTTTGTTTATGGGTTGGCACTTCTGCTGTGGATGCTGGCTCTGCTCCTACGCCCTCTAATCTCATTCAAACCTACTTTTACACCAATGAGAGTAGCTCTGGCTGGAACCCACCATTACTACAGCTGTGACTGTGCCAAGGAGGACATGGACTATTCACCGGTCGTCAGTTTGAAAGAAGGGATAAAGCGCACAGTGGAGAGTTACCATCATCTCAGACGAGGCGCTTAACATGGAAAAAAACAAAACATTTATACATTTGATAGTGTTTCCAGGATGAATTTGCAGTTTTTCACCACTTGGTGGCAGCAGATAGTTCTGATTTTAGGAAATGTACTGCTATCTGATATTGTATAAATTTAAAACACTTTGGTAAAATCAAAGCACAAAGCTGAATTTATTTAATTTCAAAAAATCTAATTGTACACTTTATAATAGTAAAATATTTTTTCTGAAATTAGATTGTCAGAATAGTACACTCAGCCTGGACCAAAAGTCATCACTGCCCATTTTCCAGTTTACAGAAGGCTGTTTCTGTTGCAACAAGTTTGGTATGCAAAACATCCAAGAAAACTGGTCTTAAGTTTACAAAACACATTAATGTATGAACTCTGACTTGGCAACTGTGAAAGCATTTTTTCCTGGACTGGCTGTTTAATTTTTTTGTGTCATTTAGACATTACATAAAATCAGTACAAATTACTAAGTTTTTACGCATCTTGCCAACCTATATTAATAGAAATCAGTTAAAACATTTTAAAGACATCTGAAAGGCAAATCTATCTAGTTGGTTTTAGCTACCAGCGTAAAAAAAGAAAAATAATATTGACCATTATTCTTTGTTTAAAACGTACTAAAGAGAAAAGGCAGTGTATCATTAAGGTGGCATAACTTTATCTAATTTCAAGTGTTCAAAAACTTAAAAAGGCTGCCACTGACTACAAAAATGGGATTGGCAATAAAAACACATTCCACCTGCCACTTCACAGTTATGATGACTTACCCCATTACCATTCCACAAGTAAGACACTGATTACATCACCTGTCATATATTCTAACACTGGACTAAGGAGACTGCGTTTAGAACATTTTATTTTTCAGCACTCAAAGGAGAAATGTAATTCATTTTCTTGGTGTGACAAGGTGGGGATGGTGTTCAGATACTTGGCATTCTTTTCTTAATTCATCAGCCACTTAATGATTCACTGTTAGAGTCAGACACCAGGTTAGGCTGTCTGACTGGTTTTTGGTGCAGGGGAATGTGGGACCAAGCCACCTTTATGCTTACACACATGGGTGTACTCACCAGAGTGAAACTCACTCATAAATTTTATCTTTTATCTTTTCTCTCACCAATATTGCGAAATCTATTGACTTTCTTCTCCGATTTAAAAAGTGTACATAAATACAGTTATGTACACAGCCTGTGTGAGATTATCATTGCTTTTGCAAAAAATGGTAACCTGATCCCCTGATGTTGATTCAGTTGCAGACTGTGACCATCAGGTACAAAGGTATTTATTTAGTTTATAGAAGTTGGAATGTAAAAGCAGAAATTTAATTTGATCAATGTCACACTTACACTTTCATTGTTTACCACAGGCCCATATCTGCTTTTGTCTACTCTAACTATTTACATATTTAGCATCTATCTAATAAATTATCTATACAATTGCTTTCCAAGAAAAAGCGACCAAATGTTGGTTTCAGTTTTCACAGAATCATGACAATATTGTGGCAATCACAATGTTTGAAATGGAAGCTACAGTAGCTTTTATAATTTAATGATGTGTTTGGAACATGTTTTTGTCTTTCTCTGAGTTTAGGCCATGTTTTCTTTGATCACACTTTGATGATGTGTGCTTCCTTGGTGTTTTCATTCTCAGTGGGCAGGAACGTAGCATTCCCACTGGAGATGTTGCTGTGAGTCGCTTCATTTCCATTTGGCACGCTGTGAGCCATGTTGTCGGCCATTTGCAGTCTCCCCTTGCTCTCTCTATTTAATAACTGACAGCCTTGTAAGACAGATATTTTTGCTTGCTCGTTGCCATTTACAAATCCAAGATATAGTAAACAAAAATCCAGTTCTTAGCAGTTACAATTACTCACATACATAGCCATGACACAGGGATAGACAAACACATTATGCTCCACCCCATATCTACCCTCCTTGACTGGTTGGGCTTGTTAGTGCTGACGCCCATACCTGTTCACAAACAGAGGGACCAAAGCACCTGTCAGAGTCTTTCACTGTTTTAAATCACACAAACCTGACCACAGACCATCTGGAAAGAAACTCTTTGGTATGTAAGACTATTTTTTTACAGCATTTTAACAGTTTATAGATGTATTTATGAAAGGCAAAAGTGATCAATTGGTCTGTGTAAACTGTTAAAATGCTTAACTAGATTCTGGTGTTTGCGCTTATTTTTCTGGGTGTTTCCTTGCGATGATTGTAGAGCTGTCTGTCCTGCTCTAATAGTTTACCAAAGCTGAGCCATAGTTGTTCATTAATCATTTATCTGTGATGTCTTAAACCTAGGGCAAATATGTTCTCTGAGCCCTTGGTGTATTCGTATTTGTCACAAATATTTAAGACAACATTATTGAGAGACACTTGCTTTAGGAAAAGTAAATGTGAAGGAGCCTGAGGAATAATAATAAAATAAAAAATAGAAACTTACATTTGCATTCTGAGTTTGGCAGTACGCCACACAATTTTGCATATGCTTCAGCCTGGGTCTCTGTTGAGAAAAAGGAAATCTCATCAGTGTTTCATTAATATTTAGTCTTCTTTTCTTTTAAGAGTTCCCCGAGGACGTGTGTTTTCATCTGAACACTTTCATTTCCCACCAAGGTTTTTGCTCATTTGGATGTGTCTTAAAGGTATTGTTTAATCTCATTTATCACTCTTAAGTTTCTATTCATTTAGTACATATAATCAGGTTTGTAAGCAATCAGTATTTTTTGGAAAGTGGTAGGACAAGATTGTCAGCATGTCTAAAGAGTGAGACCAAAGCATTCCTCACTGAGCACATATTTATTGGAGGAGAACATAGCGTGGGAATGGCCATTTAGAAACTGACTTATCCATGTAATATGTTTCTATTTACATTGGTTTATCATCTTTATTTCATACATCTGTGTTCTGATACTTTTTTCTGAAGGGCCTTAAAACAGACGAGGAAAAGATGTCAAAAGGTAAGCACAGATCTGATGCAAAACAATTGATTGATTCTTTTCATATACAACCTATACTGCTGTATGTATATCAGTCGATTTGCACAAGATATTTATGCATGTATTTGGGTTTCAGAGGTGGATAAAGCAGCTGTGTTTCGTACCACCAAAGTGCGGACCAAGCTGAAAGGAGACGCCAGCTGGTTGCAGCGCCAAAGTGAAGCGCAGTCTAATGCAGAAACGGAAAAACCTTGGTAAGAGCATGGGTCTCTCAAACACATCTAAAAGGCTTAGAACACCAACAGATGAAAATAGAGAATGGGACTGAGGGACCATATGGGATCCACAGTAACCAAGAAAAACTGTCTGCAACTGCACTGCTACAGGTTCTGTCTCAATGTGTATGCCGTAAATACAAGATCTGTGAAAGGCTGTGTTGATTTGCTGAGAATTGTGACTCTTCACAAGATGGTTATGTGTCTGTCACTCAGATTTCCAGAATAAACAAAAGCAACACATTGTCATATTGTTGATGCTATGTATTTAATGACTAGTCTTAAAGGCTGGGAGGGTGCTTGTCCCCCATACCTGAGCTAAGTGTAAATTCACAAGAGTTATTTGTGTATTGCACATTTAACAGGATAGCCGAGGTGAAAGCGAGCCGTTCGAATGGAGACTTGACTGAAACCAGCCCAGTGTCATCACCAACAAAATCTACTCCTTCTCCGGTTAAAACCAACACTGAACGGTACACAAAACTATTTCACACAACTAGTACTTTGAAACCTCACTGTAATAACTGAGTAACTGATATGAAATGTTGTTTTATAAACCTAGAGCACCAACATCAGGATTCTTGATCAGGTGAGAGGATGTCATTTTTATGGCTTAAATAATTTGAAAATTTAGGTCAAAATCAAAAATTGATGGAGAATGTGTAGGACTATTCACAGCATGGGGTCTGTTGTAATTAATTATCTGTTTTTAATTCAGGGGCGTTTTTACTAAAACTGACAAGGCACCATCGTTGTCAACATCCAACGGCATCAGGTGTGGGCACATACTTGTATGAGCAGATGGAGTCTACCCTTTTGATTTCTCTCATCACTAACTTTTCTTTTCACTCACCAATGATATTTTGTTCTCTGATCACTTACATTTATTTTTGTGTGTGTTTGCAGCGGAACAACTCAATTTACCAAAAAACCCTCTGAGACCTACAAAAAAATGTGAGAACACAAATCTAAATCACAATTCACTTTTGGCACAAAGTGTATTTTCACTTCACATATATGTTTTTGTTCCTTAGTGCGCCACACACTGTCAGGAGCAATTTAGAAAAGCAGGAGGGTCAGCTTAGCCAGGAGGAACAGGAGAAACGGTGAGACTTGGACCAGACATACGCCACAGCTATTAAAAGTTGTATTCACTCGTGCCCAGAAATGAGATTACATTTTTTTGCAGAAGGGAGGCTGCCAGCAGTGTACTGAAGAACTCTGGCAGGCAACGCTCTTATGTACTGTCAGCTGCTAAGATTTACGAGTATGTAAATCTGTTTTTCAATTGCTTCACACAAAATGTAATTGTCCTATTTAAATACAACTAAAGTCATTTCCTTTTCATGAACAATTTATGTGATGCCATTTAGGTCAAAAGACAAAACGCCTGACTTATTGGTCAACAGCACGCCATCATTTGTGGCTAAAAGGTAGATTTTATAATAGGCTATAGTTATCACCCTCAAAGACATAGCCTTGTTCTTATTGAACATTTCTCCTTTATAATTCATCTTAGGAGAGAAAAACTGCTGTATTGTTAATTATTGTCTTATTTGATTGACCTAGGGTTGAGATTACCGATGAGGAAGGAGGCAATACTACATCTGCGCCTACCAGCTCCCTGCCCCCCTCTACTGTCGCCACAGTTACAAATGTCGCCCCTGCGCCCAAACCAAGATCAATGTATGATTTGTTAAGCTTTTCCATCAAAATTACAACAAATTAGTAACTAAGTAAGTTTCTTTGTGACATTATCACATGCTGTTCATTAATGTCATGTTTTGCAGAATTAACACTAGTTCATCACAAGCTGAAGTCAGGGAAGATGATAAACCAAAGGTAGCCAAAGTGGAAGAGGCCCCACCAAAGCCAGTTCAAAAGGAGCTAACCCCAGTGTCTGTGACAAAGAAAGATCCATTTAAAGACATGGTACCAGGTTCCACTAAAGTGGCCACTCCCCTACCTGAACTCATCTCTGATCTAGTACAAGCGACCTACGTAAAACCTGATGAACCCATTGCATTACTCAAGGCAGAACCCAAGCCAGAACCCATTGCATTACCCAAGGCAGAAGCAAAGGCAGAACCCAAGACAGAACCCATTGCATTACCCAAAGCAGAACCAAAGGCAGAACCCATTGCATTACCCAAGGCAGAACCCAAGCCAGAACCCATTGCATTACCCAAGGCAGAACCAAAGCCAGAACCCAAGGCATTACCCAAGGCAGAACCCATTGCATTACCCAAGGCAGAACCAAAGCCAGAACCCATTGCATTACCCAAGGCAGAACCAAAGCCAGAACCCATTGCATTGCCCAAGGCAGAACCTAAGCCAGAACCCAAGCCAGAACTCATTGCATTACCCAAGGCAGAACCCAAGGCATTACTCAACGCATTACTTAAGGCAGAACCCAAGCCAGAACCCAAGTCAGAACCCATTGCATTACCCAAAGCAGAACCCAAGGCAGAACCCAAAGCATTACTAAAGGCATTACTTAAGGCAGAACCCAAGTCAGCACCCAAGCCAGAACCAAAGATGGAACCTGAACCCTCTTCAAAGATAAGGTAAGTCAACTCTCCGCTCTTTTTCTGGGGGCACTTATGTTAACTTTGAGCCATTCTAGTTGATGGGGTCATGTATGTTAATAAGCAGCTTTTAGAGTATCTAAAAATAAAATAAATAAATAATTGGATGTAGCATTAACACATTTGATCCAAAATCCAAAGCATTTATTGATAAACATGTCAAATAATGTATGTGAAGGTTCTCAGTCATCCAGGTCATCTTGAAAAATAAATAAATCAAAAACTGATCCAGATGCTTTTACTTTAACCATTTCTTAATGTCAAATAATGTGTTTTTAGTGCATTTTACACACGCAGTTTGAAAACTGCATTGACAGGGATTGAATTAACTTTTAGGACCAACTTTTAGGACACACAAATGGTGTATATGTTCCCACTCCTTATATTTGTTGGTGAATGCTCTATTGATACTATTTTTATCACTGACTATTTTCACAGCTCCAGTGATGACACTCTCAAAGCCTTGTCCAGCACCCTCATTTCTTTTGGCACAACTCCAACCAGGTAAAAACTCAACGTAATATGAAAAAGAGAGTCTTACTGTGAAACTTAAATACGTGGAGAACAATTATACAAGTGAAAAGTACAAACCAAGTTCCTCATTCATGTCATAGCTGTAGAGCCAAACTGATTAACAGTAGTGCACAATGAATTTCAGGCTTTTACTTCCTTAAACTACAAAATCGATAAGATACTGTATCCTTGAATACAGTTGATTTCTTTAGTACAAACTATTTATACAGAGACAGGTGCGCTGATTTCCCCCCCCCCCCTTTTTATTGGAGTGTTAAACAGGTGTCAACTCCAGCAATCAGCAACAGAGAACCACTAATAGACAATCTCCTGGGTTTCAGTGACAGGTTTGTTTAAATATATCCTTGAAAGTGCACGTTAGGGCTGTCAAGATGGGATTCATGAACACAAGGTGGCACTGTTGGACTACTGAGTACTTTCTCTGTAGCTTCAATAGCTTTAAATTGTCCCATGAACCTTAACTGCATTTAGTTCATCAGACACTTTTCTCTTCTTGTTCTTTCTGTCGCATTTCATCTGTAGCCCGCAGAGGCTGGTTAAGCCCGTTCCCTCCAGCCCAGGACCTTGGAGTCAGGATCTGCTTAGTCCTGTAGACAGGAATAGTTGTTTCCCACTCATAGGTCAATTGGCAACTCTAAAGTATCCCTAGTGAATGAATGTGAGTGTGAATGGTTGTCTGTCACTGCAGCCCTGCCAATAAAACTGTCCAGGGTGTACCCCGCCTCAGGCTCAAAGCTGCTGGGATAGGCTTGTGGGATGCGACCCCTAATGGGACCAAGTGGTAGTGAATGAACGAATGAATGTTTCCCACCCAAGCTGCAGATACCACAGATATAAAAGCATAATATTTTTAGTGTTTAATATGTATTTGGGGATTTTAATGATACAAAGACACAAAGGCAAAATGACAACAAAAATGAAAATGAAAAAATAAGTAAATAAAAACCCATCCCACACAAAAATACTTCCCCATCCTCACTGTCATCTTACAAAAGCCAGTTAAATGCTAAGCAGACCTTCTAAAAAGAAAAGAGAAAAAAGCACAATATTTTAATTTTATATGTAAAGCATGATAGGTACGAAAATTCATGTTCCCCTAAACAAACATAGCCTTAACCTAACTTTCCAAGTTGGATTCACAGTGCCAGGGGAGCATGTTGGTAACTCTGCCTAGTATTTTACCTACAGTGAGCCATAACCAGCGAAAACTACCTGAAAACTACTATCTAAAGATGTTTTTATAATCAACATCTTTTATATGAATAACTGTCCCTTAAATGTCCCTGGGGTGATGTTATTTATAAACCTCCTCTGCCTTAGGTTTGATCCCCAAGTCAAGACTCTTTTACTTCCAAACCTCAGACAGAAACAAAACAGCATCTTCCTGAAGCGTGGAGTAACACACTGAAACACAAAGCCATGTCTTATCTGCAAATAGAAGAGAATGTTCTGTACTGATTAGTATTGCTGCTTTGTTTTGTCTTTGCCAACCTCAGAATGCAGCTAGAGGAGGAGAAACCGACAGATGAGGCACTGAAAGAAACACAAACGTATACGCCAATGACAGGCCTTTCTTAAACAATTAGCTGCCTATGCGCTGCTGTTGCCACCAAGGAACACATTGTATTCAGATATGCCTTGTAATGATTTCTAGTAACTCCACCTAAAACTAAACTATCTGTCTTTCTCCTCAGCATCACAGAGACACAATACCCCCACACACACGCACACATAAATGTGTTCACACACAGAAAGTCTGCTTTGTGCTATATTCGGATGCTTGTCAGAGAGTTTCAAGCTTTCTTCCATTGTAAATAGTGTATGAGATGAACCACGCTAACCTTTGCTTGTCCTCCTTTCTTTTCTCATCATGCTATTCTGCCATTCCCCCCTTCATTTTTTCCATGTCTGCATCGTGCAGTGAAGAGGAAAGTGCAGATCCCCTGAGTTCTCATGTGATTACCACAGTGACTGAATCCAGGTTCTTAATTATACAGCTACGTCAGACTCTGCTAGTCCATTATTATGACTCAAAGAGCTTCTGCATGTGTCAACTTCATGCTTTTCCATTATGTCCCATCTATTCATTTTAATCTTCTTCACAGTAATCGTTTAAGAAATGGGGTTTCATTCTTAATTTTGATAATTGTTCCAGTTAAGACAAATTAAGATTGTATTTATTACATTTGTCTGCAGGATCTTCTTGTTTGTATATGTGAAATTAAAATGGATAAAAGGAAATATCTGATTAGTTTAATTGGCATTGACTAATCAGAGTTCAGTTAAAGTGAAGTGGAAAGTAAAAACCCTGATGCCATTTAGCAGAGGAATTCTATTTCATTTGTCAAATACATTTCTGATTTTGATTTAGTTTGTCCTTCATTTGTTTACCATTCAAACTGCATTAAATCTTTCCATTATGAGTCAATGTGATCAGAATTCCTCTGACACACGATGGGTCCTGCTGACAATTGAGAGTGAAATCAGTGTGAAATTGTTTTTCAGCTCGACTGATCCGTTTGATCCATATCCGATTGGGACCACATCCTCTAACAGGTAATCATATTGGTTCGGAGCTGCAACTGTTTTCCAGCCAGCCAGATAACATCCTGTCATGCATAATGCAACAATTTCTGATTATGAGCCACTTTTCTCTATTGCAGCTCCTCTGACCTGCTCCAACCCCTCACAGATATTTCCAACAACAGGTACGGTTGTGATAATGTAAATCACCCTCTACTTTCTTGTAACCTTTGTTTGAACTCCTGATACTATCATATGTTTACATAATGTCCTTGTTACTACAACCTCTTGATGTTGTGGCTCGTTAAATAATTATTATTCATAATAAGCAAGCATCACCCCAGACGCACAAGCAATCTACAAACGGACTCTACTGTATTTCTCCATTTCTCACCTCATTTTTAGTCCAGATCTAAAATAAGCTTCCCCTGCAGTTTGAAAAAAAATACACTTTTTTTATGATTACTCCCTGTTCTTTATTCATGCACGCTAATGATAAAATTGATCTTGGTGCGTATATAGCAGCATGAGCAGTAATGTGTTGGACTCCTTCTCAGATGACATCATTCTTATTGACAGTACACAATTAGTTTGGAGAAGCAGACAGGGAGCAAAGACACAGGCATTACGTTATGGGATCAGAAAAAAGTCAATTAAATAATTTCACTTTGACATTTATATTCTTAAACTTTTAAGCTGTGGATTTCCTTTTGCAATGAATTCTCATAATCCTAAAACGATGTACGTACAAACACTTCTTTGTATGAATGTGAGAGCTATGTGTGTAAATAGTAAATAATATAGTAAATGTCCTCAAAGTGTTACCCAAGTGTATAAAAACTTGTTATTCTGATAACTTTCATAAATTCAAAACCCTGCCCTGTCTCTTTAAACTACATCTGAACTTTACTCAGAACACACATATCATGCTTCATGTGTCATAACTTGTCCATGTCCACTTTACCTCCTCAGTCTCAGCTCTCGTCATTCATGGGCACGCACATGGGACCCAGCCCGGGCTGAAAACACAGGGTTGAGGTGATGAGACACTTACACTACTATTTACCCTCCACACAATGCTATGTTACATTCATCTCCATTTAGCTGTCCGTGTCCATTACTCGCTAAAAGCCTTTCAATGTATCAACCCCTCTCAGCCAAGAAGCAGAAGCGGAAGGCCAAGCTGAAGCCCAGCAGACGGTGATCATGTTCGAGAGAAAGTATGTTTTTTTTCTTTCTTTTTTTTTTCTTTTGAAAGCTTTCTGCATATCTGCACCTTTTATTCCCATAACCTCCTTCCCTTTCACTATGAGAGACGTTTGCAGAGCATGAACACTTAACTCACTGAGCCAAAAGACATTGTGCAGTGGCGCTGATAGAAATAGGTCAGATAGAGTAGTCACAACCACAATAAACAGATCCCCCTTTCAGATATTTTTTATCAAGATCCACGGCAGCCCATTGTGATCCTCTGATGCTACAGTTTTTGTTTGTTTGTCCTGAAGGTCCAACGAAAAGAACTCCCCATGGGACAGGTGGACATCACCGACTGTGTATACGATCAACAGAACTTCAGATGAGGAGGAAGAAAAAATGTACTTACACATCTTTTTCTCATTGTCAACTGAATAATATTAGCAGCTCTTAAAATGAAATCTTTTGAAACCTTTTTGGCATCCTTGTCTAATACTGATTCTAAATGTTTTTAGGCCTGATTATACAGAAACAAAAACAACAATCACCACCTTTAGGTAAGTACAAAACATCACATTTAAGGTGCTAACTAAGAACAAGGCTGGCTTAAGGATTTAAAAATAAGGTTTGTAGTTTATAAGCAAAATGTATAGAGGCGGGTTCAGGAGGATGCACTGCAGCATCACTAAAGACTCCAGACCGCACCTGGTCAATAAAGCCGACCCCTGAGGAGCTGTGAGTCAGAGAGATCAGCGTCAGACACTTAGAAAAACTCCACAATTTCTGCTCACTGGTTTGCGTGGAGCTTATTGACTTCTGCAGCCCACAGTAATACACTAATACTGCTTTCTTGAACTTTCCAGAGAGATACACAGTGAGCCTGAAACTTCTATGGATCGGTAAGTTTATGATTTTGTTAATGTCAAGACACAACGTCTCGCTAGTATGAGTTTTGTTATTTTATCCTGTTTGGTCTGTTGGTCTCTTTAAATACACTTATTTTGTCCCAGCCTATTTGTTACTGCAAAGCTACCCTATTTACCTGTTTTTCTATGAGTGGGATAAATGTTTAATATGACCTAGTGCATTTCAAATCATATTTATTATTTAGTGTTGTGAGCTTCTTTTGCCCTTTTCCAAATTTGCTATTCCTTTGAGATTATATTAGAGCTGCGTTAGTTATACAGTGAGAGATTTAGGCCAATCCCTGTGGGAATGCAGCTGTCTTGTGGAGCTAAAGTTACCTGCGACTTGCACCCACTGCCTATTTAGTCTCACCAGAAGTTAAATGACAAGATCTGCTCGCCCATTTTCTTTCAATTTACCATCATTTCCATCCCTGTAATTATCCATCTCCAGATGTCAAATTAATGATGTGTATTAGAGATGTCCTTTTGTCAAAGCACAGGCCGTTAAACACTGCTTCATTAACAAGTGTTGGCAGAAAAATGATTATCTCCTGAGCACCATTTGACAGATATAGCCTTCCTATATAACTAATCATTTCCCTGACATCCGAGAGAGAAGAACTAACACTGCGGCATTGTCTCCTCTTTTGAAACTCAGCTTTCTGACAGAATACCAACGTGTCCAAACACCAGAACCTGAGACCAAAAAGTGAGTTTTTTAAATAGACCCTTTCCAAATCTACAGTATAATGGACTCTGTATAATTAACCTGATCTTTTCCAAAGGCCGTTTGTGTATGTAAAGGAGTATGTCAACACATCAGAGCTGTCCTTGCTTAATGCCAGAGATACTGACAGGTAAACATAGAAAAGTACTAATAATAAATTCTGCAATATTTGAATGATTAAATTATTTAAATAAATGCTTGTTTCTGCAAAAGGTCTGATTATTTGACATCAACTTCAACGACTTACTCCTACAGCAGTCCCCCCGCTTACCTCAGGTAATAAGACAAATCCAAAAACCCGCATAAACCAGTCTTTAGCTATAATCCCAGGTCCTTTGTTCCTGTTCATTTTGTTGTTTTGGATTCTGCTGAAACCAGATATATGTAAGCAGTAAGACACAAATTCCACCAAGCCTGCTCATTAGGAGACTGACATTAGAGGATTATTTACACCAATGCCTACCATAGGACCAACAGGGTCACAGGTTTTTCCACTAAAGTGAGCATCGCAGTGCATGGCTGAACTGACTTGTCTCTATTGCTATGTCTCCTTAGTGGCTCGCTGTCATCTCTGTGCACATACTGCAGGGAGCCTGTGGGCAGCGATGCCAAGATCACCATCGAGCACCTTAACATCAACTGCCACCCTGACTGCTTCAAGGTAATTCCCCTGCCTGCTCATTAGCACTGCCACTAAACCTAAAATATATATTTTGGTATTTATAGGATAGTCAAAATATATCTTCACATCCTTTAAGTGGCCTAAGAAATAATCTTTTTTTTTTTTCCAAAAAGCACTCGAATCCAAATTATGTTCATAGAGTTCAAGAATCACTTGTTTTTCTCTAGTTAATTCTGCCCTTGAAATGAAATTCTTCATTAAATTTTAATGAAAGTATTTCAGAGATGTGAAAAACACTTTACTTTCTTATTAGTTTCTAACATAACCCTTTTATCTTTTCAGTGTGACGTGTGTGGTAAACTTATGGGAGACCTTCTCCATAAGATGTTCATACATGGAGGGAAAATCCACTGTGAGAGCTGCTACAGAAAAGCTTAGACTGATTACCAAAGCTCTTCAGCAGCCTCTTATCCTTGTCCACTTCTCTTCTTGTTCATTAGCATATAAAGTGAGATGTGTTATTTGACAAAGTTTGGACTAAGTTCAGTTAAAACTTACTTTTGATGTTGTTGAGGGTGATCAAAGAGACTGTTACGATCAATATGACTATGAATGTTTGTTTTTGCTAGGTAATTAACTCACACACATTGTTTTATATAAAGGCTTGTTTTTTTCTATTGGGGAATACTAATATCTGCCTCTAAACTATGAAGGATACATCTGTACAACAGATACACTGCATTTAAATGTTTAACAAGTGGATGGGATGAGGAACTACAAGCCATTACGTTAAAGCAAATGATTTTTTTCTTTATACAAAATTGTGTTTATTGTACAATGACTTGTTAATAAAAATATAAGATAAGATTCTGCAAATAAAAAATGTGTAAAAACACAAAAAAAGAGAAATCAAATATTGCACATTTTTATCATTACAAACTATTAACTGCAAATACTATATGAGCTGAGAACTGGGTACAGTGATTTGTAGCTATGCTTCATTTGTAAAATTGTATTTCCTTGAGTCCATTGTTGAATTATATACTTGTATAGTCATTTAAAATATGTCTGTACATACAGTATATGCTTCTGGAAAATGAATGGCCATCACCTGCAGAGTGTAAAGATATTAAAATTGTGCATCAGCTACTGTCTTCACACTTGGTCCCAGTCTGCCTCTGATGAGCAACCGCACTGTATTCATTCAGTCACAGCAGCTGTGTAGGTAACATGTAATCTTAGACTTTTTTAGTACATATGCCATGAGCTAATGGCAAACTTCCTATAACTGGAAGGTTGGTGGTTCAATTCCCGCTCTCTCAGGTTCATACTGTTGTAGTGTCCTTGGGCAAGACACCTTGTCTCCAGCACCACAGCACTGGTGTCTGAATGTCTGATTGTAGAAGTGAGTTTGGTGGTGGTCGGAGAAGGTTTCTTCACACAAAGGCCCCACGTGTGAATGTGTGAATGGGGTGAATAAAAGCATGATGTAAAGTGCCCAAGAAGGGTATATAAAAAAAAAATAAAATAAAAATACTTTTTTTTTTTACCATTGCTGAAATTGTGGGAAAGGGGACACAGGTAATGTTAGCTGAATGTAATACTTTAAACTTCTTATACCTGAGACAAAACTGTAAAAACATTTAAATGAACAATACTGCCATTTAAATGCTACTGGATAAACGCCAGTGTCTGTTTGAAGGCCTATGTCAGTGTTTTCCTCTGTCTCTGCTCACGGCTATGTTTTGTATGTGCTTCCACAGCAGTGAAGGGTCTGACTCGTTGTGTCTTATCAGAGACTCCAGCCCCTCTGCTTGGTCCAGGCTTTGCCAGTAATCCTGAGGCCATATTTGCAGCCATCTGTGGATGGATACACAAACATATTAGGCTCTTCACAGAGGGCATTTTAATTAGACAATTAAAATAGACTGATTTTGTCCCCCGAGGACAATGTTATTCACAATGAAAGTACAAGACTTTCACACCTGGCACAATAAATATTTTCATGAAAAGCTTACCCGTCGTCTTCAGGCACATCCTGGATATCACCATAACCAGGCTGGGGTAAGGGGCAACCCATGTGAGAGTTATTAGCCATTTTAGGTGTCGGTGGTTCTCGGTTCACAGGAGCTTTTCTATATGCTTTTTCCGCTGCAAGCCTGGCATTCTCCTGGTCACATACGTAACATTCAAATCCATTTAGATAGTTGGGTTTACTCATGTCATTAACCCCCCATTCTCGGGTTTCCAGAGCCTCCAGTAATTTAGCATTAGTTATGCTCCTCAAGTTCTTAAACTGTAAGTATTTTGCATATTCTTCATCATTTTCATCCAGAAATTTAATAAAGTCTGTGAGAGCTTTTGGTGAGGTGAAGTCATCAATGATTATCACTGAGTGTTTGTTAGGCATCCAGTCGGCCACCACAGAGGAGCCTCGATAGATGGGCACACAGCCCTGGTGAAGAGGCCGCCACAGCTTCTCAGTCATGTAATCTGGACATAAGCCATTCTCCATTGCCAAATGGAACTTGTACCGTGCAACAAAGTTCATAAACATGGGATCCTCTCCGGTGGCAGTGGATGTGTCTTCCAGATGTTCAGGCAGGGGTTTGTTGTTCTGACATTTTCCATAAGAATCCACCTGGAGATAAAATGAGGAAAATAACATTATAGTAGGGGATGATTTGTAAGTACACATAGGAAAATTGACAGTGATAAATCATAGATAATAATGCATAGCATGCGGCAATTGTCAGTAGTGTACCTCAATGTACTTCATGAGCTCCTGCACATATCTGTCTCTGTTGGACGGCACGTCACAGTGAGATTGTATGTACAGCACCGGGGCCAGACCCTCTCTCCTCAAGCGGTTTTTCTCCTCTAGAGACACCGCTGTAGGCTTGAGCAAGTAGTCCAGCGAGGGCAACCACTGCAGGGTCAAAGGATAATCCGACTCCCTACGAAATGTAGCAGTGTAATTAAACAGCCGGATTCCAGGTCCATGGGAGAGGAAGTAATTATTCATAGGCGACTCTTCATGGAAAAGGGCCCAGGTCTGGTGTTGAAGTCGAGGAAGTGGTGCTTCATATGCACGGAAGTCTGTACCGTAGAATATAATAGATGCAGTCCTTTTATACTGCTGGACCTTTAAGTTGAGATGGCAATAGTTATGACTCAACCATTTTTACCTTTTGCCTTGAATTTTGTTGTATGATGACAATAAAGGAACTGAATGGAATTACTAGTGTGTGCAGACATATTAAATTATTCAGAGATTGTTGTCTAAGGATAAACTTTTCAAATACCTTGCGGTTACTTGTCACCAGACAGGAAGAGCTAGCACAGTCGATGCGTTCAGTGTCTCCTGGGAAATGTGGAAACAATCCCCCGCTCCACCAAAGCAGAATTGGCAGCTCCCTGTTACTGCGCTGATCATTGTTCCCAGGACCTCGATATGAATTGATGGAGGCAAACTCCATCTCTGTTAGAGCGCTCTGGGGCTGAAAGGCTCCATGGTCCACTGCCTCCCAGGCCCCTATGGTCAGCTGTTCATCTGGTAAAGAGGCAAAGGACACCCAGACCCAACACAGGAGGCCCAGCACCCCCAAACACATGCAGGGCACAAGCCTGGCCCTTCCCAACATCTGCCAGGGTTGAAAAAGTAAACATACATCAACAACTGGTTGCTTAGGAAAAAGTTAGTAGAGCTTACATAAAATTAAATAGAATATCATATAATGTCACTTTGGTATATGACAAACACAGCTTTGTGATATAGAATGACTAGATTGCCGTAGTTCTACTTTTCAGCTAACTGTGTGCGTCAGATTAGTTAAGCAAGATGCTAGAGGGAAATGTGGTGTGGGGAGGAGAAAAGGGGAATAAAAGAGAAGAAAACACAAATCCTACCATAATCACAGCAACATGAAGGCGCAGTCGTTGATTTCTTAACCCCTGAACAACAACCGCTGCTTGGTATCTTTTTCAGACGACACACACCAGGATACCGTGTGCAACAACAGTCAGCGGGACAGAATGGAGCAGAGATGCACAGCTGGGGTCTTCTTTGTCTCAGACTAGATGTTTTCCCCTGTAGCACAGCGACATCTTCAGCTTAGGAGTGGAAACTACATGTGCACAGCGTGACCGACTAAATAGATTTTTTTTATTAATTAAATCATCTCATGATCTAAGATATTATACAAACACTGATTTACATGTAGAAAGTTTAATTTAACCCTAGAACATAACTGTCCGCTTTGGGACGCATGGTTTTCCTGTTGTACACGCCAGGTCCCGGTCTTTGGGAGCGCGCACGTCACGAGAATCTCAGTCAGATGTAGGGAGCAGGGCAGACCACGTACACCGCTAACAAGACCCGGGTGAGTATTAGTAGTTCTTTGTATTGAAATTTAAGTCGCATATATTTGGCTTAAATTACAACACTGTTTCCACAGAATGTGTGCTTCTGTTGGGTTTATGGGCTTGTTGTAGTTTTACGTGCTATTGCACTGAGGCTAACGGTTAGCCTGACCGGACAGAAGGGAATATCAACAAGCCCTCATCATCCTTAACTGGCCCCGGCTAGCTTGCATGCAGACTGAGGTTATTTCTACTCTTCGCTCTTACCCTCTGGAACATATTTTTGGCTTCTTAGGCTATTTCGTTTCACAATTTACCTTAGTTATTGGGGTTTTACAAAATAATTGACGAAACACTTTTCCAGTCTCGCACTTTTTCAGTCACGACTGACAACAAGCTGATACTTGCTCGTGGTCTGCGCAAGTGCAGTGGACTCGTTTGCCCAGTAATCATGACTCGCCCCATTGTTGTGGTTGTTATATGCTGGTATGAGTTATTTTATGTATTTTTGCGCATTTTAATACACATAGGTAGTTTGGTTGTGCAGGGTTATCCCATGTATGTAGATAAGAAATAGTCATCATCACAGTGTTTGCAGTCTAAAGATCAAGGACTTTGGAAAACAGCTAGGTCATTGACCCTTGTCGATGCAACAAAGTAGCATGGGGAAAAATGCTATAATGAGTCAGAATGTTTCATTTCCTGTTCTTTGAATAATGACAATGTATTCTTCCTCTTTTTAGGGTATCGCTACTAACCCTGGTCTGCCACCTGCTCTGTAGGCCTCTACCCCAGGGGCTTAGCTGGGTGGGAGGAATTATGATGAGTGGAAAAAGTCTGTTGCTCAAAGTAATCCTGTTGGGAGATGGTGGAGTGGGAAAGTCCTCCTTGATGAACCGCTATGTTACAGACCGTTTTGACTCTCAGTCCTTTCACACCATTGGTGTGGAGTTTCTTAACCGGGACTTGGAGGTAGATGGTCGCTTAGTGACTCTTCAGATCTGGGACACAGCAGGCCAGGAGCGCTTTAAATCCTTGCGCACACCTTTTTATCGAGGTGCTGATTGTTGCCTGCTTACATTTGCTGTAAACGATTTGCAGAGCTTCCAAAACCTTGGCTGCTGGAAAAAGGAGTTCATGTACTACTCGGATGTGAAAGACCCTGAGCACTTCCCATTTGTGGTGCTAGGTAACAAGGTGGACATGGAGCAAAGGGAAGTGGGTGAAGATGAAGCTCGGGCATGGTGTGAGGAGAATGGCTGTTGCCCTTACTTTGAGACCAGTGCAAAGGATGACACTAATGTCACAGCTGCATTTGAGGCAGCTGTCCGTGAGGTTTTGGCTGCTGAAGACAAGATCGACCATGCATTGCTGAGTAGTACTATCGATCTCCATGGTAATCGTAAAACCTCTCGCACATCTTGCTGCTGATTGGTCAGCTACATTGACCTTTTTTTTAACCTTCCTGGCTAAAACTTGTTACAGTTGTGAAAGCTGGTGGGGTATTTTTTTGGTACATGTGCATTAGGTACAAGGGTCCCTGAAGATAATATGGATAAGATACCTTGTCAGCAATGCAGATGGTTGTTAAATATTACATCAAAGGTACATCAAACACTGGAACAGGTACATTTTAGTTCAAGAAGTTTGTGTTCACATAAACCTAGCTTCTGCTATGTCTATCAAAACAAAGAATAATAGAACTGTATAATACTTTGTAGTATTTTAATAAGTTACATTTAACTAATCAAGTGACAGAGTATACAAATTTCCACTTGAACAGCACAGTCTGCTTTGGCAAAGCCTCAAGCAATTTTTAACAGCAGCCATTAGTCCATAAACTGAAGGGAGTTAAAGGGACTTTCAAAGTATTATCTCATTGCCAGACCCACTGGCACTTTACTGTGAAGAAAATGTTCTTCTAGTCTGGGTAGGAATTTTTTTAAATCTTCAGGTGGAAAAAGTGGGAATTTATTTCTCATGTCTGTATAATGAGTTTTTTTTTTGAGGTACGGGAAAGTGAGATATTTTAATTGAGTCTTTAATTCAACTGTAATTATTAGGTACAGATTATTTTCAGTGCCCAGAATGACGTGCATCACTTTCTATTGCAAAACTGTAGCCTGACGATTATGTGGACCTGATCAGGATTAGAAAGTATTATTGCTTTTCCTACTGCCATTTACAAACTGCTGTTTCTTATGAGCAGATTGCTTTTTGCTTTTAGAAAAGCTAAGACTATGTTAAGGCTGGTGACTGTGTCCTGCTGCCTTCTGCATTGGACCCTGACATTATAGGGCTTTTCTGTGCTCATTGAAAAGACCATCTGTATTCTCTGACACATTACGTCATGCAGTTTCTGTGCTCACTCTTCACTGAAGTAATGAATGTGACCATTCATTTTTGCTTTTATTCCCATGTGTGACCTTGCTGCCCTGGTCCATTTTTGGCAGTATTGAACCTAATTTCTGTTTCTTGTGATGTTTACTTGTGTTTATTTAAATTGTAATGTTTTTTACCATGTCTATATATATTTTATGTTTTTTATTTTTACAGTCCATCAGTATTTATAAGTCAGATGTTTTACTTTTTATGTTACACTTTAGGTATATAGAGTTAGAGTTAGTTATAGAGCCATGTTAAATATTTTAAAAGGTACAACTGCTGAAAGCAGACAAACAGCACTTTTGGATTAAAAGTATTTTCTCACATTTACAAACCAAACCAAATTTGTTTGAAAGTTTCTGAACTAAACTCATCAAATGGCTTATTTCTGCAGGGTTTGTTTGTTCACACAGACCAGGTTCCTGTAGGGCTAACATAATCACAGGCTTTAGAAAAAGCAGATGTGGGTTTGCAATCTGCAGTGTCACCACCAAGTGCTGCCAAAAGCTACACAGTACACCTTTAAAAGATGAACTGTACATTTTTGTCTTAATACTTGAGAGGGGCACACCGCAATGCACCAACCTCTAGTAAGGGTCCCGAGAGCTCAGTTTTCATACCAGTTGCCATCTATTATTGTAGCAGTAAATCAGCTTAAATAGTTTGATTAATCATTGACATGCTGTATTTTCTCACTATTCTGTAATTTCCTGTAATCTCTCTCATACAAGATGTATCAAATGGATGGACTAAACCTCCCTATTGGAATAAATACTTTTTCATCTCTTGAATGCAGAATCAGATGGTAACATATTTGCCTTTACGATCTAAAATTGCATTGCATTAAGTTTTGTAACGACAACAGGTTGACTACTAAACTGAACTTACTGGTACTACAAAAGTTCCTTTAGTATTATGTGGGTTTACAACAAAAAGCTCAATACAACCTGGATATGTACTGTAGTGTTTAAAAAGAAAAATGCAGTTGGCCTACATTAAACCAAAGTGTAAACGAGGGCTGAACACCTTGAGTCAGTTTTAATGTTTTTTTTTCTTGTAACTTTTTAGTTGTGGTCATAAGTGTTTACTTAATGTTTAAAATGTCATAGAATCCCACATTTCCAAGCCATAAAAATATTTATAATTTTTGAACTCATGTCTTTTGACACTTCAGCCTTGTCAGTATAGTTAATTTTGAGAATGTAAAATGTATTTGGGCTTGTCTTTATAAATGTAAATTGCAAAGGGCATTCAATTTTAGGTTTTTTGAAATGACACTGCACATCTGTTTAACTTTCTGCAATGCTCTGCTCAGCACCTGAGCATTGTATTTGACCTATCTGTATTCACTCTTACTCTCATGTTTGACTTTGCACAATGGACGATGAGACCAACTACGTTGGCAACCGTGAATATCCCCAGTGCTTGGCAACCAATTAAAGAAAATGCTATATAATGAATACAGTTTTGTCTGTGGTCTTTGTCATCTTTTTATGCTCATGGCCTAAAAGGAAGGCAGTACTTCACACCTCTTAACTGGAAACAGGTGCGTAGGAGGAAGTGCACGTAATGCTGGCCCAACTAATACTAAGGCTCCCGCAAACTTGCAGCAACAGAATTTATTTACAAGTGAATCAAAGCCAAAGCAATGTTTTTGGCCATGGGCCCTCGTCAGGCAAATAGATGTGCAGTGTAAAGACTCAAGTAGGGAGTGGGCCGGTCATATCCCAGAATGCAATTCTGTGTAAAAATCTCTCTTATTTACAATGTTACATCAACAAAAAGCCAAGTTAATACTATGTACTAAATTTATCTACTAAATTCATTTACATGAAAGAGTACTTTTACTCATATGGCCTAAAATTTGTATTATAAACAAACATCTACTCTGTTTAGCTGCAGTCATTTTACCCTTAACTTAGACATTGCAATAACAGTGCTACTTAAAATATAATCTATATTGTCTAAAAGTGTGATAAATGAGAGACCAATCCAAAAGCAGTATAGGCACCATTTCCTTAAAAAATAAAATAAAAACCAGTCATGAACAAATTTTTTTTTATTTTCCCTCCATTAAATAAAGGTATCAACCTTCTACTACACTCTACAAAACAAATTATGGGCAGTTTGAATTTTTTCCAAAAGTAACAATCACATCTTATCTACAACTATTTTACATGACAACACAAAATTACTAATGGAAGGTATAACTGCCAAATCAAATATTCAAATGGAACACTACGGTATAAATGCCCACTATAGTATAAACTCTAAAATAAACTCAAGTCTGTTGTACAACAGGATGTGTGTCAGCTGATTCTGCATAGGGGGAGCAGAGTGCCCCCCCTCTGTCCCTTTGCAGCCTCCCATAAAGATCATAGCCCTTCCGCTCTTCTCTCAGCAGGCGCCTGAGCTTCCTCAGGTAGACCTGCCTTATGGCCAGCTGCAAGGAACTGTGCACCTGTCCACAAACAGGACAAGACAAAAGCCTTACAAAACACTTTACACCTGGATGTAGCCGCAAGTCAAGAATCACACGTTCAAATGAAAATGTTTTCATATAGGGCACACATGTTTACAGAATTAAAAAAAAAAAATTCATTAACACAAACAAAACAGTCAGCTGCCCCTGACAAATCCACTTAAGCTGGGTAAAGCTTGCACCAAAAAAAAAAAAAAATCTACTTATGTTGTAAGAGAATTTATTAATAGCATTTAAGAACAAGTAAAAGTGTCAGTAAAAACAATGTTATACAATAACTACATGACCTCTCAAAAGAAATAGAGAGAAAACTAAAAATGTTCTTTATCGCATACAACATCAGGGGTGTCACACCTCAACCATGTGTTTTAGACTAAAATAAGCACCTAGTGCTTTTGCCATCTCACAATTATGAGAATCAATTTGAGACCTTTCACGATCAGTTAAAACCATCAAAAAAGTTACGTCCTTATGTCAGAAACTATTCAAAACCACCTATAATTCCTTTAGTGGTACACATGAATTATTCAGGGACAGTTTGGGGTCATGCAGCAGCGTGGGTGTGCGCATGAGGGGCTGTTGCATTTGGCCTTTAGAGAGAAGTCTTACCCTGTCATTGTCCAGATGACCCTCTCCCTTGACATTTTATAGAACCCTTGGCACAGACTCGTATCGCAGGTGGCCCTCAGAATCAGCCCCTTCAGTGGCTTTTGTTGAAGGCCTTTCTCTGGCCCGTGAGAAAAGTCTTGAGGTCAGCATGCAACTTCAAATGCGCATTTGTCTGCCCCCATGGAAACCAGATGTGAATGATGGTAACCATGGTAACATGCAATGCTGATTATTTTGCGACAGCTGTAGTCTAGTGCGCTTTAAGCATGTTAGTTTAAACACTATTTTTATTATTTTATTAGTGGTTTGTTATTTCTGGTTGGAGTGTGATTGTTGCACTCACCACTAATGAACAGTATCCTCTGAAGTAACTGAAGCAATACCATGAAAACATAATGTGGTATAAAAAATGAAACAGACTTTTCCTCAGACCCTCAAAAAAAAAAAAAAAAAAAAAAAAAAAAACTTGTTCATTTTTTATATTGAAAACTTCTATAATATTCTTGTAAAAAAAAAACATTTTTAGGGAGCGTTTGTAGCCCCAAAGTCAACACCAAAGGCGTTTCAGCGTAGACAGTTCAGGCTCACTTTAGATCTTGACGGCTGGTGGTGCTTTAGTGACAGAAGAAGTAAGAGCCTGACGAGCTGAAGAGCCTAACACCGTGACCCTATGCCCTTTCGTCCCAGATAACGCAGAACAGCAAAGTTATAGGTGGTTGACACAGTGTAGGACAGCTACAGAAGAGAAGGGGAGACAAAGGGTGTCAAAGTGGAGGATAAAGAAAACACAGCATTTTGAAACTTTGTGATAAAAAGTCAACGTAAGCCCTTGGGCTTCTGTAATGGAGTATATGAGTATTATGGGAGAATCATCTGACTGGAAAAGCCCCAGACATTACATCATTAATATGATGTTTATGCAAGCTGACAAAGAGGAACAGAGGGCAACAGCACAATATTCATCTGTCACAGAAGCGGGGATGCCTTGCTGCCTACATGTCAAGCGTCACTGGGTCACAAGCCTTTCACTATTGATTTATCCTACTCAAAATAAATAAATAAAATTTGCATTATCACTCACCAGCGCCAACAGTGTAATGCCTGCACCGGCAAAGGCAGCAATGTAGAGATTAAAGGTGATACGGTACTGGATGAAAGAGATTGTCATTAATGTGCATTGTATTTTTTTTTATGTTTGGCAATTTAGCTAGTGTATTTACCTCTCTGGTCTTGCAAATAGTAGACAGCATCATACCACAAGCTTTTCCTGGTACTGCATTCCAAGGCAGCAAACCTGTAACAAACACGTTAAAAATATCTGTTCTACTGCCAGCATAAGCATTCTCTGAGCTTCTTCATTACCGTACTGTCTTGCATCGACACAGAGCAGGTTGATACTGGCAGGGGTTTCAGTCAGAACGTCAATTGTGTGACAGGTGGCATCCATGTTGTAGAAGAAGTAAACAGGCAAAGCAGAAAAGGCAAACACCAGCAGCCACAGCACAGCTAGTACATATGTCATCACTATAAACTGTACAAGAGGGACAGGGCTTTAACATTAGGAGACGCATAATATTTAGGAGAAGCATTAATAGTGACTCACTTGTATAGTACATTTACTTCTCTGGTTACACTTAATGCCTTTACTCCTTACTTCCTACTACTTAGCTTTCCACCAAACACATACTATATGTTTATCTGTGCATGTTCTTTAGGGTTTTTAGCAGCCGTTAAGATTTTTTATGTGTATTCATCCTAACCAATCCACTCTGGGCCCTCTCACCGTGGAGCTTAGGCAGCGGCCACACATAGTGCTTCGAAACTCTCCGAAGGTTTGCTTGGAAGCACTTGTGGTGTAGAAGCCCTCAGCCAACAGCACAATGCAATAGAGGAAGAAAAAGGAGGCCAAACCATAGATCACATACTGAAAATATTGAATTCTGCAAAAGAAAAATACAATAATAAATATGGGCTTATCTAGCTTCCAGATGGATTTGCACATTTGTTTGACGTTTGTCACTCACATGTATGCAAGTGTTATGTAGTCCTGAAGGTTACGTGCAAAGTATGTCTCGATGAGCCTCTCTGTCTCTGTGAGTGCCTGGTGCCCACAGCCACAGAACAGGGCGATGCCAGAGAAGCACAGCAGCGTGGCGATTAGAGAGCAGTACGGCACCCCTCCCAAACAACGCATGCAACAGTCATAGCAACCTGTCAGTCAAAAAAAAACATCCAAGTCAGGACACGTTATTAACTGTAAGTACTGTCATCAAGGAAGTACTCTATCACAAATATCCCAAAAATAAATATAGTTATTACAATCATCTCTCAAGGGCGTCTAGAGAAACTATATATTTTTTTTAAGTTTTTTTTTTTATGAAATCTGGTACTTAAAACAGGGCAAAGAATACTTTTATCACTTTTATCTGTTCAAGCAGGAGAAAAACTAGGATAACACTTTTTTTGTTGATAAGTGGTGAGAGAAATGTCACAATTTAAAAACTGAGTTGGACCTGCCACCCTCCTGTATGATGGTTGCTCTGCTCATGATCAAACTTCAGAATCAACTAAAATGTCAAATTTAGCGATTAACATCTTTAATATGAAAGAATAAATAAAAATAAATAATAATAAAAAAAATAAAAGCAAGGCTATGTCTTCAACTCAGAAACCAAAGATATTCTGAGGACCTTTGATGATAATTTCATTCAGATTTATTTATTTTAATAGTATTTATGCTTACACCATCTGGTGATACATTTGTTCTTTTACTGTATTCCTAATAATGATATGGTCTGAATGAGAGCCAGGCACTAGACTTGTGTCCATATTGACCCAGCTTGCAACCTATAACTCCATTCAGGAGCCAGCATGCAGTTTTTGAGAAAAAGGGGGAGGATGGATAGGAGAGACAAAGTCCAAGAGACAGAGAGGCTGCTTTTGTGACTGCAAGAGACAAGCTCTTTTGTCCTGGCAGCATCATGGGGGTACAAGGGCTACCAATGTCCAGCAAACAAAAGCCAGAGGCACCTCTGTGCTTTGTATGCATATGCTCATGGAAACACAGTTCTGTATTTTATTTTATTTTCTAAAAAGACACGGGAATAGAAAAGTAAACCTCATGAAAAAAAGGCAAATCTGTAAACAAACAATAGATTACATCCACACAGACACAATTGAAGTAGACAGACTGGTTGGTACAGAGAACAGATTGTAGGAGGAGCAAACTGTCACTTGAAAACATGTGCATTGCTGTTTTGAGTGAGTGTTAGTCAACATTTAGAAACAACGAGAAACCCACACTAATAAAAATCGTACATTACAAACACTGGAAATGCCTTCGGGAGCACCTTGCACTGATTAGCTAATCAATGACCCCACGAGCAGAGAACAGCGCAGTGGAAATACGCAAACATGCAAAACATATCTAGGCCAAATTCGGCTTTTAAAAATTGAGAAAGATTGAGAGCTCGCGCAAATGCGACAAGGCTCTTCTGAAAGTAGCCCTGCCATCTCAAGCATGAAATAAATCTCATAATATAAGTGGAGCATCAGACGGTGAGTAGCCGGGCCTAGAGTGAAAAAAAAGCCGTAATAACTTTTGCCCTCTCGTACAGTCCTATCATTTCAGTACAACGACACACGAGAGACTGCAGATTTGAGAATATAATATAAAATACTACTTAGTTTAAAATATCTTACCCATGTCTGGAAGGATGCGTTTGGACGTTGCTGGCCACTGTTGCTTGCTCCACACAGCTGCTCTGCTGATGATATGCGTAACTGGTCTTCGGCCCCCGTATATCAATCTCAACTCGCTTTCTGTTCCCCCAACAATGAACAGGCCTCACGATGACTGCAAGTGCAATCTTAAAGAAACAATGTCGCTTTTCAATGAACTCTGGGTAGAGAATAATGAGGAGGTCAAGGTTCTTACGCTTGGAGACATTTACTACGGTCATTGTTGCAGCACATTTGCATAGCAGACTTTGCAACTTAACTTGCAAATAAGGAAAGAGGGGGATTCTATTATAAAAATAAGTACAATTCCCACCACAAAACAAGACAAACCATTAAAGTCGAGTCTACAGTATCACCGCAACTTTCTAAATAAAATGAAACGTCTAGTGAATATTGTAAAAAAAAAACAAAAAAACGCTACTAAAGCCTTAGGTGCTCTGTCAAATTGGGCAACACAGACGTTTTTTTGAAAAAGCAGTGCTAACTGTGCACAATATGCAGAGGTGTTGCAATGGAGTAAGCAAAAGCAAGGCCCCACGGCGGAGGAGGGGCCTAACATGTCTGCTTATGTGCATTCGTTTACTTATTTATATGTTTATGGCTACAAAATGACAGTTTGATGAACAATGATGAATGTGTGTATATATATATGTGTGTGTGTGTGTATAGATAGACCACGTGGTCCCTCCTGCATAGAGCTGCCAAATTCTGTAGAAACACTAACAATATGGGGCCCGCAGAAAAGAGAAAGCTAAAAAAATACCCATGTGGATAATATACCATGGTAAACATTATAAAGGTGTTGTGTTACAACACTGTGGGAACCAGAAAATAAAGTAGAGACTAAAGTTAGTGAAGAGACACAATGCCTCAGAACAAGCTTGTTTAGGCTGAGGTACATTTTACTGGAACTTAATTCCTCATTTGTGTTACATCTATTCAGTCTTGACATTTCCTTCCTCCGAGTTTCATTTTTCCTCAATGCTTTTACAAAAGGATTAGCTGTTGTCCAAACAAGGTGTGTTTCTTTCAACAGTTACATACTGACATGATCAAGGATGAGGGACACTGTATTTTTTAGCACAGTTTCCTGTCAATTCTGTTGAGCCCCTAATGTGTATCTTAAGTCATCTTAACTGTTGTTCTTACTGTTTTTGTGACTACAGCAGCAGGAGCTCAGTATTGCCACGGATCTTAGGCAAAAGGCTGCAACCTTCTCTGATTTATCCACACATTACCTTCAGAAGTGGGGTAGAGAACCAGTCCTCTCACAGACGCCTCCACCTTGCACAAAACGCTGCTGCACGCGCACGCCTGTGAACAAACACTCAAGTCAACTCGAGTCCTATCAGTCTTGTTCTGTAAAACATCTGCTTGATGTCACTAGGTCTAGGTTTAAACAGTGGGGTAATCCTTCCTTTGCTGTAGCCGGTCCAATGCCTGACTCATGTTTAAGGCTAAGCTAAAGACTTACTTATTTAGAAGTTCCTTTGACACTTTGGAGCCACTTTTTTATATTTAGGTTGTTATTTATATTGTTCTGTATCTCAGTGTTGCACAGGTTGTTGTAAGGTGCTATATAAATGTTAAAAGTTTGGATTTATTGAATTGATCCCTTTGACGCCACTGCATGATGACAGACTTGGGTTCATCTCTGTCCAGTAGATGGCAGACTTTCTTCTGTCTCAACATTTTGGCATCAAGGAGAATTTTATTTTATATTTTTTGTTGAAAACTTTAATTTCCATTATGCCTGTTGTGTTTATTTAATATTGTTTTCTATGTTGTATACACTTACTTATACATTCGTTTCTGTAATATTCTATGCTATAGTTTTTAAGCAAAAACCCTTTGGTGAATATGTAATTGTCCAATGGGCTGCTTTATTTAGTTTTATTTGTTGTAGTTAGAAACATGGTGCTATGTTATTTGATCACTTTCTGCTGCTGGCTCAGAAATCCTTAGAGAGATGCCACTCATGTTTTACAAGCCTTGTTCTCTGCAAACCAGTTTGTTATTCACAGTGTTTTACTGACGCTCTTTTTGCCCCTTTTATTTTTCTTCAATGACAAATATCTTTTTAAGCTTGCTGTACCAGTTTTAGCGACTCACTTTATATATTATATTTGTAAATGCAGAAATTTACAAACTCTTAACATGGCACAGTTAATATTCAATGCATCAATTTACCTGTTTTGATTTAAAATGTGTCATAGAATAATGTAACAGGAACTCATGAGAGAAACCAGCATTTGAAAAGCTTTCTCTGAACATAGCAGGATTTATTTGCGAACATCTGTCAACAAAAAAAAAAAAAAAATCCAACCGTTTAGTGAAAGTCGTGTAGTAGTTATTTTCCTTGGAGGAGATCCAAAAATGTAGGTGAGAGGCGGTGCTGTCACATAACTGGCATGAGAAAGTGACTTGAGATGGAGGCGTGCTCAGATGTCCCTTAGCTGCCCTCTTTTTGACTCCAGGCTTCGTCTTGAGTGACTTTCAGCACCTCCTGACCAGTGAACATGAAACCTCTTTGTGGGTCTAAATACTTTAGACTCCCCATCACTCAAAGCTGGAAATCTGAGAAAGACCTAATCCAGTTAGCAGGTGATTACCTCAGTGCTACTTTGATTGAGCAATGGAGTCACAGCCACATCTAAGGTAATGACTATTGGAGTACAGTGGGGCTTTACTGTAATATTGTACATTAACAATGTTACAGTCTTAACAGATTAAACACACATGTACAATAACAACACAGATGATGATAATCAGTTCAGGAAAATAGTCTTCTTTTATCCTAAAGCAATGTTTATCAGAAAATGGATCTCTTTTGTGTCCACTAAATGCACCCTTGAATGTTTTACTCTTGAAAGATAAAACATACTTTGCATCAAAATATGAGAAGAATTTGATGATAGATTACCTCTCAAACCCAAACAATGTGTTTTTTTACAGAATTCATTCATGAAAGTAAACAAAATTGGGATTACTCAGGTCCTGTTATTCATCAGAATATTGTTCTCTGTATGATCTTTTGTTTTCTTTTGGGACTGTCTCTTGCTTTTTTTCCAAAAACAAACAACAGTTACCACAAACATACACATCGATGCAATCATCATACCTAGGCCTAGTAACAGTATCCCGTAACTCAGATTTGTGGACTCTTTGACACACCCTATGCTCTCTGATGTGCTGGAAGTCAATAGGGGGTAAGGGGGTCCTGGCGGAGGGGGTTCTTTGTCCATGTGGCATGGCTCTAGGCTGTCATTGACCAACAGATTGACCCAAACAGCAGTCTGAAGTGGGAATGGCTCTCCCCCATCCTTGACCACAATAAAAAGGTTATGCATTCTCAAGTCGTTCCCTCTGAGATGTTGAGTCAAGGTGATGTTTCCTGTCCTTGAGTCTACTTCAAAAGGGTTGCTCTGCTGCATAACCGTGTATGTTAACTGGGAATTCAGCCCCGAGTCCTCATCGACAGCATAGATCCTTGTCACTGTTGTGCCTGTTGTTGTCATTGGGGAAACAGTCAGACATGAGAGATTACTGTTTGGTAGGATTACCTTTGGCTGGTTGTCATTGATGTCCTCAATGAAGACAGTTACTCTGGCACTGGAGGTCAAAACAAATGGAGAACCGTGGTCGGACGCCACCAGCCAAAATTCATACCGATCTTGTGCCTCTCGATCTAAGCTGGCTGTGGTGCGTAAAGTTCTTTTGGAATTATCTATAACAAAAGGTCCACTACTGTTTGTGACATGTATTTCTGTTTTTCCATTCTCCCCTTCATCTGGGTCTGTCACACCTATTCTCCCCACTTGGGACAACACTGGTGCATTTTCAGGAATGAAAAAAATAAAGTGAAGCGTTACAAAAACAGGTGCATTATCATTTTGGTCCAGTACTCGAATGGACACTGTGGCCATAGACTCTAGCGGAGGAGAGCCATTATCTTGCGCAAACACATTGAGGTGGTGTACACGCTGCTTTTCTCTATCCAGAGAAGCAGACACAAACAGTTGGCCTATGTCGTGGTCAATGTTAAAAATTGTAGGTGTGTGCTCGCCCAGTCTGTAGGTCACCCTGCCGTTGTCTCCGCTGTCTGGATCAGAAGCTGTGACCTGCAGCAGTGCCATACCGGGCTGGTTATTTTCCTCCACATCCAGCTCATATCGCGAGTGCAGGAAAAGGGGGTGGTTATCGTTGATATCTGTCACCAGTACCCTGATGACACGACGTGAGACGGTGATCACAGATTCCCCAGCAGAACTCAGCACTACCACAGAAATTTGATGTTCCCTTTTCGTTTCATAGTCGAGTGGCTTTGATGTGGAGAGCAGATATTTGTCATTCTGCAGGTTCAAAGTAAAAGGCACTTCACCCTCAATGGCAAGAGATGAGTCTTTTAAGTCTCTGTCACCCTCAAGCTCTAAAACTGCCAATACAGTAGGGGGCTCATTCTCCGGTATCACCAGAGCCTGGTTTTCTTGCCTCTCTATGAACCTGATCTTTATTGTAGGCTCTTCTTTGGCCCTGGGGAGGACAGATACAGCTATGTGAGTATCAGCTGGGGGGCAGTGGTGACTACTGGCTAACACTTTTAACACTAACTCCTCCAAGATGTCACTCTGGAGGTCCTGTGTTAGAGTGATGGATCCAGTGAGACTGTCCAGGCTAAAGAGTGTCTTAGCCTGCTCAGAGACTTTGGGGCTGAAGGAGTAAACGATGGCAGCATTTGGACCTACATCTGCATCTGTGGCTTTCACCCAAGCCACCACTGTGTTCTTCGGAGAGTCTCCAGGAATGGTAACATTATGGGGGCTCTCAGAGCTAAAAATAGGACAGTTGTCATTGACATCTGCCACTGTGACTATTAAGACTGCTTCTGAAGTTAAAGACGGTGTGCCACTGTCAGTAGCCACAAGTGTCATGTAGTACTGATCCTGGGTCTCCCTGTCGAGGTATGCTTGCACAACCAGCTTAATAGAACCTTCATCATCAACATCTAAATCAAAAACCCCATCAGAGCCTTCTAGATGGTATTGGATGTGTCCATTACTTCCAATATCACAGTCCTGAGCCAGGTCATCCAGTAAGAAATATGCCCCCACAGTAACATCCTCGGACAACTTTAGATGTATTTCTGTGTTTTCAAAATGAGGCGCATTGTCATTAATATCCTCAATAATCACAGGAAACTCTATAAGCTCTTCTGTGGGCCCTACAATGGCAATGTGTAGAATAATGCATTCATCTGCTTCTGTCACCTCAGGACACAGAGCTTCACGATCAATCCTTTGCTCTGTAGTGTACAGATCCCATGTGTTGTTGTCCAACCTGAGATAGTCCTGTGTCAGGAGCTGGTATGGAGGCAGAAAGTGTTTTTTGAGTGACCCAACCAGAACACCAGGCTCCTGCTCCTCTGGGATGTAAAACTGGACCTCATCACACACTGAGTTAGTGAGATGGACAAAAATCAGCAAACTCTGAAGGGAGACAAAACAAAATATGAGTAACAAACACTGAAGCAGTTTTTTATATTGTATAGGCACATTTTATATTAAAAGGCATGGGCAATTTTATAAGTGAAGGAATTTGAACTCAGGTTACAGTCTATTAAAGAGAAACGGAAGAATGTTTTAGCAGTGCTTCTCTCTTATAGCTATTAATCTAACACCACAATTAGAAAGGCTTGTACAGAGAATCCATATGATTAGATTTTCAAATGTAAAGTCTATGATTTGAAATGTAGTACACTCTGTACTTTTAAGTTAGTTACTCACAGTTACATTTTATGTAAAAATCCAGTCAGAATGGTTCTTTTCTCTTACACACTGACCTGCAATAGTACAGCGCGGCTCATATTTGCTGCTCTCCCATGGCCCATTGCCCTCACATGTTACCTGAGTTCCTTTGCACCAACTGAACGCTGAGGACAGAGGGAGCGACCTAAACCTGAGCGGCAGAGGCATAATTCATTACATGCCACTCCCACATCAGTTACCTTGTGAGGCAGGACTAATACAAGTAAAGTTTCTGTGGTTTTACTACATATCATACTGATGAATAAAGTGATTAGCCTGGGGTTCACGCGTCAAAAACATTTCCCCCTTGAACATTTTATTTGAAGGAGTGGTGTTCTGTAGAAAAACATTCACTGACTTCTTCCTTGTTACTTTATTTCCAGGAACAAATTCCTGTGCTTTATGTTACATTTGCTAGAACCTGTTCTTTATATTAACATAATCAATTATGTTTGTTATAATGCAGGGGTTTCTGTCTAATGACAATATTATCATTAAACATCAACTTGTTTTTTCCAGTATTGTGTTGCCAGTTCAACATTTATCTCAAAGTCAATCCTTAGAAGAATATTGTAATATTTTACTTGAAGTACATATTTTTTGTACCAGTAGCCTGCTGCCAGACAATGTCTGTGAAACTGGGAATGAAGAGCGGTCGCTCTCGAGGGCCCTCTGCTGTGAGCACTGGGTACTGCTACTGTCACTCAGACCTCTCGATTGTAATAAATGTCTTTTACAGAACTGGCAACAGATTACTTTAATTTGAGCCATACGTGATAATAATCTTTGTTACAATCAACGCCCTTTTCAACGCAAGCTTTTTTGTTGCTAGTTTTAGTGTGGGGGTAGTAGAAAATGTGGGAAACTGCTCTGACAGCGGGTTGGATTACGTAATAGTTCTTTCCAGACTCATTTTGCGACTCAGGGCGCGACGTGATTGGCTGCGTGGCGTCCGCGTGCTGAGCAGCAGTGGGGGGCTTCAGAATAAACGTGCAGACGTGCTCGTCAGTTCACACAGCCTCACTGTCAGTTCGTGCTTGAAGTTGTACTTCTTCTACCAACATGTCCTCAGACTTGACCACAGGTAAGTCCAGCGACCTTTGGCCAACTTAAACATTATTACCAAGCTAAAATTGATTATATTTATACATTCTTTTGATTTGATATTTCATAGTAAAGTAATGGTTCTACACGTTACACCATTGCCATTCCATTTTCTTTTCTGTACTTTTTGCTTTTTCTAGTGATCCCTAACTAATTTGTCACTTATAGTGTTTAATGGTAAATATGGAGTCAATATCTTGTCATATTTAGACAAATTAATATTAAAGTAAATATACTGAATCTCAAAGTTTGTGGCAGGGTTACAATAAGTTGGACTTCCATTTCAATCAAAGAAAAAAAATATGAAGCTATTAAGTAGTAACCCTAATGTAACCCCTGAAATAATAATTAATCATTATGTTTTAATGATTAACAATTAACAATTTCAAATGAATGAGTATTTCTTTCTTTCTGTACTTTTCGCAGACTTGGAGCTGGGCGATTTGCTGCAGGAGTTCCAGGACATGGTGGAAGAACTGAAAGTCCCTTCTCAGAACAAAGCTGATGCATACCAGCACGTTTTGGAAGAGGCCAAGATCCGTACAGGGCAAGGGGACGGCAGTGAGGTCGAAGACTCTGACTACAGTAAGTAATAACTGCTCTCTGTTATTTTCAAAATCAAAAGTGTAAAAACGAGCCATTATTTGGTGCACCATTTGTTGATTGTTTTGTGGTTACATCCGGGCCCCATGGGTGTTGGCTGAGCCCCTTTATCAGTACAAACAACGGCAGCTTGGCATTTTTTAATTTTCATGAAATTAGTGCTACACTTCCCTGAATACTTCTAAGCGTAGCTGTTTGGCTCATGACAAAAACGGATCACCAGAATGAACAACAATTAAGGATTACAACTTTTTTTTTTTTCTTATAGTCTTTTTGTTGTTGTTGCTGAGATAAAAGAAGAAAGCTTTTTGCTGCTCCCATGTGTCATGATTATTGAAAGTGTTTTGGCACCTAATGGTTCAGTAGGAGAAGCTCGCAGAAGCAGGCACATGGGAGACACTGAAGAATCATTTACCTTCAATATTTTATGAATGTTTTTATTACATGCACTGCTCTCATTGTTTTAGCCTTGTTGATCATTTACATGAACTGTCCTTGGTGGTTGTAATGTGTTTATTATTACTTCTTCCTCCAGGCAGCGAGGCTTCTTTGGGAAACAGTTTGAACACCAGTGAGGAGGAGCTCCACACAGCAGGCATAACGATGGCACCGAAAGGTACTAGAGGCATCGATCTGCTATCGCCATCCACATAGCCCTCGTTCTACAGTGATCACTATCACTTCTGCTCTGATCTCTATCACAGCCACACAAAACCTCTTTACATTTAAGCTGCGAGCTCTATTGTTTTTGCACAACAAAGCCTCTGGCCCTGTCACTGTGAACTCCTTTCTTTCCAAGTCTCAAGCAGGGATTCTTTGTGCTGTTATGTTTTTGGCACAGTGGCTCAGGTGTGTGCGAAGATGCTAAGAGAGCATGCATATCTCATTTGGATTACAAAACAAATTTTCATAGGTGTTTTCATTCAGGTGTTCATATAATGTCATTAATTAATTTATTTGTTTTTTTACAGACTGCCATAAGATATAAATTCTTGACTTACATGTTTGAAATCATCTCTATCTTCTGTAGCATAATTTATTTCTTCTAGTCCAAAAAACTGATTTGTGCTTATGTAATTCTGAGACTTAGGAAATACCACTGAACTCCACAAAAAATGTTCCATTTCATTTCTTTTCCCTAAAGTTTCTCAAATTTCTCTTCTCTCGGTTTTTTTCTTCAGCCAAGTTGGGAGACACAAGAGAACTGGAGAGTTTTATCGACATGTTGGACCGAGAGCTTGCTGGTATGTATTTAAGAATATTATTCTCTCTATCACTCAATCTTTCCTTTATTCCTTTGGCACTTAAGATGACAAGGCAGTGGGCTGCAGTGTGTAATAGTGGCAGTGACTCTGACACAGAGCATTTGTTTTACACTTTGAAAATCATGGACCAGTCGCCAACTCACTGTTATTCTGGAGTACCCTCCTCCATTTATCTCTAAGCACCTCTTGTGTGTAAATGCCATGTCTGGGGACCCAGGTGGGCTATCTATATGCCCTTTAGTGATAATAGCACACTTGACTACATGAGCATCATGATCCTGCTATCAGCGCTCAAGCAGTGATGTTACACAGGCCTTAGGAGAACAAAACACAAAGACAACAAACATATATTCTATCACTGGGTGCAGATTAGTGTATCTATTAAACCTGTGCACATATTAAGATACCAGCATGGCTTTTTGTATTATCACCTCAATTATTATTTTATTTTTTCAGAAATGTGAAATGGGAGAAAGTGAACACATTGAGGAAAGGGGAATGGGCTGGGATGACTGTCGAGCAGATGAGCCCGTCTACACGAGAGCTGATCTAAAAAGCAACTGCTTCACCGTTTGCTGCAGGGGGAGAGGTTAACATCAGAAATTAAAAGAGCATTCAATTCCATAAAAAGGAACCCCTGGCAACGTCTGTCCACCGTCCATTTGATTGTACGAAGTAAAGTAAATAGTGTTAAATTTTCATTAGTACTGTACTTTTATAATGTTTTAAATTTATAGACTGACCATTATTCTGCCTGGATCGGTTCAGATCTACTGTAATAAAAATGTTTGTATGATTTGAGATAGGTCTAATGTACATTTCTACATATTTTTTAATGTTATTTGTTGTACAGTTAATGTTAAATACAGATATAAATAAAGCTAATATTTGATATACTTTGTATTTCTTATTTTCACTCACACAATATTTAAGACATTTTCTCTTTGAAACCTTGACAGTAGTGACAGCATATTATTATACAGTAACATTTCTTAAAGTTAGCTGTTTCTGCTTTTACTCTGCATGTCTCATGTTTACGGTTTGTACCTTCACTTCCTGTCTGCATTCCCACGAGTTTTACTTCTGCCACGGAGATGGAAAACCCCTAAGTTCACCCTAGACAATAAATAAAAGAAAAATGTGTCAATGGTGATTCGGGAAAAGATGCTTGTTTAGATTTGTTATTGTATCTAGAGCATTTTTATTTTATTTTTTGTAGTTTTATAGTGCTTTTTTACCTAGTAGGCACTCAAAGCGTTTTACCAGTGTTACAGCTGACCACTGGAGTCGTGTCTAGCTCAAGGACACAACAACAGTATGAACTGTGGGGGAGAGCGGGATGTTATGTATGCTTTTGACTGTATGTAGACAGGAAACAAAGTTAGATAAATAGTTGTAGTGGGTTGCACTGTTGTATCTGTTGCAGGTTTGTGCTTCCTGTTAAATAAGCAACACAGCTTTGTGAAACAGAAAGCTCTTTTCAGCCCTGTGGCCATAATGTGCGGTTTGGCTTGTGTGCTTTGAGTGACATTGACAGTGTAATGTAGCTAGAGTAATCAGAAATGATTTTCTTTTGTGTTGAGAAAAACACTTTAAGTGAGATTTGTGTCAAAGAGCGAGGACAATGTAAAGTTTGGTCAAGTTTGGTTACATAAGTTACATAGAGTTGTTTGAATTGCCATGATCCCAACTTTAAAAATCCCATTGACAGTTTCTTGATTTGGTCTGTCATCCAGAACACCTGCTCTAATGATAGATTATAGATAGACAGAAGGTATTTAAAGGACACTTTGTTTGGAAAGTTGAGGTGTGCTCTGAACTCTGGCCAAGTATTTAACCCTGCTGACTGGTAGCTGGCAGACAAAGTGGGAGTTTAAAGAAAGAGCAACATTATGTTACACAAAGAGGAATAATGGGATCAGAAAGTGTGCATACAGGAAAAACAAGACTGTTCAAACAACAAGGAGAATACACAAGAGTGGTATAGAGTAACCTGCTTCTCCTGTGTTCGTGTGTGTTGTCTGTTCCAGTTAGATGAATGCAAGGATGACTGATTGAGGCCGCAGCTGTTCTGGAGAGTAACAAACAAACTTGGCTTTCAAAATGATGGAACTTCATCTCAAACCAAGGGCACATGCTGTTTTAGAAGAAGACTGAAGAACAGCACAGATCAGCTGGATGTAAAATGAAAGCTCTGCGCGTTAGATTTACTAGTTCACTGTGTATTGTTGTAAAAGTATATAATTAGTGTGTACCTGTTTTGTGGTTGTGGTACTTGACATGGGCAACTCAATTACCTGCTGTAATCCACAGTGTCATCTCACTGTACAGGAACAGTCAGAGGCAGATAATTATGCAGCATAATTATTTTTACTCGATTGCTCTTTGGTGGGATCTGATGTAATATATCAGTAAGTCTTATGGGAACACCTCCCCATTGTTTATCTGCTAATTACTGTGAGGGTGGTGTTTGATTGGCAGCATGCTCAAGAAGGTGGCCGGTATGTCATCCATTTGCGGTGTTTAGATAACAGACAGAGTAAATGATGAATGAACTGGATTCATTAGCAGGTAAATTAAAATGAATTGATGTTATGATGAGACAGAGAATAGCCTGGGAAAGATGAAGTCTCAATAAAGATCTTGCTGCGCCCTGTGGCCTTCACCTGTAGTCCCAAGCAGCTGGTAATAAATGTCACATAGACTTAAAATCTCTGCGCACAATGCTGGTTTGTTTTCTTTGCAAACTAATGAAAATGTAATTGACTATAGCAGAAAGGAGTCACTTGTTATTATCACACAATGAGTAAATGAAGCAGGGATATGGCCTGTGCAGTCAGGCTATCATGGCCGAGATGAGAGCAGCATGCAGTGCACACAGTGTTCTGTCATCTGTCTGATCAGAGAGCGAGCAACGCCTTTCCCCCGAGAGCCTCCCAAATGGTCCGAGCTAACAATGGTCTCCCAAGGAATTAGGCACACACCCAGTGACTGAACAGCGGCGGAGAACACACACACACTTACATAACAGAGACCAATCCCTCGTTCTGTGGCCACAACACTGGGCTGTTAATCCTACATGAACTACACTAACACTCTTCTTTCACACCACTCATTGATTTTGATACAACATGATCAAAAGTGAGAGATATTTCTGCTTGGAGAATTATAGATCAGCATTTTGACTGTCATATCTTGCAGTTCGCAATCTGTTATGGCAACATTTGGTGTCATAATTAAGTCCTGTCGAGTATTTCTTGTTTATGGTATACAAAAATATCTGGTGTAAACATTTTTTAATCAACACATAGACTATAAATTACCCAAAGAGCTGTTAGCTGAAATAGATCAATATTTTATGACTAAATTAAATAATCAGACCAGTCCCTTATCTTGATCACGTTTTTAGACATTAAAATTTCCCACTGAAGCCATCATGTGAGATGCAACAGAATTATACTTAGTGGTCTAATGCTGTGATTCCCAAAACGAATAAAAACACAACCAGAAGTGCTGTTTTAAAGTCTATTCTCTGAGCAACAAGAAACTAGTGCAGAGATTTTAAAACTGGACTGATGAGGTTGTACTTCCTGGTGTTAGTTAGAACCCGAGCAGCAGCGTTCTGAATAAGCTGCAGCTGTCTTAACCCTTGTTTTGAGAGACCAGTCAGCAGGCCCTTACAGTAATCTAACCTGCTGGAGATAAAAGCATAGATAAGTTCGTCTAAGTCTGCTTGTGACAATATCCTTTTGACTTTGGAAATGTTTTTAAAGGTGATAAAATGCTGTTGATGTAATTGACTGAAGTCTGAGTTCATAATGACCCCTAGATTCCTAACCTGAGTTTTAGATTTTAGAGAAAGAGACTCGAGGTGACTGCTGATACTTTCTCTTTGTTTTTGTTCCCAAACATGATTAGTTCAGTCTTGTCTCTGTTCAGTTGGAGAAAATTATTTTGCCTCCACACATTAATCTGTTGGATGCAGTAACACAGTGAATGGATTGGACCATTTTCACCTGAGAGTAAAATGTAAATCTGAGTGTCATCTGCAGAATTATGGTAGAATACATCACTGCTGAATATTCACTGGCCTAAAGGAAACATGTAAAGATTAAATAATAGGGGTTATTATACAATTAAAATAGTTGAATTTATACAGGTTTTAAATGGATTTGGACAGATTCTAGCAAAGAATAATTGAAAGGACACTGAAAAACAAACTAAACTTTATTTTTTTTAAGTGTTCAATAAACTAAATGGCAAACTTTGAAAAAATAATTGAATCTCATCTAATAATTTGGTCTTTTGAAATGTAGGTCCTCTATAAAAGGTTTAAGAAACACTGGTCTAATGTATCTCTTATAATATAGCATAATTACAACGTCACATCATTTATTGATAAAATTACAAAATGCCTATTGACTTTAACTCATTTATAATTACTAAATGTTTTTAATTGACAGGAATTATTCTTATGTTAATAAATAAAACTGAATCATAATGAATTATACATTTATTTACAATAGCCAAGCTGAGGGTCCTATAAACAGGGTCTATGATAATAACTTCTACATTCTTCTTCTCATTTGACACACATTTGTGTAACTCAAGCATTTGTTTGTATTCTCTTTAATTGCACAGATCCATTTCTTTCTGTGTCATTTCCTGTTTTGCTTTATAGCGCCTCCAGATTTCATTGTATGTGACAGGAAACCAGCTTATTTCCGTTCTGAGACATTCACTGTTAAAGAATGTGTCTCATGAAGTTTCTGCTTTCCCTGGACTTCAGATGAGCCATTATATCACTGCTGACTGGGGATTTCTTCATGCTACTTTAGCCTTTTTATTTCAAGTTCACAAAAATTACATTATGTTATGATTCTTTGAAATATAATATCTCAAAGCAAGAATTAAAAAAAAAAAAAAAAAAGCAGGAATGAAATCTGGTGTGCATGTGTAACAGGAAGTGACAGTGAGCAGTTTTGGCAAATGCCATGTGTAATAGTTGGCTGTAAAAAATATCTTTACTGCAATGAACGAGTGAGTAAGTCAGCTGTCACTCACCAAGACATGTCTTCACAACTTTGTTTCTTTACCGCAGAAAATGTTCTCCTGGTGTAAATTTAGGTGAGGAGAGAGAGACAAATGTGAGCAGTGTACCACAATGAAAACCTGTTTAGACCTAGACATTTATTGGTAAATGTTCTTCACACTGGGGCAGGCCTCTCTGACCACCACCACAATCACACACATTCATACACCAGTGCTGTGGCTTGCCCAAGGACACAACAACAGTATGAACTGGTTGGAGCAGGAATCAAACTGCCAACCCTCCGGATATTTGATGCCCTGCTCTAACACCTGAGCCAATGAGCCATAAGTAAGCAATAGAAAGTAATTAATTCAAGTTGTTTATGAGTGTATGAAGTCAGCTATAAAGTTTGGAAATGCAATATCTGGCCCTATTTGGATGAATAATACCTATCAAATTATCTTCCTTTTGTCAGTGGAATTGGAAATGTGTATACTGGGTTCAGTGCACAGAACTAACGTTTAGGCATTGCTGACAAATGATTGGGCCTGCCTCATGGTGCAAAAAATAGGCCTGACGTTAAAGCTTGGATGTCGCAGTATTTCACAGGGGAAAAAAAGTGCTTTTATGGAGCCAGCTCTGATAGTGAGGAGTCAAGTCAAGCTCGCTGTGCATTTGATGTAAAAGATCTGTGAAAATGCTGGTTGTCTGGATTAGCTCTAAAGATCAAATTGGTGCCGCTGAACGTCATTGTAATGTGATCTAAGTGATAAGGCACTTTGGGGCCATTCCTCTGGGAATCTGTAACAGAGCGAGTTCAGACACCAAACGTCCACTGATGCAACCTTCCCTCTGCCACCGGTAACCCACATCACAGAGAGGCATTAGTGGACTGCCATCTCATGGTGAAGTCCAGATGATGCAACACTCAGATAGCAGTGTGCCATGGCCTCAGCAGGCAACTTTTGCATAACAGCTTTAAATGTGTGGAACAATGTTGTAAAGGGGAAGGAAAAATGAAGAATATAGGTTGATGTGAAACCTTTTACTCCCTTCCCACCTTCAGAATTGGTGTAGAAAAATTAGCTGTCAGGCTCCGTCTCGTGGTACTCGGCTTTAGTGGACAGGATACAGGATAGCTACTCTGCAGAGGCATAAAATGTGCATGTTGCCTGATGTTGTTACTTCCCTCACACACTCCGGGAGGCTTTAGTCTCAGCAGCCTCTGTACTATCTCCAGGTCATCCATCTTACACAGGGCCAGATCATTATGCAGTCGACAGGAAGCTTTAGGCCAGGGGCAGGTGGGACTGCTTGTGCTGGATGAACTATAGGCTATGACTCTTTACTGGACCTCCATAAAACCCCAACCAGCCACTTTTACAGTTCAACACTACATTGCACTCACGCCTCTGTTGTAGGAATACTGTTGTGAAACCTTTAGCAGCCAGGTAAAAAGATATACCTATACCAAGGTTATTTTATCCAACATAAATGTTCAAATCAACTGTATATAATCTGCATGTGCCAGTGTTGCATGTGATGGTCCCAGCCTGTGACCTGGGCCTCTGTTTCACATACCACAAGTGTTTTCTGAAAACCATTAAATTCACATTAAACCAGAGTTTCCCAAACCTTTTTTCAGGGGACCCATGTTTGAAAATATCAAATGATTTGTGACTCAATACCCTTTGGTTTGTTTTAGTCATTTTGGTGATTTTGACTTTTGAATATTAATAAGTGGCATTTAATTTATTCAAACCATTTCTTTTATAGTTAATTTTTAGTATCCTTTTGATTATTCTATACGTTGTAATATTTCTCACTAATAAACAATTTACAAATCCTACCAAAACCTGGTTAAATCCATCTAAAATTTGTTCCCATTCCCAATGACATTTACAAATATATTTCAGATTTATTTAAATTATATATATTTTTAATAGTAATATATATATATTTTTTTTGTCAACCCAAATTAAATCCCTTGCGGACCACATTTGGGTCCCGACCCAATATTTGGGAACCACAGCATTGAACTGCCACAGTTCAATGCTGTGGTAATATCTGCGTTATACTAAAACAAGAAGGAGAAGTTTAGAGATAATTCATGGCTGTATTAAACTTTGGTGCAATAAAAACTGTTGTATAGATCCAAAACGACTGGTGTAAATGACATTCAGAAATTTGCTGTAAAACAAGAACCAATTGTTTAGTCACTATTGGCTTCGGACTCTCACTAAGATTTGATAAAGGTGATAAAAGATAAACATAACGTTTCAACCTCAAAAGTCAACCTCAAACATTTTGATGTCAGGGCAACCTGAAGACCTCTGAGGTTGAAACACGTAGGTGGTATGTCCATGTTTTAAATAAAGGACTTTTATTTTTTTGACAGCTTCTTTTCACTACAGTGATAAAACCGGCAAGTCACTTCCTCTCTATTTAATTGTTTTTCCAGCCTGCTCCATAATGAGTGCCTGCTCACTCAGAGTCCTTCCATTTGACCCATTGAAGTACTCATCCTCGTTATCTTATTCCTATAACTTATATTTTCTCTAAAAACATCAAAAGTGAAAGGAGCACTCAAATCAAATGTTACACTTTCTGCGATACTTACTTGGATCGTTTATTGTGTAGGAGCGTAGAAATATACTAAACAATCTTATCAGTGCCAAGCGTCTAGGTTCCCCGTGAAAATGGATGCCGTGTTCTATATTCATGAGAATCACAGTAAGATACAGAAAGAATATAGATATTTTATTTTGATTACTCTGGTTGGCACCATTATAAACACATTCTCTGGACATAGAAGTAACAGGGTATCTTTAGTAATCTGTACAATGAGATAACAAGGATTTATCATAATGGATTGGACTCGTGGACCATTCCTTTTGTGATTTCGTCTTGGTTAAGGTGAAGAATGTTTTGCAGTTTCTGGCTTGATGCCACCAAATAAGCTCCAAGTTAAAAAATAGACCAGAGATTTTATGCACCGTGACAACAAGAAGTGATTTTTACATTGAAGTAACAAATTGGTATTTTTGACACAAGGCAGTGTGGCTTTTCCTTTGGAGAAAAACAGGCTATTTGAATCGAAACGACAAGAGTTTTGGTTCAGTAACGGCTTCTGCTCTGTTTCTCTATAAGTAATATAAATTAACTTCTTAGTCAGTGGAGAAAACGCCAACTCGAGAAAATTATACTTTAAATGATTAGAAATAAACAAGTGGAACAGATTATGGCACTTAGCAGAGAGGCGATAGATCAGATTGCATTTTGTGTGCGACAGGGTAAAAAAAAAAAAGATATACATGCAAAATAAAACGTGTAAAAGCACACGGGAAGAGAGTAGGTAATAGCCTGCTCACAGCAGTCACATGAACACGCACACACACACCGTCATGGCTCTCCCAGCGGGTGGCACTGTGTAATTTGGCACATCCATTTCCTCGACTGGGTTTGTCTTCGGTGCTGCTGAGGCAGTTACAAACCCCAGAAGAGCACTGCAGCCAAAGCTTGAATTATGTCACTTTCAAACAACTGCAACCAAATCTTAATTTTCACACACAGCTAATCCATTTTAAATATTTTACCGCTGGTAATTTTTTGTTTTACCACATTTAATTAAATTTAAAACAGGGCAGTGACTTTATCTGCCTTTAATAATTCTCTCAAATTAACAACTTTTTCCTTTTAGCATCTAGATCTCTCCCTTAAGAGAGGATAACGGCATAAATAATCAAATATTATTAATTTAAATTTTAGCCATGCAGTTTTTTAATGTAATTTTTTGGGAAAAACTGAATGGTTGCAAGCCGCTACAAAATTGTAAAACAAAATGGCGGTTAATTCTTTTAGTGGTAAGACATGCTAAACTAACATATGCTAATATTCAGTATGAGTATGTGATAAAATATGCAGTTAATTAATTAATCATGTCAATAAGCTGGACATTTCACTGACAGCTAAGATTATTTGGATTTAACAACATCCTCATTATGGAAGTTAAAATTGACCAATGACAACAAAGTGGGCCTTTATGAGAGAAAACATAGCAGACACAGAAGCTACAACTAATGCAAATATTACCTGGACTGTAAAAAGCATCACAATGTACATTAAAATGTTAATGTTTTTTTTTTTAATAGCTTATTTGTGTACCCTTGATGTGCAGTCAAATAGGTTATGTCTCATTTAAACCTCACTATATTTTCTAGACTTTTACAGAAGAAAGAGAACGCTTTAGAGCAGGTTTAAGATGACTTGTTTCAAGAAGGATTTGGATATTTCTTTGTCTGTTGAGGTTACTGCTGGCCGTTTCTTTCATGTCAGAAAGTAAGGAGGGGCTGCTGCAGTATTAATGCCACTGAAACTTTCAGAGTCAGTTCCTTAAATAAACACAGAGGCATTATTAAATATTTCTGTATGTATGAGGCATCTCAAGGTAAAAAGAGAGAATAAAAAACACTGCAGTATTTTTTTTTCTTTCTGGCTGCGGCTCAGATGAAAATAGTGGCTGATTAGAAGGTGAGACCCAAATAAGACAGGATAAGCAAAAGAAACATAATGACTCATACGGATGAGTCTTTGAGCAGTTTCCCTCAAATAACCTTGTGTTTGTGCACGTGGCCGACTGGTGATGAGCTGACCAGACCGCACTTCTCGCTCTGCTGCGTATTCAATCATGAAACACCAGAGGAAATACTAGAGTACTTCATAAAAACTATGCATGAAGTCATTTGAGAATAAGAGCTCACTGGTTTGGGTATATGCCTGTGTATCTCTAATACAGACAATGTGCCAAGACACTTAATGAAAATCGTCAGTTTTAGTTGCAGAATCAATAACTCAGTTTTCTCCACTAGAATAACACATAATAGGATTCAATGCAAATACATCATGGCAATCTCTTCACAATCTCCCACTGCTGCTGCAGCGCTACTTTGCATGAATTACTGTAAACTGTGGAGTTATGCACGCAGATAGGCCCCAAGCTGTTAGCCTGTTTTTCTCAAAGGTTTCAGTGAGAGATAGAAATTAAAAGAAGGAAAGAGGGCAGAAGGGAATGAAGAGAGAGGTGGAGAGGAGGTCCTGCAGGGAGACTCACACTTAGAATACTTTTTAACAAAATATAACAATAAATGTCAAAAATGACTGCAGTCAACTTTGAATTTCGATTGGAGAGAAGAAAAAAGTTTAGTGAAACTTTATATTCTTCATTTTACAGTTTTAATTTGGCACATGGCACAATCAGCATGTATGCATCTGGTATACAGAAATAAATATTAAATATTTTATACATAAATATACATATAGAGCTCGTACAAAGACACCTAGAGCAGTCTTAGCTTGAGATGTTTCATTTAACAACTACAATACATAGAAATGAATTGTCAATGCTTTTCTGAACAGTTATTTTCTGTAAATGATATCTCTATAGAAGCCCTATACATATATGTATGTATGCCCATATTTATATATATATGTATATATATTCAAAAGAAATACAAGACTGCACTGATTTATTCAGTGCAAACAGGCCACTGTCTGCTTTTACAAAGTCAATGGATCATGTCTGTTAGTTCGATTGAATCTTCAGCTATTTTTTTCTTACATTTAAAATAATAGATTTATCTCATAATCTTTAAGCAAAATTAGACATATATAACTTTTGAAATGAACAAAAGTGCTATTTTGCAAAGACAGACACGCAGCGGAAACACTATTGGTGGTGAACCCAAAGCAACATGAGAAAAGTCCCGCCCCGCCCCCATCAGATCACATTGTACAACCTACAAAAACAAACAGAACAAAATATAACAGAACAGGTGCATGGACACTCATACTCCCAAACCTCATTCTCTCACAACACACTCACACTCTTGCAAGTTTCCACCGATGCGTCTCCTCCCATGCTCGTTTTCTCATGAACACAAACACATGGGTGCTATAAGCAGCATGTGCGATAAAATGAGATAGCTTAACAGAGAAATTGGCTAACAAAGATGCACTTTTTTCTTAACAAAACAATCACAGTAACAAAGTATTTATCTGCCTTCTGGTCTCCCTGGCAACAGCAGTTCAGACAAACCTGTTATCTAGTAAAAATAAAGGAGAAGACCATGTTTGTGGCTGTTGTGTTGGTACACAATAGAATAAAAGACAAGTTACTCATAATGAAAATCTCTGCGTATCATCAGTTCCCATCCCGGTCCAGTCTCTCATTTGTGAGTCTCATCAGTGTAACACTCTCCACTTGGAATTGTCTCAGGGAATAGAAAGAATGACAGAAAAGAACAAGCTTTGTAAGGCATTGAAACATAAAACAAAAGCAATTAAAAAACATTTTGCAAATGTTGACATAGAGGCCATTGTTCTGGATGTGTCTCCCGCAGGAGGAGGAGGAAGGGATGGGAAATAAAAAGCACTTCTCTTTTGTTTTTTATTTTTGTTATGAATGTGGTTTCATAACAAAGTATTGATATTTCCTCAGTCTGCTTAAAAAGGCTTTTAAAATGATTATTTTAGAAAAGAACACTGCAGAAAGTTTCCCCGCCCTCAATTCCTCTACTCCTCCCAGATCTGGAGGAGAAAAGCAGTTTGATTTTGGCAGCTCTGCACAACTTGACATCCACAGAGAGCGCTCATTGACTCTCATTGTAGTAAAAGTATAGTTAAATCTGTTTTTTTAATCCAACTTCTGCCCATCCCTTTTAGTTTTCCCTCCCCCTTCCCTGTGATATTTATAAAACACAATCCTCTCGTTTGTTTGTTCATCGCCCCCTTCCTTTTCTTCTCATTGGTGGGCCTTCTTAAAGCTATACGCGAGTGGTGGAGTGAGAGTGTGGCAGGCCAGTGGAGTTGAAGCCAGTGGTGAAGGTATTGTAGGGGTGCAGGCTGGGCATGCCCACCAGAGAGTTGGGGATCATAGTGATAGTATTGGGCGTCATGAGGGGGATGTCGTCTGGCGAGCGCCGCAGAGTGAGTGTGTAGTCAGGCAGTGTGGCCAGTCGCAAAGCTCCTTCATTACTGTTTCCTGCCTCGCACTCGTGATGCGTCTGGTTCATCTGCAGTGACATTATCTCCTCCTCGGGTGCGTGGTGGCCGATGTCGTTGGAAGTGGTCTGCCGCTGCGGGCTGGTCTGACCGTGGCCTGAGTCCTGGCGACGCTTGTCTTTGCGGTAGTACAGTGCTGCAAAGGCTAAGACGTTTAGGAACAAAAGTGAGGCTCCTACGGCGATAGTGACACTCAGCTCTGTGGAGTAGTCCCTGGGGTTTTCCACCACAAGAGGTCCAGTTTCTTCGTCATCGCCAGAGTCTTTGTCTTCACTATTGTAGGCCGGAGACATGGGGGGGCGCTTGGTGTTGAATGGCCAGTTTTTCCCATTGGGACGTTTAGTGGACATTGTGTTCTGAGTGGTCTCTGGTGGGGGCACTTTGGTGGTGGTGGATGTGTAGTGGAACATGTCATGGAGGTTGTACAAATGGGGCACTAGGTGTTTCCAGAAGGCCACTTTGGTGGCGCGGTAGTGGTCACGGACCCGTGGCTTGAGGCCAATGTGCAGGTAGAGCTGATCCTGGGGGTTGTACTTGGACCAGGCCACCTCCTCAAAGCGGTTGGCCTTAGTGTGGATGAACTTGGTGTCCTGGGGAACCGGTTTGTTGGGGTCTCTGCAGACAGAGAATGAAAATAGTATGAGTGAGTGTAAAATGTAATATTTATTAATATTTTTGTCATTCATGTTCTCAGACAAACACCTAGAAACACACATAAAATATGAGAAACAAAACAAAGCAGCCCGGGGATGGGTTTGATGTGAAGGAGGTTGGTTTGTACCAGAAAATATTGACCTTGCTTGGTGTGAGCCACAACACTGAAAGTAAACCCACAACAGCAGCCCACACATTGTAGTTAATAATTTAGTTGATTCTGTGCTGTATATCGTAGAGTAGAAAGTAGAGCTGTCTATTCATATCAAATGGCAGATTTGTGCTTTTTCTTCGTCCCAAAGCCCAATGAATATGACTTGTATGTCCAGCAGCCCGACCGTGTCCTTTCCCCTTTGCAAGGCCACCCTGTGGGTATATTGTGGTTGTCTGTCTCACTTGCCGTCCCTTTCTCCCCAGATGTTGTTCTTAATTTAGTTCTGATGCTGCCCACCCACCAAAATCCAGGGCAAAGGCTTTTAAAGTAAACACATATGAATAAGTCAGCAGGCTTTAGGGCTCACGTCAGGAGGCATCTTGTTGTTGATAATCTAACGCTGGTGGAGCCCCTCTGCTAATTGCTGAGGGAATGCTGCACAGTGTGCCTTGGCATCCAGCGTACAGATGTAAGGTGGACCATATTAATCAAGATAGTAAGAGGGAGCTGCGGAGCTGAGTGTGTGTGTGCCTGAACTCAAGAGACAAAGGAATGTGTGAAAGTGATGGAGAGACAGACAAAGAGGCTGGGCGCAGTACCCATTTTGATCTACAGAGTTCACTGTTCCACTTTTCCACTTTCACATCAGACAGACAGCTATTTCAATTACACAAAAGAGATTTATTGAATGAATCAAGATAGAGCAACTCCTGTGTACACAAGTCCTTGTTGCCTTGTTGCCCTAAAATGTCAAGAGTGTGAGCTGTGCACTACATGCTATATTGCTTTAGCTGCTGACTTTCTTTAGAAGAGACCTGATGAATAGCTTGGCAGCCTTGAAAACACAGTGATGTTGAGAAGTCTCTTTTCACATATTTGCTGCATTTCTGTAAATTTCATAAAACAAGCATGTTGCAAGCGAAGTTGAAATGTTTTTAGAGAATTCAAAAGACCTCGGTAACTACAGTGTATACTTTTGGCACAGGGTGAAAACCTCTAAACGTGGCCAAGAGAATTCAACCTCCATCCTCTCCCCTGTTCATTCCTCTGCTGTCAATTTTTCTTTTTCAGGTCAGTGCTTCTGGGAGAGGTGAGAGAGAACCACAGCGAGGGAGGGAGACATAGAGTTAAAGCAAATTGAGATGGCTGAATCCTTGGACCTGGGCCGGTGTCAGCAGAGCAGCCCATAAATAACCTTTTTTATTAGACCTGTAATGAACCCCAATGAATATTGACAGCCAGACTATGATGACTTTGTAGCTGAATATCAGTAATTAAGTTTCAAAAGAGCGGGTGGTGGAGGTAAGGTCATATTGATCTACCCCATGTGAACAGGACATCAGTGGAGTGGCCCGGGACGTGGATATCTACAGCCTGCACCCTTGCAGCGTGCATAAGCCAGGGTTATTTTTTTTAACACACACTAAAAAAACTGTGGCAAATATACCTAAAAGGTACTTGGATAGATCTCACAAAACAATCAGGGAGCACGGGAGCAGTGGTGTGGAGGAGTCAGAGAAGCTCTTTGGTGGCTGACTGGTTCAGATGAATAATTTAGGGAACACAAAGAAATCAATGTGGCATCTTTAGTTAATTTGATTTGCCGCATTAGAGAACAACTGGCTGCCTTATCTAATTACACACACATATGCTTGGGTAATTGTTGCAAAGTCAATAGTAAACAGGCTGCATTCCTTTGAACAATTTCTACTACTGCTGCTAAACTTTGGGCTGGCTTTGAAGTCCTTCCCCTAAGCATTCAAACTGGAGAGAGTGATCCTGGCTTCATGTCTCCTACTCACTGTGTCCAGATTAATAGGTTACGCTGCTGTATTTGTATTTGGGAGTATCTTGAGGTGCGGTGTGATGCAACAAGTCCGATACACTGTGCCAGAGCTCAGTGCTGTGCTTCTGTATTTTCTGTCTGAATACAGCCACAGTATAGCTGCAGGTGAAACGAGCTAAATTCAAAAAGAAAATTCTAGTTGTCAGCCAAAAACACCTACTTATGCTCCATATTCCAAGACAATCCTTAGATAATGATAGGATATCTCAGGAAACTTGCATTTTTACCATCTTGTATTTCCTTCTTCAAGAATACTGTGTGACTCTAACTAGTAACTATGGAAACTTTTTACTTTTTTGTTTTAATTATTTATTCAATTTGTAAACATGGGTCTTTTGAATTATAAAGGGCAGCAGAGGTTAATGGTATAAGCAGATCAATGTAGGAGGTATGCCCTAAATGGTTTTAATTCCATGGCTCAGAGGCTGTAGAACTGTTGCCTGTGAGTCTGATTACAACTGCACACTTTACTTAATCCTCTGTTCATCTTTAAACTTATTACATCTCTCACTGCTCAGAGCATTGTTGTTTCAAGGTTGTCTGTGTCATTCTTCACAGAAGGAGAGTGACGCAGGCACAGTTAAAAGTGTACAAAATTAATTTTTTGAGATTTTTGTCTCCAAACGTCAAAATTAATTTACACTTAATATGATTGCCTATTTCTCCACGTTGGCTCCTCGACCCAATCTGCAATCTTGACATTTTAAACCGAATGATATCAAAGTTATACAATGCATGTTTATGTGTGTGTGAAGAGACATTTAGTGCTCGCTTCGTGCTCTTTAGAAGTCATTGAAACAAACTAATGACCATGAAGTCAGCCTTGAGACTGGTCACACTTGAATAGTCTGAGATAGCGAGAGAACAAAATAGAATTAAATAGTCTGGAAAGAGAAACTCGGTGATAGGATATCAACGGTCGCCTGATCTTGATGAAGACTTTGAGATGTGACAACACATCAACAAAATACTTTTTTTTTATTGGAGACAATATGAGAACATATTGAAGATTATCTAAAAAATATTATGTGAATAAAAGAGACACTAGGGGCAAGCATAAAAAGAAGTGTGTGGTTTTGGATGATCATTTGAAGCTGACCAAATTAAACTCTCAACTGAAATTTCATCTTACTTGTGCACATTTACATATTGGAACAGTCCAGCAGTGAAGGTGAGCTCAATTTATGTGTCCAATACATCACAGAGACTTGTATGAACATAATGTGATGTTTGTTGGTCCCCTTGCATTAGCTGATAGCCTCACTCCTGTCAGACCTCCTACTTAATCCGAGCGGTCGTTGGAGCCGTGGCTGGACTCCCAGGCAGAAGAGAAGGGATTATTACACCCATAAAAGCAGACATTTTAATGGCCTCTCAGATTTCCTGCGATGTGTTCATATGGCTGTGCCACCATAAACCATCCGCTTACAGCTGTGCTTCCACACCTCCGCCTGTCGCGATGACCTGCTGACCCCTGCTGACCTTGAGCTGCCAACCGTTTTTAAGTGCACCAGGGTGTTTGAATGTGTGTTTAACTGGGTATGTATGAGTAATCTCAAACCTGTCAGCACGGGGGGACTTGGGAATGTTTACCAATTGGCTCTTTTTACAGAGAAGTGATATACTGATGTTTGGTTAGTAGCCCATCTACAAAGTCTTCTACTGAAGGCACTCTATAGTCCTCTAAGACACTTTTTATGGTCAGGTTTATGCAGCAAAAAACACCTAGTTATAATTATAAAAGCATATGAAGTCAATATTTCATTTATCCATCAAGTTCCACCCTTATAGCATTCCCACATGTGGCAGAATGGGTGTCTGTCTGCTCATTAGCCATTCTGAGCCCTATCTGCGAGCACTGATGTAAAAGGTAGATAAAGGCAAAGAATGAATATCATTTTCTTTCTTTTCCATTTCCCATGTCCTCCTTCCCCGTTTCATCCTGATGTAATTTGAAGTGCTTGAGTGATCATAGACCTAGCCATCACTGAATCTAAGAAGACACGTTTAGGTGCCCTTAGGCGGAAGACAAGAATCTATTTTCACTACTCTCATGGTTCCTCCAATCCTCTGCAGCATCTCACTCTCAAACAAGGAACATGCATTAACTCAGTGGCGCTGATGCTCATTTGCTGCTTAAATATGCAGAGTTTAAGCCTGTTACTCTTACATTGTTTGTATTATGTAACAATTTCAACTCCTGCAGTTGTTTAACTTACCTGTTAGAGGAAATACACCATTCTATCACATTCAGTGTCAATTTGAATAAACTCTTCATAAATCAGTTTGCAGACTGACTAGGAGAGGTGAAGGGATGGGGTTGGTTGGGGGGGGCAGCTTGAGCGCTGAGCAGGCAAATTATGAGGTGGTGCTCTTTTACCCTTCATGTGGTCTCATGCTGGGGTAAAGCGTGATGTGAGCTTCATATTTAATGGCATCCTTCAGACTGGGAGGCCAAAGTGATGCAGGGCAAGATGCTGTGTCTTTTGGGTTGTGCAACAACAAACTTCTACTTTTCAATGTCTTTTTTTAAAGAAAATACACTTCTTGTTATAGTGTTGTTAGATAATGCTCATCCCTGAAACGCTGCAATCCACAGCAGAAATGTTGATTGTCATTTTGCTACAAATTCATCATTTGTCTCTGAACATAGCAACATAAACACTGTTGCTTGCCAGTTGCAGCAAGTCGAATCAACAATTACAGCTTTGCAAAGGTTTTGCCCAATAACCAACATAAATACTGCTGTTATCCATTTGTATTTTTACTCTACTTGTGAAATTTGTAGACATTCAAATCTACTTCCTCTTTCCCGTACCCACTGCGTTTTATCTCATTACATTCAGCACACAGCATGGACACCGATCAATGGCATCTAGGCCCCTTAACAAGCCACACCACTTCCTTACCTTCTCTAATGCAAATCAGGATATTGGCTACAAATCTCCTATCAAGTAAGTGCCTATTTAATGGAGTAGCAAGGTGGCAATGCCTTTACACAAAAACAACCATTCACAGGCTTCCCAATGCAGGTTGGGTCGGTCCTAATAAAGGGGTGGGGGGATGTACTGAAGAGGATGAAGAGGAACTTGGTGTGTTAAAGAAGGAATAATGTACAGTAACTTCTAGACAGCTGGGCTCAAAAACGGTTGGAGCAGTTAGTAAATGAGGTCAGACAGGAGTAACAGTTGTTCGATTGACAAATCAACTAGCAGGGTTATAAATCAAAGGGCTGACTGTTAAAGCGCACAACCTGCACATACTGTAGTTACGTCTATCTACAGTACATTTGTTTAAGTCGGCAGGCATTGTCACAAAAAAGAAAGCAATCAATACTGCATATTTTAGCACGTATGAATGTTTTACACCACAAGCAGACTTTCTTTTTTGTATGGTGTAATGAGGAGGGGGAGAGGCAGCGAAAAGAGAATGAAATAAACACATGACAGCCTGCGCTCTTTATCTACCCAGTAAAGCCCTTTCGCTGCATGTGGTTCCAGCTCACCACCAGAACTGAGGATGTAAGGAAATGAGCTGGAGCCAGTGAGTGAAAAATAACTGTAGAACTAGAAAGATAGACCAAGAGGACTAATGATATATAATGATTGATCTTTTCTATACTCCTCATCATTAGAGTATTTTTCTGAAGTGTTCAGTCTGAGTTTTGTATATGATATCGTGTTTTTCTTGAAGAAAATGTGGATTTGTGATAGTATAGTTTTGGGCAAAGGAGTGAAAGCCAATTGTGCCTGTCAATAGTAAAACAAATGTTGCACCCAGAAAAATAACTCGAAGCTGCCTCAATCCCCGGCTTCTGCAACATCCCTAACTCTCAGGAAAGAACAGCCTTATAGAGTAAACACACTAAGAAGATTTGACAGTGTGCACTCTCTTTATGCTTTTATGCTTCACTGACACTGTTAGAAGAAAAAAAACACATGGGCAGGGATTTGCCCTGTAAAGACGACATGAGAGAGCCAGGGACAGGAAAAGATTTGGGGGCACTATGATACACACTGTTGACATGCAGCCTGAGTGTCTCAACATCGTGTCACACATGTCTCTACAGCCGATTTAGCGACTGGGGCAGGAAGTGCAATCTGGGTCAGTTCATTACAAACATCTGGAAAAGTGAGTGAAGGGGAAAGAGCATTGCTTTTTTACACAAAAACCGAAGATGCTTGTTGGACGGCTATGACGGCAAAGGGAATCCAACTGGGTCTTAATTAAGAGGATGTTCTCTAGAGCCAGATTGAGCTGGGTGGTGTTGGAGGAGAGATCTAGTCCAGTATATCCTTGAGTGCGGTCTAAATTAGCACTGCACAATATTAAACAAGCAAACACCCCTGTTCTTAAGTGTTAATAGTACGGTCCTTCACTTGGACTGAAGTGAAATTATTCTTAGGAGGAGTGTACTGACTTTTCCTTATCCTAGAATCTAATCCCTGGCACATTTTAGTGCCTAATTGTAGCCTGTTTGTAATCCCTTTTGGAGAAGCAACAGGGATACATGGATGCATACAACTCATAACACAGGGATCACAGAAGCACTTACCTTTTTGACAAATCAAATCAAAGATCAATCAAAGATATGCGTTTGTTGTTTTCAGAATCTGTTAATTTAATAGGTTAGGCTTAACTACTATTATTTGCCTGAAATAAAAAATCATTGCCTGTTCTTTTCTGTTTTTTATGGATCTTTGACTCTTTTTGCGGTAAATCTAATGTAACAAATCCCCCTTTACTTTTTCACTTGGCTTCAAACCACCACAGTGTGTGTGCACTAAATCCCTGATCTCAATGTCACTGGATGCTCATTAAAATGTGGCAGCTAAATATTATGAAGCACCACAAGCAGCAGGCAATTGGTGTTGTTCCTTTACTTAAATGCTACTAAATAAATAAATAAACAACATACAAACATACATATACAAACATGCATATATCAGTAGATCCATTCTGAAAATCCAATTAAAGCCAAAGTGTGATATTATGATGACAGGCCTGACTAAGGGCATGAGGTCATTTGCTGCAAGCTTACGGCCATGAAGCTGTTTTGAAAATGAGCAGCTGAAGGTATGATAGACATGCTGTCACCATCTATCAGAATTAATTTCATTGACATTGCAAAATCTGAGCAAGTTACCTTGAGGGTCCAAAGTTTTCTCATTAAAATAGAACACATCCACTTATTATATTGCCAGTTAATATTCTTGAAAGGACATCTAATAACTTTGGTCTGTATCTACAAATTGCAGCTTTGTATGCGTCGGCGCAAGATGGCTGTGAGGCAGAGGAGACAGCTGTTTAGTCTGAGCATCACTGATAGACCTCAGTGCTTTGCTTCAGGACCCAAAACAGTCGACATCAGTCCATCTGCACTGATGCGCCATTAGCAGTTCAAGGATGCTGCAGAGCCAGATGCTGTGGGCTTGGCCTATCAGGTGAACGACTGAATGGAAATGCCACATCACTGGACAGCACATGATGCAGAGACAGATAAAATACAGAACAGGAATTTAAACGGCCTCATGTTCTGAATGAGATCAATAGCTCTCCGGTAACAGGATTGTTAAATTAAATTTTGGTTGTTAGAAATGATTACTAGTAGTCATACAAAATGGCCATGCTTTGTAACGGGTGGGGGTGAAATTGAGCATGGTGGGGAATGGGAGTCACCCAGGGCACGAGTGATCGACTGGGTCCAGGCAGAGGAAATCGATACCGCCGAGGGCAGGAGTTTGATATGTCTCTCTGATAAGTCTCTGTTTTCTGAGCCTTGGTATAATAGAGCATAGATAGTATTTCCAACCAAGCACACATTAGAGCACACGTATACACAGAGACATATACAGAAGGCCAGGCAGCCATGAACAAATACTCAACCCAAACAGTCAGCCAAGCACGAATAGCACAGCACACATTCTGGAGGAACATTTAATCTTCCTCACATTCAATATGTCTCAGGTTTTCAGACTCAGACGCTGGAAGTCGAGGCAAAAACACCTTTAAAAAAAATGTCGGTTGAAAAATGCTTTTTTCTGTCCTATACTATCTTCGGCAGCGCTCTTCTCTTTTTCCCCGCAGCTGCTTTTCTGTGGCACACCAGTCCTTTTAATAGAACTGAGATAGAAGTTCGCTGTGACTTTGTAATAATGTGGCTGCTTTTAAATCGGGTCATTACTGGTTTACTAATTTATCTGTAGAGTTGTTTAACTAATTCAAAGAGCAAAAGAGTTACTTGTTATAAATCAAGATGAAATGTAGATCAAAGAAACATGGCATATGCAAATTCAAACAAACTAATATAAGACTTCACTTACCCAGTCTTGGCAAAGTTGGTCCAGTAGGTCATGACCACAGCACTCAGCATGACATCGTTCTTTGAGAAGTTACACGGGAAAAGGTCAGTCGGACCAATCATGGGAATTCCAAAAACATATGGCACCTCGTCCCCGTGTGCTGCATCTGACCAGGCTGGCTTCATCAAGCTCTGGCAGTGGTGGTAAAAAGCGTAGAAGTAGGTGGGTGAGCCGTATCGAGCATGGAGGTCTGCCGTTACCACCGAGGGCTCCACCCACTGGTGATCGGTGAACAGAGCCACCAGAGTTTTGCGCCTTGTTTCTGGATTGTCCCTGTCTGCCCAGTCTGTGTACATGAACTTAATAGTCTCTCTGAGTGTATCCTTGCCTTCTGGGTATCCGTATAGACTGTCCACAAAGTCCGATACAGAAAAGTCAAAGTCATTCCCAGAGACGCCGTCCTCTGAATCCACAACGTTCTCCACAAAGCGCAGACCCTCTCCTTGGTTGACCCCCAGCATGATGTCATAGTTGAGGAACTCTCCCTGCTCCATGAGGATCTCGGGGTCATCCGGGATCACATCACCATCGATCACAGGTCCAAAGGCCACGTGATACCTGGCGGGTTGGATGTCTTGCTCAACTAGTTCTCGGGAGCTCTTCTTCCTCAGACAGTCCACCATGTCCAAGGTGTCCAGAACGTTACAGCCCACCTTCTCAGCGAGCAGACGGGTGTATTTGACCGGCTGGTAATTCACCGCCCAGCTGGACAGCGCCGAACCGCTCTGAATGATGGCCCTATGAAACAGACCTGCATGGAAACACAAGAGAAAGAAAGGATAATGTTTAGGGTTAGTGACAATAATTTAGTTATGTGCTTTGCACTCTATGGTCGTGGTTAATTTTGTGGCTGTCATGATCCAAAGGGGACATCAGAAATAACATAGACCAGACCAACAAGTTCTTGTTGCCACACAGCACAATAATGAAATCATGGCTGTGATAATGAATGTGCAGATGGCCTGGTCTCGCAGACGGCTCACAGACAGCGAAGGGAATTGGCCTTCTGTCTGTCTTCTTCCATTTTTCTATCCATCTCTATACTCTTTCTGTAATAATCTTTGTATGTTTTTATGAAGCAGATGCTGCAATATGCTTCCATAAGCTTCGATACAAATACTGCAGAAAACTGGCAAAGCAAAAAACCCTGCCCCAAATAATATTTAAGCTTTTGAAAAGTCTGATTTAAGTGTCGCCTTTAGTCTATGAAAAGTGCACCCTTTTGGCCTTCTCCTCTTAATGTACTTTTCAAGGTAGCTGAAATTGGAAGAAGCTCAAAGACTGTAATTATACACAGTTGCATCTGTTTCCAGACATTATGTGCACACACATAGAAGTCAGAAGCCATTTAAGTCTTGCCTTAAATATCTCTAATACATATCTATGGGAGTTTGTGGGTGGATTGATATAAATACAACTCCTATACTTCCTATATTTTTAAACATGGATGTGCATTTCAAACAACATGGAGACACTAAGCAGTCTACTTAGAAGGCTATGTGCTCTAAGGAACCAAAGTGCAGTACTTTTTGGGCAGTATACAGTGTGAGTTGTGTGGGTGTGTGAGTGGGAAGCATAAAGAAAAAAAAATTGTCTCAAATGAAATCTTGTTTTGAGTAAATGCAGCAATACTTTTACTACAAGGAACAGAATCCAAATAACAAACATCATGTCCTCTGAAATAATTGAATTTCATTCCTTAGAGAAAGTTCCAGGCGAGTGAAGGTAGCATGTTCATCTCCGTCTTTCACAAACACAACAGCATAACTACATTCCATCGTCTCTGCTTTGAAAGCACTCATCTGTGCTCCTGATATGGGTTTGAATTTCATCTCAGAGAAATTCAAGGACAACGTCGCAGCCACATGACCAAGCAGCTCACAGCGGTATAGAGTTAAAAAAATAAATAAAAATGAAATGGTACATGTTTAGGTTTAAGCCAAAAAAAGAGTGTTGAAAAAACATGGCAAGCTAGTTTGGGATATTTAAGTATCAGAGTGGGTGGCGGCATTGAAGCCTTTGTGTTTATGAGGTAAATAGCAGACCTAAGTGCCAGATATATCACTTTGGTAGTCTTAATCAGAGGCGGCGGGGGGCTTATTTCTTCTTGGCGAAGATGAAGTGTTTATTTACAGAGCTATTTTCATGTATTTGTTCGCGGGTAGTAAGTAGAATTAATGTGTCTGAGTGAGTGAACTGTGAAATGTTTCTGTCGTGAGCATGTTTGCCAGTATTAGCTACAATCTTTGCATTAGAACATTGATTTTAGTTGTGCTCTGAATTGTGATTTGTTTTTTCTCTTGATTAGATCTACCAAACAATCTGATTACTATTTGAGATACACATAGATAATGCTTTTATATTCCATCCTTGCCCTGAAGATGCCCTTTAAGCTGTCCCGCAGTAGGCAGTATGTCTCTGCAGGACGGTGGCCCTCGCCGCGTCCCAGCGAGCGGAAGCAGATGTCGAGGGTTTCAGCCACTTGAAAGCATTAAAGGGGCAGCCGCAAGATGAAAGATGGCTGCTTGGAAGCTGACAGAGAACGGACGGGAGCAGAAGGGGGGGTGGAGGGGCTTGGGCTTAATCCTGCCATCCATCCCTTCTCCTCCTCCTCCTGTTTCCCCCTCCCAGCCCCTCCCCTCACTTTTGAGTGGTATTGCCTCTCTTCACATCTCAACTCTGATTTGCGCTGTGCAAACACATACAGTCACGGTGAAGGGAGTCTGTTCTGAATCCCAATGCTCCCTGCCATGCCATAGCCCCTTTTTCAGTGTCTTTGATCAGAAGTTTCTCCAGGAAAATATTTGCTGTAAAGAGCAGTTTTCCAGATTGATTAGGCCCACGTGACAGACATACATCAAACAGCTTTATGTGAATGAAGGACAGCAGCTTGGTTCTGTCAGTCTATGCATAACGCTACATAAGAAAGTGTTACCACAAAATACATATCCTCAAAATTAAAGAAAAGGTTAAAGCTAAAGCATCTGGACTCAGTTTTCAAGGTGAAGACGTTTTGTCTTCTCCAATCAACTTCATCAATTCTGAGATCAACTGGTAAGAGAGCTGAGCTTATATCTCTAGAGGGAGGAGTTTGACCTGAAACTAACTCTGATTGGACCAGGCGTCACAGACTCATAGAGAGATAGACTATTTGACCAGAACAGCCTCAAACCCTTCCCTCTAGAAATATAAGCTCAGCTCTCTTACCAGTTGATCTCAGAATTGAAAAAGTCTCTGGGAATTAGAGACAAAACATCTTCACCTTGAGTCCAGATGCCTTTTGCTTTAGCCTTTTCTTCAAGATGACCTGGATGACTGAGAACATTCACAAACATATCCTCAAAATCAATAAAGTTTGTAGTAAATCATTTTGATTGTTTCCTGACATAAAAAAGAAAGAATAACCTTTTGTTCATGCACACGATGCACCTATGCTCACTATACTGCACTATTTAAACTCCGAGTGACAGGACACACTTCTTTTTCATTAAAGCACATATCTCAATAAACAAAACACGTCTTTAGTATAACAAGAGACATATTGACGAGCATCAACCCAAAGACTTATGAAAATGGCCATAGACATGGAGTGTATGTAGCAGCAATTACCTATTTTTTCTTTCTTTTTTCATATCTGGATTTCAAGCATCTTTGTAGTAGTTTGTAGCTATGGTTGTTGATATATGTCCTGCTTTAGGTAATGACAGGGACAACCAGGGCTTTCCAATTGTTTGTTGAGAAACATATAAATCCAGCACTCAGGAGCTGTCACTGGGCCAATAAATATGTATTAGCACAGTGTGTGATGAGCCCCACAGTGTTAGAAAGCTCACTAGGGAAGGTCAGAGGGAGAGGAGAAAAGAGCATGGGCTTTATCAGTACTCAGGGAATCCACTAATTATACACACTGGGAGGTGTGTGTGTGTGTGTGTGTACGTGTGTGTACGTGTGGATGAGTGTACAGTCTCATGTCTTTGTGCTGACTTTGATTGAGCAGATCCAGTTATGATGAATTGACTGACATAAGACACGCGCCATCATGAGTGAGGTTAACAATTTGTGACATTGTTTTGTCTGTAGGATCTATTGCAATGTCTACTTAGTAAATGTTACCTAGGAATTAAAGTGACAGCACAGATGAGACACAATTGAGCACATCACATTTATATCTGCAGTCTTTTACGTTTGTAAAAGCAACAGATAGGCCTATCATTGTCTGCCTGTGTTTGACATGCGGCAACCCGACACCCAAACTGTGAGCAGATCCATCAAATCATAGTGTTGCTGGCAGATTGAGGTCACACTGAATTATGACTGGAGCTCCGAGGTAATCACTCATTGGGCTGATGCTAAAACGCTGTCGCATCGCTCTGCAGTCGCCTATGCGCTGCGGTTTTGCGACCTCGACCTGCGCTGCCCCCTCACAAAAGACCCGTTAAATGAGCTTGTGGTTCAGACCCAGGATTGGTGGAGTGACATGTGAGAAGATAATTCACTGGTGATGGAATAAATAAAAAAAAAGTTGACCTTGTGGTGTAAATAAAGATGTATCGGTTAGAGACAATACAACCACACAGTCAAACAAACCCAAAGGCTTTAATACACGTCTAGACCTTGTTTTGACAACATCAATATGGAGAGGCATTAGGCGATCACTGGAGTTACTCTGATTTGAATCAGGGTTGATGTATTAAGTGGCATGTATGTACATGTGTTAATGGAAAAGAAGGCTGTAAGCTATTATGTTAGCAAGTATCAGGAATGACTGTACTTTTATGTTGTAGCATCTGGTTAAAGTCACTGCAGCACTGGACTTCATCATTCTGGTATCAAGTCCATTGACACAGCTTGTCTTCTCTTGTTGCTGAAGGCACCCTATAATGCTCTGTAGTGCACCATCTGCTTGCATAGCTATACTGAAACCTTGTCATAAAAATATGTGTCGCCTGGAAAGACTTCAAATGACCATCAAATAGTTGAATAGCAGATTTGAAACATTAACAACAATGACACTGTTTCTTTCAGATGAAAATTATGGAGTGCCCAATTATTAATTTAAAGATTACGTTTTGAAAACAATTCTTTTGCTGGTAGAAGTGACATTATGTAAATTGAGAAATCTTTCTGCAATCTTTTCATAAATAAAAAATGCATTGGAAGAGAAATAATGTGACCAGAGGGACCTCCATGTTTTCCCATTTTTCTTTACTTCTGCTAATTCTTAGAGTTGCTTTTCCTTTGCCATCAGCCGTTCCTCTGCTCTATTTATCCTTCTCCCGTCTCTTTTTCAGTGGGCCCACGCTGTGTCCCTCCCTGCTGATTATTAGACATAAGCCTGCGTTCAGCGGAGCCTGAATCCTCTGAGCCATCTTACCTTCCCCATCTCTTCACTTTAAGCAAATCTCCACTCGTGGACTGGGTTTGCAGACATTTCTCTGCGTCTACAGTCAAACTAGGCTAGCACTCAGTTGGACACACTCAATAAATGTTGCTTGTCTCTCTCCCACTGTATTACCAGCACCCACTTTTTTGTTCTCATTCTTTGTGGTGTTTATAGCTTGACCCCATTTACAGAAGAAAAAAAAAGGGCCTTGTGGTCCTTTTATATGCAAAGACATTTATAAATGCTTATGTAAATATTCAGCCAGCTGCTGGATGGATCCTTAACATTTGCCTAATTGTACATCCTTGGCCACTTGTAGTCTCCACACAGGCTTTAAGCTGCTATCTCCATGGTTACAGCCTACAGTATCACAGGCAGCATCCTCTTCAACCAAGTGCTGCTGGTCTGATCAGGCATTAGTCCATGGATAATTTCACACTGGTCTTGGTCTTGCAGCCCCAAAACAACATCTACATTGTTTTGTGTCCCAATAAAATTCCCACTCAATGTCAGAATCAGGAAAAGGTCAAGGCACCAGTATTTTTCCTCCGGCCAAAACAGAGACAACACCATGCAAGCTGCATAAACATCAAATCATATTTCTGATCATTATTAAAGGTGTTATTTTCCAGAACTGGTTGCTTAAAATTACAGTGTAACACAACCCAAATGAGCTCGGTTACTTGTGATTCATTGCATACACTCATAAATAATAATGGAATTTAGATCCGCTTGCAAAAATAAAATCTGGTTTACATAAACCACTCAATTCTTAAGTTAAAACTACTTTAACTAAATCACGAGAAAAGGTCCTTGCTTACTGAATTCATGCATACATATATTTAATTCATTTATCGACTGTCACACTCAAAATGAACTGGTCTAACAGTATATCCCACTACACACAAAAGCATACTGTTTCTAAAATCTAAATAGCACTTTCAGAAAGAATCCTCCAGGACTGTCCAGCCTGGGTTTCATCATGTCCACACAGTGTCTGAAGGGTGCGTTTTCATCTATCAGTGTGAGACATGTTTCATGCCAGCCCTATATAATGTTGTTTGAAGCTGGTCTTCTGCTTCAGCGTCTCTAGAGACTGCCTGCTTGCCTGCAGGCTGTGGCTTAGGCCAGATAAAGAGTTTGATCCATGAGTGTGGATAGAGAGATGAGAGGGAGGAAAAGAGGGACCAGAAGCGTTGAGAGACACAGAAGTGGGAAATAAGACAAAAAGAGACAGTGTGAGCAGATGAGAAGGTGGGAAGTGATAAACAGCGGGAATCTTGAGGAGACGGAAGCCAGGAGAGGAAAGGAGAAGAGGATAAAAATGACCCCATTGACTGGTTGTACCCAGGTTGCAGGATCGATGTGCAACTGAGCCCAGCGAGTGTGATATCTCCTACTAATCACAACGTGACATCCAGTAGTCAATAGAGTACAATTCAGGGCTCATCATTACGCTCAGGCTGGCCTCCCTGTGTCTGCACGCACAGCACAACAGGCCATCGCTCCTCCTTGAACTCATCAATCTAGCTGCTAATCACAGCCACACATGTCACACCTGAGTCTGACAACATTTAAATTCTCTCATTATTTATTTCAGAATTGAATTAGTGAGGGTGGGGTTTACTACGTTGAAACCTTTAAGATTAGGGTCAGGCTGTCATTCATATCAAACAGACTTCTATGTCTAAACTTGGAGCATTGTTTATTTTTGCATTTGTATTATGTCTTCATTAGACACCAACATGACACACAGATATTGGTGGGTTTTGTACATTTTGACCCAAAGAAGACAGGATATGATGTCAAACCATTGTTACTGTTATCTCTTTAAACAGAGCATGGTTGTATGTGCAGGAGTAGCTTCTTTTATATAAAAATATAGAGAGAAAAATGAAGCAACTATTCCTTCTTAAAACCCATTTGCTACAAGTATTTTATTGTAGTTACTGAGAATATGAATAGCAATAAAAAAGACTTTCAAAGTTTGGTTATTGGAGCAATCTTTCTTTTGTTCTCTGTGAATAATAAAAAAGGAAAAATCATATTAAAGATAAAACACTTGCACCAAAGTAGGAAGAAATGGCTTTCTATTATTTGGTATTCTTATTGATCTACTTATCTAACTCATGGCAGCCCATAGCTGTTTTCTGAATGTTTGTGGACGTTATCTGCGCACTTGTATGTCCACACTCGGCTGCATGCACACACATTCAATTGATTCCTGTCCTTCTCTCCCTTCACATCATCCCTGCCAAACCAAGAGAAACACTGAGACTGAGACGGTGAATTTTCCATTTGCACTCATGCATGTGTCACTAATGCTGCAGCCTCAGAAAAGCAGCCAGTACAATATTTCTGTCCTTGTATTGCTAGCTCTTTGTCTTGTGGCATCCGAGGCGCCATTCATTGTGCGCACTCCACAGAGTTACAGATTGGTCTGATAGCCGTCTGTGCACAACAACACACACTGTCAGCGTGGCTTGAGTAAGTGTCAATGTGGAAATTACAGGGTTATCTGTGTGTATCTGCATGTCATGACTATGTAAGCGGCTCTGCTAATCTCATTAGATGAGACAACTTGCTAAAGATGTTTTCTGATTCTCCTACTGCGTCCACAAATAGATTTCAGATCAGTGTGCTCGGAGAAAATGATTACTGCCTTTAGCTTGCACAAAAACACGTATTCTCCAGAAAATGTTGCAAGAGGCCGCTGTGTAGAAACATCTGACTCCTGTTGTTTCTAAATATATGCTCCATGTTTTACACCCAATCTGCATTGTACAGCAGCCCAAAAGCCTGCTTCACTTTATCAATGCAGCAATCAGTGACAGCCAAGACAAAGAGTGCGCTGACTACAAGCAAGTGTAGCTTCATAAGTGCAAATCCCATGCAAAATATGTCTAGCAGGAGGGTCAAAGATATAAGTCACACACAAATATGACAATTCATCCATGAAATGTGGAAGGATGGGAAGCTTCTATTCTTGGCGACATCTTGCCAATGACAGCCAGATGGGATGTCTGAAATTCATTTTTGGGCCAAGGAAAGCCACCAAGAGGCCGCAGTTGCATTTGTGACAGACAAATTATCGCAAAGGGTGTACACCTCCCTGGGGGGAATCACAGGGATTCAGAGCAGAGACAGAGAGAAAGAATGACACATAGAGAAAGAGAGCCTAAGAAAGAAACATTTGCCAGAGAGAGAAAGAGAGAGAGAGAGTTTAAGTGTCTAAGTCTTGCAGAAACAAATTAGCTGTGAGCTGTAGGGCTATGGGAGGTGAAACTGAGATGGATGGAAGCCTGGCTAAAAGCAGGAGGTGGGTGGGAGCTTACTGCTTACAGCGGCCCTTTTCACAGGATTCCAATACTGCACTGCATCTCTAGCTACAAGTCTTTGTGTCTGCTTCAAAATGGGATCCTGACCAGTTTCCATGATTGTTGATTGCACTGATTGTATTGTAACACAAAACAAAACATTGTGCACATAGAACAGTTAGCCTATATACGTGCATCTGCCAAATATTACTATTTTCTCTCAAGAAGTTCAATCCAACTTACACAAGAATACCTACAGGCATACTATACTACCCACTCACATTAAAGCTGTACACTAACACAATTCAAGAAGCTCATTAGCAACCACACACAGAGCACCTAGTAGGCGGCAACCTTTTTTCAGGGACCAAGAACATCAACAACTCTTTTAATCTAAAGCGCCATTAATGAACCAGAACCATAGGAGATGTTAGAAAAAAAATACCCCCTGTGCTGTAATTCCTGCGATCCCACTTCAAATTACTTGCTCTTGCTATTAAAAAGATGGCCCTGCTTCTGATGTGTTTTAGGGTCAGTGCACACACCAGCCGCACCATCCAAGCTGATTAACTATTGTAGCGAGGGAGAACATGTTGGCCTGGGTGCAAGCTCCGACCGAGTAAACATATTTTCAAGCTGTGTGTATATTCTTCTGTCACAGTGGTTGACATCACTGGTCCCTGCTTGGCCCATTGTGCCAGTAACCTTGCAGCCGCAAGCTATGCAAGCGCCATCTAATACAAGTTAGCATTCCATGCTAACACTCAACAGAAATGCACCATAACACATTAAAAATTGACCAGGAAACTAGGATTTTGGAGGAAACGTGATGTCAGCGTTACTTTCTATAATAACCTTCTCCGAGGGAAGCTGCCGTGCCTTTGCATGCATTGACTGTAGACATTTGTGTGTATGGGGAAGCCTATAATAACTGCGTGCTTAAAGAATCGAAGTGGAAAGATAGGAGCGCTGTCACAACAGGCGATCCCTGGAGAGCGCTGTGCCTGTCTCATGCAGGGAGGGCAGTATAAAACTGTAAACTCCCATTGAGTCAATTACAGTGGCAGACTCTTTAGCCACCATAGCCACTTACTGTAAGTGGGCATTGAGACAATTGGGTTATGACATGTCCTGCTGTAAAAAATGCTTGAAAAACTTCCATTGGCAGCACAGGCACACTGAAACTGCTTGGAACAAATCAAGTCAACTGGAAAACCTAACAATTAGGAGCTATTTGTGCAGCCTAGCATTGGGCCACTGGACATCGATCGGCAGCAAAACAAATCTAAATCAATCCAATCAGATGTTTTTATTTTAACTAGGAAGTACAGAGTTGCTGACTTTAGTAATAGAAATTATAAATGTGTTGACTAAAGTGTTTCATGTGTAGTGTATCATTCCCAGATTCTTCATTTTCTGCCAAACAACCTGCTGACTGCACATTTATCTGGGCTACAAACTATAAAATATATCTTGAAAAAACAAACAGACATACGGATGAACTAAGCTGTAAACATCTAATCTCATTGTGTCACAGAGTGTAGGGTGGGACAACAGCAGCAGGTCAGTGGAGGATACGAGCGAAGACTTTTAAGATTCAACAGTGGGTGCTATTGTCCCCAGAGGATTCAAGGCAGGCAGTAGCTTTGTGCATAGGAGAATAGGACTCCTGCATGCTAACTGTGACTTTGCATTCATTGTGAGGGAGACACAGGCATCTCAATGCATCGGGTGACTCATGCAATTCATCTGTGATATGAGCTGTTCTCGAGCTAAACACAATAGTTTCAAAGTGCAACTAAGTTCAACAGATTTTACAATTGTATATTTCAATGCCGTATTTCTGAGCAAGATCACAAAGAGCGTCCATGATTAATCTTTACAAGTGATTTTTTAGTAAGCTGCTGAATTAAGCAGTTTTTTGACATCTGCCATATATTTCAGCATGAAGAAATTACACTTACTGATTACATTAATGCATTTTCATTTAAAACATTTAGAATGAAACTGATCTCAATGCAGACTGGTGTTGAATAGATTATGTCAGTATGTTCTCATAACCATAAACATAAAAAGCAGATGTTGTATTTTACATTTGATGTATAGTGTAATGCACCTATAGCTCCCACATTATGGAACTCAAGAAGGACATACTTTTTTAATAATTCACAGTAAAGTCACAGTCCAATGCATTATTTTATTCTGTGTTCTTGTCCTCTTGAATATGTTGAAAACCCAGCCTTTAAGACACAAAGTTATATCACATGATTTGAAATGTAATGCCAGATACCAACAACAAATACCCTTTACAGAAAATGCACAACAGGAAGAAACTCTAAAATAACTATTCCATTGTATTTGTCAGTAGGCATTAGGCTATTTTTCTCGGCAGTTTAAGACCAACAACCATACTGCAAGCTTGACAATGGCAAAAACATTTCAATGGCTTTCCGGAACAATTTGGTCAAGGCATTTTTATTTAACTGTGTTTTGCAAAGCTGTGCCATCCCTCTATACGGTCATATTGGCTTATGATTCTCTGCAACTGTGAGTAAATATAAGCTTGTGTATTAGATTTGGAGGCTGAGATGAAATCTAATTTCTCTGAACTCACTGAGAGAGATTGCTTGCTGATAAACATCCACACATCCAAGGCCACATCTGGCAGGCTCTATCAAATATACATGAACCTCCAGAGATCATGATATGGCTGGACTCCCATTATTTCTCCAAGTCTACAACACCATAACTCTGCATTGTAAGGTAACGCCGCTGACATTTACTTTTGACTTTTACCAGGTTCCAGCAGATAAACATTGGGCCACATCCATCTTTTCAGCGTTTGCCAACATCTTGGTTATGTTCCAATCTCATGAGAAGACCATTTAAGAACTGAATATTGTAATGAAGGCAATAAAACAAGAAGATGACTTGGCTGATATTGAGAAGTGACAGTTAATTTCAGTCATTGGTGTAGCCGTCTGATAACAGATTGATAATGTCACAAACTGTAATGGACAAGTAATTAATATCCATTGCACAGAGACCATTTGGAACACTAATGTATCATATTGAATTTTAGATGAAACAAAAAAAAGGGAATGACAGAAAACATCTTAATATCTGGCACTGTGTCAACCTCATTTCAGACCAGCCGGCCTTATAACAAGGAGTATATGCGGTGTCCTTTCACAGCAGCACTTCAATTCATTTCTAGTTTTGGCAGGACTTAATGCAGTGTATTTTTTACCTCCGGTCTTTTCTGTCAAACTCTGAAAAGGCCAAATGGGTAGTGGTGGACAGTTTCTCCACCACTGCAATACCCCAAAATTGTGTTGGTTACAGTGGAGTTGTGGTGCAGGGAGTAAAACTCAGAGTGACAGGCTGAGGTCCCGGCACAAGGACAGCTATGAGCTGTGCGAGGGAGCATTGTGTGCCTCCAACACAGACTGTATAGACAGAGCCATACCCTCTAACCATTCATTTAGAGCGATGCTGTTTTCCCAAGGCCACCTCCCTTGATGCAATGCCATATGGAGCCTGTGATTATGCAGTGGTCTTGCTAAAACATAATGCAGAACTGCGTACCAATCGTTTCATTAGTTCATGTTTCAGCCAATCATAAAACATCTTCAATTTGAAAAATGATAATTAATGAATTAATTAACAAAATAATGATAATTAATTATATTAAAAATGTTCTTCTGTTAATTATAATAATGTGAATTGTTTTTTTCCTTCTCAGTTTTGTTTTGTTGTATAATATAGTGTTCTTTAAAATGTGAAATGTAGGAAAAAATAAGTTTTGACTTCTGCCTACAGCCTTTTCGGTCAATATAACTTGTTCAAATTAAAATATTGTACTCTTTTACTTCTTTTTTGTTGACCAAAATTAAAAAAAAAATATATATATATATTAATAATTTAGGAGACTGCAGGTTTTCACAGCACACATAATGATAAAAAAAATTAAAACCATACTTATTAAAGTTTATTTTATAAGTTACTAAATATTTTCAACAACCATACATACTGGCAATGACAGTGGACACTGAAAATGTAAACTTTATTTGAGGAAGGAAAATGTATCAGTGTAGATTAAGTTTTCAGTTGAATGAAAAACTTGAGGAGACGGGCTTAATACATAATCAAATGTATCTAAACCATCTATAGCCCCCACCCAATCTCACAGCAAATACATACATTTGCCAAATATCAAAGCTGCTGGGCCATCATTCCATTTACTCGTGACTGTTAGTGAGAACATACAAATGGGTTTACATTCTGGGAGGAACTTTTTATGCCTCTTGTGCCTTGCAGAGGTAAGAAAACCATTCAATGGTTGCCTTTCTGCCTCAACGGTCACGCTTCAGATTATCAGTCTTTTACATTCAAACCAGGGCCAGGCTGGTGGAGAATAACAAAAAGAAATAAGAAATAACATTTGAGAGAGAGCACAGTTTCCTTTCTTATTTTTTGTCCACTTCCCCATGGTAATATGCTTTTGACTACAATCTGTCCCTGTCTATATCTTTCACTATATTCCCCTCTCTGCTGTGTTTCTAGCTGCCAGCGCCAGTGGGCACACAGCTGTAGCCACATTAAATCCCCGGAGTGTAGAGTAGCTGGACTTAAATGTACACACAGCCTGTGTGTGTATCTGTTTGCATGTGTGCTGAGCTGAGCCCTTGTGAGCCGAATATAGAAAGGAATATTTAAGCAGGACAACCTTTACCAACGGTCAATCCCAGGGGTCTGGACCTGCCATAGTCACAGCTGTGTGCGTGTTTAGACTGTGCTGATGTTTGTGCACATTCCACCTGCATTCATGTTTGCACAGCGTCAGTGTGAGCCAGTGGGATGGGCGTGCACGTCTATCAGTGAGGCTGCATGACGGCCCGCTCCACTTTCTCAATGTCAAGCAAGCACATATTCAACAGCAACTAATGTCACTGCAGTTGACACATAGGCCCACGTTCTTCACCCGCATTCTTTTACAGTGGATAGAGTGGGGCACTGCCGTTACTACAATGTGTCAGTGTCAGCCTCCATCAACACATGAAGATGTAACACTTGTGTCTGGTCTTGGAGACACACATTTAATATTTTGTTTTGATAAAACAATACATCTGAGATAGTATTAACAATATTATTTATCACCTTTAGAATTTTTATATTTAGTTCACATTTTATTTTACATTTGTTGCCAACTATTAACAGTCAATCATGTTTTATCTTGAAAAAAACAAAAACCTACAATGATTAAATTTGTAAATATAAGTTTCAAACTATGTTTTTTGTAACAGTGTAAGCCTCAAACATCAGTAAAACCCCACTGCCTTCCCACTGTCATGCCCAGCTGTTCCTGTCAGACAGCTGTTTTTCTTGAGCCTGGATCGTAATTAAAGTGGCACTTTGCAGGTCTGGCAGTTTCTTTGCCGTTTTCATTCTGATTTTTCATTACAGCTCCCCCTACAGCTTTGATGTAATGTTAAAAAATATTCTTGTAAAAACTCACTAGCAGCGAGTGTGTCCCTGCCCTCCTCTCTTCCCTGGTTTGATCACGAGCAACGTTTTTCTCTTCTTTTAAACCGGCTCTGCCACAATGAATGTCCGAGACCGACTGGGGCGAGTGTTTATGTGTGTAGTGTCGTTAAGCAATTAGTTTCTCATGAGACCCCAGACACCCGCAATACTTCTTAACTCGAAGGGATTGCAGGTCTTGCATGGCTGGTTTTTCTGCTAAGAGGCACTGGAGGGGTTGGGATGGACCCCATCCACCACGAAATAAGTCATTAAGACATCGCAATGAAAATGAAAATCCTGCAAAACTCTTCTTTCAACCCACCCTGTGTAACTTTTGGCCTAAAAATATACAGTATTTTTTTAAATCATTACACACAGTACCCTCACCCAGACAGAAACCTGCAATGTAACATTCCTGCCGCCGGTGTGGCTTATGTCGAGAGATTCCGTGAGTGAGGCGCTCTACCACACGACGAATATAATAAAGAAAATGTGCACATACGATGACTTTAGAAACATCCAATTTTTACAAAATGCTTGAAAATGACCCTAGTGTTCTTAATTTCTAAATGTTTTAAATCGTCTTGTTCTGCTTTATCTTAATAAATTTAACCTTTTGTAGAGCATCTTTGAGTGTTTTGAAAAGCGCAATATAAATAAAATATATTATTATTATAATTTTTTTTTAATAAGACATTTTCTTAAAGTCTTAAACCTCTCTACTTGTAAATAAAGATGGCAACCACATGGGTCGCACAGAAAATATAAACAAGGTGGCTTTTAAGTTTAACCTTTTCGTTTTACTGTACTGGTAGGGGTTGAAACAATTTAACTACAAATATGCATGTATTGGAGCAAACCCTTCCTGCCAACATGCTTCATAATTAAGGTTTTTGTATAACCACAGCTTTATCACATCATTTAACATTTTTTATTGTTAAATCAAGTTAAATCTAGTGTAATCTAGTTTGTTCTTGTATTATTATTATGCTTTGGCAGTTTTTTAGGACATTATTATTCACAGGTGAAAAAATGAATTGTGTATACACTTCCCATGACAGCAGTGTCTTCTTGGCTGTCATACTGCAAATAGCTTGGGGCATATCAGTTCCACCACACGCTGATTTGTGCCAGTCTCCTCGCATGTCGCTGTGTCCCCTGTCTTCCTGTGAGTGAACACTTCCACGGTAACATGTCCTCATCTTTTGAATTTTAATCAAACACGTGCCACGTTCTATTCCAGCCAGGCATGTGTTTTGGCCGCGACAGGAAGCGCAGGAGAGTATTTGGCTCTGATCTCGCCATCGTTCTTATGAACAACATCAGATATTCACTGTGTCGCATTCTGGTGTTTTCCGTCACCCTTGCCAGCTTCATCAGTTTTGACATGGTGAAATCGACTTTTGCTTTTGGGTTGGTGATAAATTACAGCTGAACAATCTACCCTACTGCTTGAATAATTTAACATGCTTGGGGGTAATGTAAAAAAAAAAATAATAATAATAATACAAGAACAAGAAATGCACACTAACAAACTAGAATATACTTCTTTGTCTTCAGGATGAATTCAGCTTCAGGCATCAGTCTGTCCTTTGAGATCTTGTATCTTTTAGTATCTCTGTGATTGAATAGGAAATGTTTTAGGCCCCTCGAGGAAGCTCAGGTACCCACACACCTCCTTTCTTTCCTCTGAGCTTGGATTGGGGTCAAAGGGCAAGATAGGCTGCTGTTGATCCCCAGAGAGCATGTTGATTCCATGCCACTCTTTAATAAAGACCAGAGGGAAAGGAGGAGTTGGAAAAAAGGGTTGTGTTGTGAAACAGTGGCGCTGTTTTCCATCAAGTCTCCTGTTCCCCTTCTAATGAGCCTTCTATTAGCAGCTAGGGGACAGATTTAGGCAGTTAGGCATACGGAGAAGGCTGGCTAACAATGCAAGCGGTTAACTTAACAGCTGTTTTCTCGCTGCTGCCACCTCCCATCTCTGGCTAATGAAGCCTTCACCGATGAGCAAGAGTCCCAGGACATGCTGTCGAACAGCCACGGAAACCCAGACAGAGAATCTCAGTCACTCACTGGCCCTATAAAATGTCTGTGTAGAGGATAGCTGCATGGAGAGGACAACCAAGACTCCAATTAGGTTGTGGCTCTGAGGGGAGTCCTAAGAATAGCACATTGTCGGAGTGCAGACACTTTACGAGCACCATAGTGTGCTTTGAAGTAAACACTCTTGAACTTTGAAGTAAACACTCTTGAACACAACAGATGCCATGATGTCTTTTATAATTGATAACATACAGATTAAAGTGATGATTTTTTTTTTGTGAAATATTGCATTGCTACATTCCATTATGTTCTGCAGTGTGAATAGTGTGCACAGTGGTGGGCATCGATCAAGATTAGTGGTATGCCATATGGGTTTGTCAACATCTGAAATGCAGTGTGGAGGATGCATGAGCTCACTTAAACAAGGAAAAATGTGTCTAGAGAACAGCCTATTCTTCATTTAGTTCTGCTATGATGTTGCATTATCCTCTAGGCCAGCAGAAAAAGCAAAAATGGAGTATTTGTTTTTGTTGAATGTTGACTGTCAAAAGGCTTTGTTGTTTGATGGGTCACCTTCAGGTATGATACATGGCTTGACATTGGCTTTTCCTTCAGCTGCCACTTTTGTTGTCAACTCTGATAAATATTTAAAAACGCAACCTCAGTCTCAGGACACCATCATGGTTAGACTATGTATATTTTATTTATTATTATCTGTGTCCCAGTTGGTGTGGTGTAGTCTAATACGCAGCCCAAAAACAGTAACTACCTTCTCCTCCAATGGACTCTTTTCCTCGCTCTCCACTGAAAACTGGACAGCTTGTAGCTACATTGGGAAATAGCAGGCTCGTGCCAGATGGATTATTGAGTAACCCCCTCTCAGAGAAATTGCATGTAAGATTCCTCCAAGTCATGCACGGACCAAGAACCTGCAGGCTTTGGAGATGACAAGGTCTTGCACAAATCATCATTAGTGGACATATTTGCCTAAATTCTAAAGGATTTGGAACTCTTTATCAAACAAGACTGTCTTGGCATCATTCAGCTGTTTAAGCCGCTGGGCTGCAAGGAGCTATGGGACATAATGTTGCACAAATAAATGTCAGAGCTAATCATCAAAGAGGCAACTCAATAAACTATTGAGCATACAGTTTACAGTTATGAATACAAGTAATGTTACAGTTATTATTATGAAGTTTGTTCTGCCGTTGGTTAAACTCTGTGTCCAGAAATTAATAGACTATACAATGTTAATGTGTAAAGCAGGTAAAGCAGTGCAGTAGTGCCACAAGACATTACATTTTTTTGAGTCCCTCTTTCACCAGTGAACAGGATCTATAACTTATGTTAGCTCTCTAAGCTAAAAATCTATTAGAGCCTTGTGGGTATGAGAACTAAAGATTCAGTCTTTTTGTCAGGTTGCACAATGTTGGACCTTTATAGTAGAGCTTTCTGCAAGTCAGCATGTTTGCCAAAGTTACTCTCATTGGGGATTTCATTGTGCTCAGACTATGCAAATTTCCCTGTGAAGGGTAATGCATTTGCACTGCATGAATTAAACGTCTTGGTAAGTGGGCTTGTAAGTACACATATACAGTATATACCAACAGAGAACATGCACTTACACCACATTACGCACATGATAAGGATACACATGTCATTCTGTTTTTTTCATATCTCTACTGGGATCCTTTCCCAAGCTCAGTCCTGCTACAAAGTAATTGGACTGATGTTGTTTGCTATGTGACAGCTCTTATCACGTCCTGAAAAAACAATTTCCCTCTAAATCATTCTGTCTGTAAGCGATTGTTCCAAGAACACAATATGTATACAGAAGGATATATTACTGGAGGTCTATAATCATGTGTGGAGTGGTAAACAAAAGTATTTTGCCTCTCTGAGAATTAAGTGAGCATAAAGTCAATCCCCGTCCCCAAGTACAAGCCACATCTCAAAATAACATCAAAAGTTGAGAAAACACTCTGGAATACCATACTGTGTTCTCCTCCCGCTGCATGGAATGTTTATAAATCACTTGTCATGCAAATCTGTGGACTTGATGGGAAATGCGACAGTGCTCTCAAGCATGGAGCAGCCTCGTGTCAGCTCTGTCTCTTATTCATGCAGAGCCATTGAGCACCTGCAGCTTGTGGCAGATATAAACAGATGTACAGGCACCGACGGACTGACCTAGCTCGCCACAGAGGTGAGTTGTCAGGAGCTACATGCAAACACACAGTGCTTGTGGTCATCGCGAAAGGATAAAGGTCAAGTAATTAATCTGTGGTTGTTCATCTGGTGGACAAACAGAAAAACAAGTCTACTAATATGCCGTCAACACCAGTTTTAGCTGAGGAATGTTAATGCAAGGCTAAATGGAAGTCCCATTATTTGTTTTTGCGTCTTCTATGTATTCAGTGTTACACAAGTCCCATGTGAATTGTGATTTAAAAATGAGAAATCTAAATTATGATGCAATGCCATTTATTGAAATAAAGAAGAGAGTAAACCCCCTTTTGTAGCAAAAGACAGTACAATGTTTTCTAAATGCTTGAAGCCAACGTCCTAACACATGCACTTTATCTACAACCGTAAACAGCTGTTCCTAATAAACCACAGCTTTGTTTTTGAAAAAAGTTCAACATTTATCATCTGTTTTTCCTAGAAGTAAGCTAAAGTCATCTGAATGGTAAAAGATGCAAGTGCACACACAGTGAATCAGAAAAGATGCAAAAGGGAAACAAGTGAGCAGTGGCAAAAATTGGGCCAATATGCGTAGAACAACAGGGAATAGAGCGAGTCAGAGAATGAGAGAAGGTGTGAGAGTGGGAGGAGGGAGGTCAGCAAAGATGTGGCGATGGGTGGAGGAGGAGGTGGGCCGGGGGAGAGACGAGCCCCCAGTGCTCAGCTGTCAGAGCTTCCTCTGCAGGTGGGGCAGGAGAAGTGCCAAGTCCCCTCTCTCCCACTCACACAGACACCCATGCATGGCTCTATAATGGATGCTTTACACTTGTGCCAGAGAGAGAAAGACGGAGGCAGGAGAGAAAGAGACATGGGGGAGGGTGGGCACTGGTAAAAAAGAAAGAATGCGCTATAAGAAAACAGGCAAAAAGAGAAGCCCTAGAAAATGCCTTGGAGATTAAGGAGCCAAAGTGAAGGCCGGGAAATGGATAGACAGATGCAGACAGAAACCTCCATCAAGTCATTAGACCAATCAGGGGAGGAAATAGGCGAGACAGTCTGGGAGCAATATGATGCAGCTATTGGTTTAATTGATCTAAAGCCTAGCAGCATCAAAGAACGCAAGGACACAGCCAGGAGTAAGAGCCATACCCCCTACCACTGCTGTCACTGCCCATTAGGAACCGTATGAATGCACCCCTGACAATGATTTATCAGGAATGATTCATAGATGGCATCTACCTGAACTAATAAGTTGGCAGAGTCTTCACTGGGGATTTCAGGTCATCATCAGATGACATATTCTGTAGTCACCTCGTTCATCAGCTGCGATTAGATTCCAAAAGCAATCTCAGCGATACATCAGCAGATGGGTCTCATTGTTTTGTCTCAGAGAATATTGCTGAGGCAGCCCATGCGTGTCGCGTTTCTCAAGCTGCCGAAGCCTATTGGTGCAGTTGGATTGTGGCTACAGGTATATGCAATGCCCAGAGCTATTACCTTGGTTGATGGAGGCATGGATTTACTAAAGAGCTCAATTATCCTTTGCTTCTTTCTCTGACCTGCTGCTTGGCTTCTTAACACCTATAACCCTATGCTTTATAGGCTCAACTACACACTGGAACCGTAGACTGATGCCTGGTCTGGGTGGATGAACTGCTTCCACCATCCACAGCCCATTTGTCCGCTCTTCATTTTGCTGCAGGTGAAGCTGCTATGTTGAAAAGGACACTGTAGCGGCAAATGATATTCTAAGATGCTACCCCCAGCTGATCTGACCAGGTCTTAACATTAATCACTCCCCATATTATTCTGCAGGCCTTCATTTTCCTGTCCTGCTTAGTTTAACTTTTATTTTTCTTTTGCATTAGGAGCAGAGAAAAACCCATTTGCCTTTTGAATTAGGCGTTTTCTCGTTCCTTTCAAGTTCAAAAGAGACTAATACCTTTTAGTCGGAGAATAATCCCCTGTCTTTGTTTTGTAAAATATAAGTAATTTCCCCCTGTCATACAAAGACACACTGCTATTCAAAGCTTGACTATAAAGCAGCACAGGACACTTGTTTAAGAAAAAATTGTTTCCTTTCCCCAGAAGCATTGACAACCACTATATATGGCAGACAACAAAGAGGAGTAGTCAGCGTAAATAAATACACGCATTCTTGTTCCACAGAGATGCCATCCCCCTGGTTTAATTATCGCTCTTGTCAATCGAGGTGAAAGAATACGGCACCTGACAAGGCGCGTCCCCATTCTCTCAATTCACATTGGCTGTATTCACACCCTGAGATGCACAGACACCCTTCAGCAAATAGTCAAATCAAAACCTTGGGATTGCAGCATTTTGTTGCCCCAAACAGCCAGGTAACTTTACAGTGTTGAATCGCTGAATGACTTTGACACCTCAGAAATTGGATCTATTCAACTTTGACAATTGTCCCTGGTTTTCTCAAGCACAAGGCATTTGCACAACAATCACAGCTGGATTGTGTATTGAATAACATCCCCGAGACGTGGTTATGCAGCTATTTTTCAGAGGTGACTCCAATTCACATTCAATTTCTTGCAAGGTGCCTTTATTTGTTCCACATGCTAAAAGATGACTAGTAGGGGCTCACTCAAATGAAGTGTAAGTGTGGATGGATTGCACATTACAGAGCTGTATGTACAGTGACATTACAAAGTGTGCAGGCCTCCCAAGAGTCTCTTTTCACAAAAGAAACCCACACATGTTATTTTCAAAGGTCAGACCTAGATGTTCAGTTAAAACAGCGATGTAGCCCAATCTTCATGTAGTCTTAGTGTGTGGGGCTGGTTGGCCCCCTTTTTCTCTTTGTAACTGGGTAATGTGGAGAGACATTTATTTTAGTCTAAGATTAGATGTCAATGTCTTCAGATAGAGTAAATATTGAAAGTCTCAAGGCTCAAGACAACCTCACAGTTCCCACTAGCCATAAAGCTACTGTGTGGCTGTGTACCTAAATGGAGGACTACAAGCCTGCATGTATATGGTAAATGATTGTCAAGTGTAATGGCTGGGTGCTCATGGCAATGCAGGCTTCACAGCTCAGTAAAGCCTGTACAGTATCAGCAAGACTGACAGAGCCAGATTGATCCAAAGTCCAATAAACGTGTTGTCAGTTCTATTTCATTCCACTATATGTCCAGTTAAATACGTGTCAGAAAGCAATCATCGTACTGATTTGTGCTTCAGTTTCAACAAGACAAGATGGCACACTTTAGTAGACCTTATTTTAAAATAGACTAACCAGTTACAATGGGGGCTTTTCTCAAAATATTACCAGTATGAATAGTTTAATGCTAAATGTATAATTATGTTTTATGGTGCTGGATTAGAAGCTCAATCAACCAATAGCCATTTAATGTATGTGCCATGTATTATGATCCCACACGGAGTTTGTAATTAGTATAATTTCATGTTTAGTACAATACCTTTTAATTGCAACTATGTCATCTGACTTTACACTGTCAGTTTTTCTTTAATAATCAAGGGCTTAGAACAAAAAGGGCACAAGTGACATTTTACCAACTTTACAGGAAGAGCCAAATAAACCTCCAAAAGTAACTTACAAATTTATTATTACTACAAAATAAACAGTATAGCAGTCGGCACTGAATGATTGCCAAGAGTTTTAATTTGCTATTTAGATAGTGTACAGTGAATGTAAAATGGCCCTTTTGGTACCCCTCGAGAATATTATATAAGTACGCATCTCAGTAAGGTTTGATTAGGTTTACCTTACCTCATTGCGTTTAACTGTATTTAAACTTATGATAAGTGCAGGCCGTCCACATTATTGCAAAGCACGTTGACAGTCTGTAATCTCATGGTTCATTCACTGTACTCAGTAAGATTTAATCATAAAGAAAATGGCTTGGTTTGTGTGTCACTATAATGATTAAATCACAGTCCACTCCAGTTTCTCACTCAATAAGCGGAAAGAAATTGTACAGTAACACATCCATTTCAGTGAAATCTAAATGACATCTCTGAGATAAATCATAAATTGTAGTCAGACATTCACAGCAGAGACTCACTACAAAAAGTAGTCAAGCAAAGTTAATATTCAAAATTTAGTTTATGAGAAAAGTCTTGTGTTTTTATTACTAGACCTTACATCCGTACCTTACATCCTACAACGTGTTCTTACATTAAATCACTGTCTATGTTACCTTTCATCCTTAAAATATCAGAACTCATTCTTTAGTGAAAATCAAGTACCTGTCACACTGTCTTAATACTCAGCATTTGCAGAGTTTCATTGTTTGCAGGAGGTGTCTTGCATCTTAAAGGGTTGGTACTCATTGCACTGCTGTAATAAAAACCAAGCATTTAACATGCACATTTATGGTCCTCAATAACCCAGAAGTCTTAATAAAAATGAAAGCTGACATTGGCATGAAGGATCCTCCACACTAGCTGTCTTTAATGTCCAAGACGTTCCATTAAAAGCGGAGCACTTCCTCAGAAGCAGAGCTTTTATCCTGATTGCTTACAGGAAGAGGGAGAAAAAAAAGGAACCAAACGACCTTCAGCGCCTCTACAACTAGCCCTTCCCTCTCAGTGTGCTCTATGAATAGACATTCCTGTGTATACATCCATGACAGGGATACTGGCACAGACAGCTTATTTTATATATGCAGCACCAAGCACATACATCATCCCTCTGATGTCAATAAATTAAATAAAAGGTACATCTATAAGGCAGCTTAAAACAATTTCCATTTTATGTGATAAATCTACACATTTAGTTAGAGCAAGACGATAAAAATGCCACATGTGCTTGCTTCTGAACTTTGTCAGCTGTTACTTTGAAGCCAAGGAAAAAGATAGCGATTTTCCTCAGTGGGAACACAACTGTTGTGCAACATCTAATAAGCTGGTCAAAACATTCTCCCGCCGAGAGAAAGACTGTTGATTTAATGACCATTCTGTTTCCAAAGTCTCAGATGTACAGTTAGATTGTTGCCACACAACAGACGAGGCAGCCATTAATAGCAACGTACCACAACATGCTGCAGACTGCGAGCAAAGATCCAGAGTGGGAGAAGATGGAAAGGCTGGTCAAGAAAGCTTGTGTCCATTGCATGCATTTACTGAGTATGAAGGCAGGGAGACAGATGCGTGTTGTGAGGAGAAGATTAGATGGAGGAGGCAAAGCAGGTCGAAGAGCCCTCACGAGAGGACGTCCAAGCCTCCTTCCATGTGGGCCATGGAGAAGGAGGGGGGGGCTGGGTGATGGATGTAGCCCTAGACTGGCGCCCTCGGCACACCTACTTGGAGCCGCAACCGAGGCCAGGCCGGCAGAGCAGGCAATCAGAAAAAGAGGCCGGAGGGCTTCAGTGATATAGGAGGATCCAGCTTATTAAATAGGCTTCAGGAGGGGCATGGAGAATCTGAAGTAAGTTGTCACTCTGCCACCAAAAGGCATAAAAGCACTCTCTGTTAGATGGAAAGTCTTTGCGGTGTAGGCATTGATGACAGACTGTGTACAGTGGGAGTGTGAAAACTGTCATTAATGCAGCAACACTGCAGGGAGCTCCACAACAGTGTGTCAGCACTGATTTACCTTTTCTTTTTTACCTGGGACTCGTTAGTCTATATCTTTGCAGCAGGTGAAGGAAAATGTTTGTGTATGAACGCAAGAAACCTGTCCTATGCTATCACATTCTGACATAATATACCCAAGGTTTCAAATGCACGCAGGATGTGACACCGGCCCCTTTATTTCTTGGGGGAAAAAATAACACAAGGCAACAATATATTACTTCAGTCCAGTCTCACAAATTGTACAGTATGTATGTAGCCCATCTTATGTTTCCACCAGAGATATGGAATATCAAGATGCTGGAAGCAAAAATGTGTGGATTGTTTATATATATTTTAATGTTGTAACCATAGATTGTAAATAAACATGGATGTAATCCGCCCATTGGTCCCCTATTCACCGATATTGTCATTACGACAGGGCAATAAAATGGCGGTTACATCCGGGCTTTTCGGCTTTTACTCCATAGCAGTTTTTTGATAGCATAAACTGACATATTAATACGTAATGCTTGCTGAAGTTCATACTGAGCATCAGAATGGGGGAAGAAAGGGGGTTTAAGTGACTTTGAACATGGAATGGTTGTTGTTGTCAGACGGGCTGGTCTGTGTATTTCAAAAACTAATGATCTACTGGGATTTTCATACACAATCATCTCGAGGGTTTACAGAGAATGGTCCAAAAAAGAGAAAATATCCAGTGAGGGGCAGTGGTGTGGACAAAAATGCCTTGTTGCTGTCAAAGGTCAGAGAAGAATGGGCAGACTGGTTAGAGATGATATGAAGACAACAGTAACTCAAATAACCACTCATTACAACCAAGGTCTGCAGAATACCATCTCTGAGCACACAACATGTGGAACCCTGAAGCAGATGGGCATCAGCAGCAGAAGATCAAACCAAGTGCCACTCCTGTCAGCTAAGAACAAGAAAAGGAGGCTCCAATTTGCACAGGCTCACCAAAGTTGGACAATAGAAGATTGGAAAAACATTGCCTGGTCTAAAGAATCTCAATTTCTGCTGCGACATTCAGATGGTAGGGTCAAAATTTGGCGTAAAGAACATGAAAGCATTCGTCCTGCCTTCTCTCAACGGTTCAGACTGGTGGTGGTGTAATGATGTGAGGGATATTTTCTGGACACAATTTAATTATTTAATATATTTATTCAACCTCCTCGGGGAAAGTCTATGCAAGGATACTGGAGAGGAGAATAAACTTAAGTTACAGGAGGAACACTTCAGTTTTTGTCCCGGTCGTGGAACACTGGACCAGCTCTATACCCTCTCCAGGATGCTGGAGGGTTCCTGGGAGTTTTCCCAACCAGTCCACATGTTTTTTGTGGATTGGAGAAAGACTGTCCTTTGCAACGGCCTGTGGGGGGTGCTCTGGGGGACCTCTGCTTAGGGCTGTCTGGTCCATGTACACCCTGAGCTGAGCCTTACCGGTCGATCTACATTCCTACTCTCACCTATGATCATGAGCTGTGGGTCTTGACCGAAAGGACAAGATCCCGGATACAAGCGGCTGGGCGCTCCCTTAGAGGCAGGATGAGGAGCTGGTGGTAGTGGACTAAAAAAAATTATCGAATTAATTAGAGTTTGTAATTAATTAATTAATTAATCTTGATTAATTGCATTTTTATTGCATAACAATATTTACCATGGATTTTAATGGGACAGTATCTGTGCTGGCTGCAACATGCTTTGCATTTAGATGGTACCGTAGGGTTGAAGGGCTTTGGGGGTATGCAAACTCTTTTTTGCACAATTTACACATAACCACACTTTTATCAAGGCTTCCATCAGGTCGTTTTTAAAATGCCTTCCATCAGTCCTATCAACACGCTTTCATCCGGTTCCTCCATTTTAGTAGCAGACAAGGGTGGACTAGGGAGAAAAAGTGGGCCGGGGGTTCCTGACAAGACTGGCCCACTTGGTCATCTGCTGGGTTTGTTTTGTGAATTTTAAAGATAAAAAAATATATGCATTTATCAAATAATTAACATTTTAATTTGATTATCTATTATTATATCATTTGTCCATCCAGGCTTGTACACAAAAATGTAATTTTATAAATACAAATAAAATGAGCAAATAATTCACAGCAACAAGAGTATAACAAAGCCACATAATTGCTTAGGCTACTTCTTAATAATATAACTTATTAACTTAAACCTGATAAAAACAAAAGAGGGGGGAAGAAAAACAGAAATGCTAATGTAAACTTAGATTGTTCACTCCATGAGTAACTTCCACAGCAACTGACTTTTTTCAACTACACCATCTATAATGTTTTCACTCTCCAGCATCTTAAGCACATCTAGCTGAGGAGCCATGAGCATAAAAGCCTCCAGGTGCTGTTGTGAAAGAGAGCATCTAAGCCTGTCTTTGATTCATTTTAGGAAAAGCTTCTTTCACAAGCTCCCTGTGTTATAGACAACGTAAGCACAAACTTGTTTGCAAGCCCATGAAGCTGTATGCATCTGTAAGGAGGTTGTATTGCCTCAGAAAATCACGATAAGCGCCGGGGTTCAGCCGGGTTGCCCTACAGGGCTTCAGCTCGTGTTGTACGTTCACGCCGCAGCCGCGCACCTCTGAGCAGAGCATATATATATATATATATATATATATATATATATATATATATATATATATATATATATATATATATATATATATATATATATATACAAGAATGTAGTAATACAATATATTGTATTGCTACATTCTTGGATTAATACAAATTTTTTGTTCAAAGTAAAAAACTTTTTTTTTAAAGAAGTCAACTAAAGGAGAGAATATGTAACAAATCTAGAGGCCACTTGAAAACCAGGTGTGCTCATGCCTCGGTGTATAATTCATTTGATTATAGATTTTTTTCTTCAATTTTCTCTTGATTCCCTTGTTGTTTATGTCGTTGTCTTGACAACATGATCATTCAACCAGCTCCAAAAGTTTGATAAAGTGTGACGAAGAGGAAATGCAAAGGTTGTCGAAGCAGGTGCAAAAAGGCATTTGTTCACTTGGATTTCACTTACTGCGGCCCACTCTGGTCCTAAACTTTATGTAATTACAACAATCTGTGCTCTGAGACAGACTGTGTGAAATTTGATTGCCATTGGTAATATTCACAGTTAGATTCCTGGTGTGATAGAGGGCTTCCTGTTTCAATTTTCTGAGACCCCTCAACTTTTACTGGCTCTCTTTTTCATCCCATCAGTGGGGCATACATTTCTATTCTGGAGAAAAACAGAGCTGGTAATATCCAATTTACTAAAGGCAGAGGAGATGGTTTCAGTGGCAGTATAATAACATGCTACATGGAGCGTAGCATTACGGAGTATGGATAAAAAAGGCATTTATGGTAAGAATTTAATCCAAAAGCAGTCATCAGAGGAAATCAAGGCAATTAGTATCACTTTAATGCAAATCGGTCAATGCAAAAACACATCTAAAATCCAAAAGTGTCTGCAAGAGGGGCTTAAAGATATTAGTCTTGAATGAAATCCCTTTATTTGCCAAAAAGGGAAACTCCCCAACTCTGCGCTGCGGAGCTAGATCTTGTCAACTGAGTCACATAATATTTTACTGACCACAGCCTTTTCCAAAAACCGGGCCTTCATCTAACGCAACACTGATTTCTATAATGTAATCCTTGTAATGCACAATAAAAGATTAGTGTTACAACGCAAAGCAGCACATCTGTAGCTTGTTAACATGCTCATGGGGCATATAAGCGTGGCCAAATGCAAAGATTTTTCATCTGGAATATTACTGGCACATAAACACTGTGGGAAAACACAATCACTGTTACAACCTTAGTATCCTGATTATCTGCCGTGCCCACACTGCAACTATCAATTAAATGCAACAAATAGGCAGCGTTTAAACACAAGGGCAAATTTGTGACTGAGTGAAATTATTACAGGTTAAGGATGATTCATCCTCTCATCAGCTCAACAGGGGTGCTGACATGGGTGTTGGATGGTGATATGTTTGATATGTTTTATCAGTCAAAGTGTTTACTGTAACAGTTTACACTATACTATACTTAATTTTATGATGCAGTAGAGGGATGCAGGCATGAGTGATGTTTATCACATTTCCAGAGTAAATATGGGAAAGCCACATTTGGTAATAAACACACAGCAGTAAATCATCATGAAGAAGCATTAAGATAACCAGCAGTAACCCAATGACAAGACTTGATCTGCCCTTTGTTTGTTTTTGTTTTTTTGGTCACAAGATAAAGCAAGCAAAATGAGAATCTAGCAAACTCCCACATAAGTCCGACATTGGGACCCAAACATGGTCCATAGTAATCTTATAGAATTTTATGCTTTATGAACAAATTTTCTTTAAAATACATAAAAAGTGCCCTGTAGCATGACCTTCTGTGAAAAAAAATAGAATTGTATCATTTTAACTTATCTTAACACAATGTCATAACTAACATTGTTTTTAGGACAATTAGCATTTTCAAACTTTTAGGGACGTCTAATCCAATAACTCAGGACTAGTAATGATGCATTTAATATCAAGGAGATTATACATCAGCTGGTGCTTCACACAGCTGTATCTTGTCCCCTTGCTCCTGCCACTCTTGACTTACCCTCTGAATGGTGGGAAAGAGTGAGCAGGCTGACGCATGAAGCACCAATCCCAGAACCGAACACAGTGATACGGTTAGAGTCTCCCCCAAAGAACCCAATGTTTTCGCTGATCCACCTCAAAGCCTGGATCTGGTCCAGCAGTCCGTAATTCCCTTTAGCAGCCTGGTCGCCAGTGCTAAGGAATCCTGCAACACAAATAAGAAGATCAGAAAATATTTACCTATAACAGTGACAAAATTAATGTTGATATGACCTTTTGAAAAAAAACAGCAATATATTTTACAATTTTGCAACTTGTACAGGTTTGAATTTCCTAGTTGGAGAACATGAGCTTGTTGACAGCCACAGTGAAATAATGACTTCTTATGTGACACAGCTGTTGGTCAAATATGAGTGCGTGTGACCACATGTCATTTGCACCTTATGAGAAATCAATGGCATGTCTCCCTGGGTGAACGCCTATCATTGGATGTATTGAGTAGTCTTGATGAAAATCTTGGGAATCTATGAAAAGCCCATGGGCAGAGATGGAAAAAAGTGACAGTAAGATTTACGATCATTTTGAAGCTGTTCTAGAGAATGTGACATTATATTTCCAGTTAGAATTCCCTGTCTATCTCTTTACTCTGTAAAGTCCCAGCCTAAACACTTACAACGCATGTTCACTTGAGCGTAATCTGCTATATGATATTGGCTTGCTACTCTCTCTTGGGCACATCACACCATCCCCTCTCTGCTGCTCTCCTGAGCCCAAGCCCCACTGAATGATGGGTAATCGAGAGTCACAGAAGAAGATCAAAGCAAAGCAATCTTTAAAGTTCCTATGGTGGATTCAATGACCATCACAGCCCTGAATGTACATGTGAAGTGGCAGCTAAAGAGCTGTACATTCTGGATGAATCCCCCACTTTCCTCCTCCACCCGTCTCCCATATTCACTTTATAGAGGCCAAAAACTGCATTTTGTTGGTGGTGAATGCTCACAAGCCTCTAGTGAGCGTGGCTTCTAACATCTATTTCATGGTCTGTGCCTCCATATAATGATAATCTCTTTATTTCTATGTCCTAAGGGGTTAAAGGGAATAGTTTTGCTATGAAAAAAGAAAATGTTATTGTGACTGAGGTCAGTCTGCCAACTTTATATAAACATTAGAGACATAAGAGAAACCACATGCTGCTGCAATACGCTCATTAGCACTTAATGGAATATCTCAAGAAGACCGTATGGCTTTTGCACTCTATGCTAACTCTAAAGCCATTTTAGGGTGAAAAGCACAGATTACAGAGGGCACAGTCTCTGCCCCACCTTTGACCGTTTACCTACCTAACCCCTGATGACCAGCAAACAAAGAGGGTGGGCAGGGGAAAGGCCAGGCCTGATTGTGGATAACAGAGAAGGAAGCAAAGCGGGAGACAAATGGATCAACAGATGGTCTCCTTCAGACGCATCCCTGATGATGATGACACACAGAGAGCACACAGAAAGCCAAGGAGACAGGCGAACAGACAGAAAACGAGAAGGGGAGCATTTGCTTTTCTCCGATGGCCTTTCCTTGAGCGGTGTCATAACTAAAGGACAATAGCTTTTACAAGCCTCTTTTAAGCTCTGTGGTGAGGAGAGGTGACTTACACAATAACCCTCATTTGCAAATTCAAGCCTGTATCATCTGGGTTAGTTAGCCATATATTGTTCCAATGATTACCCAAAGAAATAGTAAACATAATAAATAGTAAACATTATCCATTTGGCACTAAAGTATAAGACAATGTCTAATGACAAATTCTCAGTCTTTAGTTGTATTTAAAGCTGGCAGAAATAAGATACTGTGCTTCTGTTCTGTGGTGTCTTTTTGTCTGATATAAAAGGACTGGTCATTAAAATGTAGCTCTGGATTCCAATTCTATCTTAGACAACAAGTCATGCTGCAGGTACCATTTATAAATACATCTAATATAGCTGGTGGATATGTTTTAATTGGAAAAGTGACAGAAACTATTTTCTTTGGAAAGCAATTAAGATAGTAAAGTAATTGTTTTATGCATGGTTGTTTCAAGCTTTACATTTCTATTGGTCTTTATGCAGGTGCATTAAAGGTGATTGGTTCTTGCTTTGGACATACTAATTACGCCGGTAGACAAAAATACGTGCCATTAAGTCAATAAACTAAATGGTGGGACATCCCTTTAGTTTTTTGAGCTCAGAGCCTATGCTACACTAGGGATTGTTTGAAAGGTTTCCAGATCTAGCAGATGATGCTTGTCTGATTAGCCCTGCGTGGGCCTTGGCTGCTCACACCTACACAGGGACTTGGGTTTCTGGACTGCTGCTTCTCAACTGTTTGGTCAGGCTGGTTGTGTGCTCGACCGCTTCACTCAACTCAGCAATAAATGTAGATATTTTACAACAAACCGACTTTACAATAAGTGTTTGTTGATTAACTGTAACATTACATCAATTTTTGTCACTGTTTTTATAATTGTTTTGGGCAAATAACTTAAAGTAGAGTTAAAATCAACAAACAATAATTAATTGCTTTTCTCATATGAAAGATATTGTGCAAAGAATATAATTTAATTTAATTGTCAATAAGGCATTCATTATTCTCAAAACTGGGGTGCCTCTGTGCAAAATCATAGACTTAGGAGACCTGGGTTCAACTCCCACTCGGGCAATTTGCCCAGTGTCTCTCTCACCCTGTTTCCTATTGATCTTGATTGTAAAAGAAATTATATGTATAATCAAAACTGATATCCTCAAGCTTTCCTTAAAGGTTGAAATTTCATTGATACAACCCATTTTTTTCCCAGTAACAATATATTTTTTGTTTTGTTTGTTACATCTGAATTGAGGGGATGTGTTGTAGTGTCAAAGTGAGATGTCCCAAATAAAGTAGTTCTTAATCAACCCAGCATTGTGTTGTGGGAAATGACTCAATCAGATAGGCTCATGTAAACCGACAATAGACATTTCTAAAACGAACAAGAACCTGTTACGTGTCAGCCACATCAGAACAAAAGGGAAAATTCAGCTTTATCACAGACAAAATAATGATGGAAGTTTCCACTGACATTAGTGTAATGTTATAATCTGGCTGATTATACTGTATAATGTATGGGGTATTGTGTTGTATGCTTTTGCTGGACAAAAAGCTGCATTCAGGTGTTATGGCAGCACATTGACAGATTCTCAGCCGCACTGTGAGCTGCAGCTGTATGTGGCATGATCGCAGCCAGGTCAGGTCACATACATGTCACCTTGTATTGTCCTTGTCCAACAAATGAAGGTGTACTCACTGTAATGTACTGGAGGAACTATATGCTGCTACTGCCCTTGTCACCTTAACACGACCGGAGGGCTGCTTAATGTATACAGCATGGCAAAGTCCTCTCTCTGCAGAGTTTGAGCTGCTGTGCCAGAAGCAATCCAGACATCAGAGCTCACCTCTCCATTTGTTCACATACAGTTCACTCTCACAGCCATCGCATCACCTGAATGACAGCAAACAGGTTTATTTTTCCATAGAGCGTGATGCGACATAATGCATTTTGTGGCTCGATCGTCTTTTTTATCAATGAGCATGTGACTATCTCTGTCTAAACTGAGCATTTCTGTTTCCTCTTGAGCATTGGCAGTGATTTCCTTTAGCCATGCCTCTCAGCATTGATATTGCTTTATTGATTATGATTTAAATGTCTGTTTCCAATACGGTACTCAGGCGTGTAGCGGAAAGAGGTGATGATAATGATCGCTCCGACCCCAGACATCTCCCTTACCCTGGTCCCCCAGATAATGGAATGTGTGTAAAGTAATGGGGGAGAGGGGGGAGAGGGGGGTAAGGGGGTAAGAGGGAGGCCGAGAAGCTTGTTATTGAGCTGGTGACTGAGCGCATACAGCGACAGATGAAGGCATGGAGTGGAACAGTGCTGACGTAACAGGTTGAAAGTTTTCTGGCTTTTTTCATTGATGATTTTCTTCTGCTTTTTGCTATGTCTCCTCACTCTCATCCTCTTTCTCGTTAGGGGTCCTGGTTAACAAGGATGTCTGTGTCCAAACTCTCCTTTGGTTCACTCCCAGATTTCTCTCCTTCTATCTTTTCAACCCCTTCTCTTCTCTGGGGAAATAAAGGCCCACACAGTCACAGCCTTGACAGCCTCCCCTAAGAATCCCCCACGACAAAAGAGGCCCAACTTCCCCCCCAAGCAAGGCCTGGACTGAATAGGAGCCTCTGGGGTGTGGATGAGAAGCAGAGAAGGGAAGTGGCCACCCTTCACACAGCTACACAAAGGCCCAGTGTGTCAGGCTCGCGATGAGCAGGGGACATACCCAGCAGTTTATGCTCCGTTCTGGGACCCATTCCCACAAGATTTATGCTTTTTATAGCCGATGATAGCCATTACAACTCCAAAAGTAGTATGCTCCTGGTATGTAATGCAAATACTTCTTAATATTCTGGATAAATTAAGTACATGTGTCCTAGTCCACAATTGTTAACATGCTAACAAGAGAACTCCACAATACGAATCAGGTTACAGGATCATTATAGAAGCCTAAAAGATGGCACTGGCCTCTTAGATGAAAGTGTGTAGCTCGTGTTTACAGCTCAGTGCCCAAAAGCATGGCTGCAGCAGCGTCTGATCTGAAAGCAGGAGAGCTAGAGAGACAAATAGAGAAACACAGGCAGAACAAGAGAGAGGGGAAAGAAGGGTCGCTGAGCACAAGAAAGCCCTTTTATGGCAGTTTGAACACTGCACACCATTTACCCATCATTACATACTTGTTTCCCAGCGGTAGAGAAAAATTGGATAAATAATGCCTTACTCTCTGAATGTCACCTACTCAAATGACTAGTTCCAGATGAATGAATATTGCTGTCCATGATAGAAAAATCAAGCAAGAAAACAGTGAAAAGAATTCATATGTGAGTCCCTAATTCCTGCTGGCCTAAACATAAATTCATACAAAAAATAAAAAAAATGTTCAAAAGATCTATGGCAACCAAGCAGCTTGATGTTTCAGTTTTTGTTCTACAACACAAAACAAGTTCTTACTGCATTTCAAAGCCTTTCATTATCTGCAGGACCCTAAAAGCGTCCAAAGAGCAATAGTCCTAAATGCTTCCATAAAAAAATGTATTTCTTTTACACAGCACACACCAGACTCAGTGTAAGTATCACCCTGCTACAATGGGTTCCAGTGGTGATAGAGCATCATTCAAAACCAGCCTTGCACACACAAAAGCTTGTCGGAAACACATCTCTCTTCCAGACAGACAAGGGCTGCTCAGAGCAGACACTTAAGAAGAACTGATACTGTAAGTCTGAGATGAGCATACAGTGGCCCGTGTGACTTGTGGGTTGTCTAATCTGATTCTATGATGTGTCCTGGTGGTCAGGCCACACTATTCAAGGGCCCTAGCAACAGTCCAAGCAGTTACTACAAATGAGCAGTTTGCATATGCATGACCCTCAATCAATCACATCAGCTATACTGTGGCTGTCGGCTCTAGGTTTTGTAGCTCTCCTTCACCTCATCCACAATCATGTCAGCAGCTCTCCTCTTTATGTGGCGCTTGTCGTGCTTCTCGTTCTTTCACTGCCCTACTTTGTTTTTTCATATATGCTCTTATCTTTGTACCATCAACTATTACCTTATGGCTTTTTGTGTCCATTTTATTTGAAAAGCACAATAGATAGCACAAATAGTGAATTGTCAAAGACAAGAAAATGCTTTTACAATAAGAAGAGCTTTGCATCTCACAGCTGGTGTGGGGGTGTGCCTGCATGTTCCCACAGAGGAAGACCCTGGTGTTAGTTGCAATTGCAAGGTTAAGTTTCACTTTAGTTCCACTCAAGCATTACAAGAAGAGCATATATGAAAAAGAAATTGTTTTCTACCAGATATGGATAACTGCTGTGTTTTACCAAAATCACACCACAGATGTGGAGGTGGTTAGGTCTCATTGTCCACACATAATTGGTGCATTAAAAATCACACCTGGAGATATATCATAATTACAGTTTTTGGCTTTCTTTATACACAGACCCCCTTCTTGGAAATATACTATAAAGCTTTTTTTGTTTGTTCTGTAGAGCATTTTCCCACCAATCCCCCACACAAACGCTAATCTTCAGAGTCAAAGTCCTGAGTTGGACATTTTTACACATGCAGAATGAAGGATTGTAAATACACAAATTCACAAAAATGATACAAGCCTTTCAAATAACTCTCACCTCTACACCCGCATGAAATCATTTGTGAACGTAGTGAAAAACTTTATTAGCTACCAGCTCTGAGAAGACGAGGCAGTGTGCAGTGATGCGTTGTGATACCACTGAGGAGATCAGAGCATGGCTTATCAAAAGCACATCAGTGGAGCGGAGAAGGGGAAAAAGGTCACTATTTAGAGGACTTTCAAAGCCTAGCATCAAAAATCCGTCTTACATACGAGTTGTTGCAGCCAATTTTCTATTTACCCAAATTTATCAGAATATAGAAAAGCATACACATCACACGTACATTTTAGATACTGTAAAAATGAAATTTTTTTATTAATGTTTTTATATTGTTTTATAGTAATTACTGCTTTTTTCCATCAATTATAAATGCTTGCCATATGCTTACTATTCAACAGTAACTTTTTGAAAAACATTTATTATATGGAGATTTAACACAGGTATGAGTCATATGCACAAATACACCCATATACTCTCACACAAAAGAAAGCGTGAATACTATAGCATATTGCTTTAACAACAAAAATCTATCACCATAATCTTAAAACTAGTATTTAGAAGGTAATGATTACTGAATACTTTCTTTGGTGTATACGGCAATGCACTGTAAATATTTAACGACACTGATCCGGTATGGGAACACAACTGATGCCTTCTCAAGCTTTTAGGATTTAGTTTTTAAGTGGGATGAAATGAGACTGAAAATAATGAGAAAGATGCCTAGAGAAGTAGAAAAATATATATATATAAACGTGCAGATTGTAGACTGCTGTGCCAATACACTAAAAAGCAATATCAGCTATGACTTTGTTCTTATTCCAAGACAGTATTGTGCTGAAGGTACCCTTTAGAACCCTAAGTAAAGCACAAGTTAACATGTTTTTTTTTTTTTTTTGGAAAACTTTGCATTTGAAATCACCTTGGGTTAATGATTGGTGTGTAAACATATGCTTTAGCAATATCATATCACTTGGGCAGAGCACTAAAGAGGTATTGTTAGTACAACAATATTCCAAAAACAAGGACAGTGTATATTTGGCACAATTAGGAAGTTTATATGGGTGACTGGGGTACACAGGACTCCAGCCATGAGTGCCGAACTGAGTAAATGGGCAGTCAGTGTGGGTGATTGTGCGGCCACTATGTACATAAGTGAGGTTGAGAGGCTCGAGCAGGGTGTGTATTTGTTTGTTTGTGGCGGTGTGTAGCAGCAGCAGCAGCAGCAGCAGCAGCAGTGTACAAGCGCTCAAAGGGTGGGGTGCATGCAGTACGGCGAGGGTGGTATGGATATTAATCACCAGGAGGAGCATGGTTCTGTGGTGCCGGGCGGAGATGGATGGGGTATGAGCGCAGTGATGTCACCCTGACAAATGGACTGGCCATGTTGGCTGAGACTCGCACATCGCCTCTCATTTCAATTAGTTCCTCACACAACAACCCATCCAACCCACAATCTGCAGGTTACACACGTATGCACAAATAAGCCTTATCCACAAACAGCCCTACCCACCTCCAGTGCCCTAACCCTTAGAGCGGACCTCTAACAAGGAGCACCCATCTGTAAGAATATAGTGAGGTGAGGCAACTTCAATTAATCTATCTAAACTATAACAGCGCTTTGCTTTCAAAGTGCATCATCCAGTCATTATCATTCATATTATCAGCCAGTTGCACTCACTAGGTCTTCAGCCAGTGCACTAGCCGGCTCGAACTGGCAGAGCTTGGCTGTGTGTTTATGAGCTAAAGACTGGCCACTGCCCATGTGTTTTCCCACAATATCAATTTGATGAAGTGCCGGCACAATGGCAATGTGAGCAATTATTTGGGCCAGTGGTAATAGCAACCATTTGCTCTCTGATGTGGAAAAAAAGCTAGCAACCATCACAGTAAAGCACAGTTCTGACAAAGTGAGTTCAGGTATAAAAGGTCTCTCTAAGACTAGCTGTTCGGAGTCTTGTTCGCTACAAGGCTGATGCTGCTAACTAAGGGGAACAGGACTTATTTTTAACTGTCTGTCACCTATAAAAGAAGTATTTATTCCCTAAACCGAAGCACCAGACCTCATGGATAACTCTCTAGAGGTAAGTGAACTTTGCCACTGAGCAACTTCACTGTACTGACTCCCCTTTTAGCTCTTGTTCCACAGTCACCGCCAACTTGTTTTCTTTCATTTACTCTTAAGTTTCGCTCTGTTGGATACTCTTCTTCAGACAAAAAACATGGTGCAAAAGGATTTTTTTAGAGGGCCAGCTAGGCTATATGTGAGGCTGAACTGGGCCGCGCATTGCACAGTGGAGCGCTAAGTTAGGGATTTAATGAAAGTCTCCAGAGAATCTAGCTTGAGTTTCAGCTTAACATCATTGGTTGGCATCTCTTCATCTGCCAGGAAAATAATCAGAAGGTTAATACCGGCGCTATAGAAGAGAGCAGGATGGGGAGGAAATTTAGAGTCGTAGCTTAATTACATCCTTGCACATTTGCACTGAGCGCGTTAAAGCCACTTTAAAGACGGTCAAAATCCAAGGATAAAGAAAAAAATGAATGAAGACCTTAATTGGGTATGATACTGTGGATCTTTGAGTTTGAATTGCAGATGCCAAGGTAAAGATGGCAGCATAATAATATAATTTTTGTGAAGAGGAACTTAGCTTCTACGGAAAACTAAGTGGTGCGTACTAATCTGTGGTTAGCGTTTTGTAAATATAATAAAACATGATGTTATTGGAAGTTGATAAAAATGGGAACCATCAGGTTTGTACATATGCAGACTGTACCCTGTGTAATGGTGCTTGGGTTCACTTATTTCTTTGTTGATGAAACATGCCTGTTCTGTCACCCTCAGAGCAGTGGCAAATGAAAAATGGATGAAAGTCTTTTTGAAATAGCGTGTGTGATTACTGTAACACTTTTACAATACACCGTTGCTGTCTTGCATTGTTGCATAAAAATACCCCTATGTCCAACAAAGGATATGCGTGATGATATTTGTCTTTTTTTTTTTTTTTTTATTATTGATATTGAAGTCCAGTTTTCCATACGGTTCTCTATGTTAGAACAGCTGAAGAAATACTTCTTTTTTCATTTCACGTCAATGTTCTTTCTTTTAATCTAGCAGCACAAAAGCAACAACAAAAAGGTTAGATCTGGCTTCCTGTTTCATCTCTGCTTCTCCCATGTTCCCTGGGGAAGCCTCTCTATGCTCATCTCCACAGCATGGCGATGGGAGATTGTGCCAGGGCTCTGTTTGCTTGGCTTTCCCCCTCCTCCCCAAATCGCGTTGAAATCTGCCTGACAGTTCGACAGCCTGGCTCAGGCCCCACAGGAGCTACCCTAAGATAAAATGTCACCGCAGCTTTGTTCCACACACCCTATAGGCTGGGCAGACACACTGTACACCTGAGAGTCTAGAAGCCACAAGCACAAAGTGAGGGTGAAGGGTGAAAGAGGTGGTGATGGGAGAGATTCCAGCATGCCACCATTTTGTTAACAGCCAGTGCTTTATCTTCATTGTAAGAAATCTGCTTTGATGGACAATTTGTTTAGAGGTTTGAACCTTAGGGCTATTGGATTAAATCTCAGATAAATCATATATGGTTCATCAACAACGCATGTAGCATCCCTGTACGTCTGAGTGACGTGATTGGATAAAAGCCTATGCTCTGTATTTCCAAAACAAAAAAAAAAACCTCACACCTAGAGTAAAAATTACCTTTCAACTAGAACTTTCAAATGTTTGCAACTCTACAATAGTTATAGTATATTAATTATACTTAAAGCAACACTACTTATTTTATTTTTTACATTTTGCATGACTGTATGACTCTATTTGTAACTGCACTACATTTACATTTATTCATTTAGCTGATGCTTTTATCCAAAACGACTTACATTAAGCTTCAATTCACCAGTGTTACAGCTGGTACACCACTGGAGGCAAGGTGGGTTAAGTGTCTTGCCGAAGGACACAAAAACAGTATGAACTGTGGCTAGAGCTGGAATTGAACCACCAACCTTCCGGCTGAGGGACATCCGCTCTCTCTCGAGAGATATGTGCACTCTATCTAAAAAAAGAAGGGGAACATTTTTTTAATGTCTAGATTACCATCTAACAGACTTTGTCATTACATAATTTAATAATTTTGAGCCTATGTATATTAAAGTTAAAAAGATACAAAATGTTTGCAACGTTAGTGTGACCATAAGTCATTACAGAAGCCAGAAGGGCATCATCAAGCATTAGTGACACACACTATAGAGGGTGACACTAACCATCACTATCATGAGGTACGTCTTTGTTTTTTTTTTATAATGAATGATGGGAGTATTTTGGAGTCAACAGGAGCAAGGTTTCTAGGAACCGATCCTAACTTCCCTCTGCGCTTAATCACCAACAACTGTTCCCAGAGTGTACTATTTATACAGTCTATCCAACAAATCCAACTCCCATCTCTAAGTCTATTATGTTCCTAACGAGGCCTGAGCAAAGAAGCGGACTAGCCGTCTTGCAGCCCAAGTTCTAGGGTGGTTACCACTGTCAGCTCCTGTTAGCTCAACTCTCATGGTTCTCGTTTCACAGAGCACAAACACACGCATCCCAGAGGAGCTCATCTCTGCTCCTTCAACCCCCAACCCCCCCCAACCACCAACCTCTCAATAAATTAATAACAGAAGGAGCCACTCTTGCAGGTAATATGATTAAATACGACATCCCTGCTTTAAAAAAAAGGGCTGACAAAGCAAAAATAAGATGGGACATTGTCGGAAGAAATTGTCACCGTACTCATACATGACCCTCGCTGCCCTGATCGCTTCGGCACTCTTTGCTAAGTATCAGCTCAGAATCCCCACCATTTTCCAAGGACACACTGGGCGCTATTAGATAGAAAACTCTATGCCCCAGATTACTTGGCTTGTCAGTCACCTAATTTGAGTCAATTCCCACTAGATCTCTTAGCTTAATTAAATTCCTTTTGCTTAAGTAGACCTTTATGAGTTCATATGTTTGAACCATGATGCGTGGCCCATAAGTCAGTGCGTTTTTTTTTTCTGGGGCATATTTAAAAAAAAAAATGACATGCCCGGAGCAGCAGAGCTCAGACGTTTACTATCCAGTTTAACCAATTTTTTGTCAAATTTGGAAATTGTATTATCTTTGTAGAAAAACTTAATAACAGGATTTCTCTGCTAAATTTGCATATTTTAAAACGGTTGCTTTGCAATATTGTTGTCACAGAAACAAAATCAGTGTGAGTCTATTAAACATATACTGTGGACATTATACAGTATTTCCACATAGCAAACCCATTGTGTTCATGTCTCTTGACTGTCGTTTTCTTTTCCCCTCAGGCTCCGGAGGGCTAGGAAGTATCAAGCCTCTGAGTATGAATGAAATGACAAGCCATTTCACTCAGAAGGCAAAGCACTCATTATACAGATTGCTTTGTGGTGTTTCTGGGTAACCAAGGCCAATGTCACCTCCCTGCACAGTCTGGCCTCAGCCTGAACTGGCACGCTCTCTTTACCCGTATAACCCCAGCACGCTATCATTGAGCTGACACGCTTTGCTGTTAAACTCTCCACATTCACTTTACCTAAAGGCTAGCTTACTAAAACCAGCAACAATGTCAATAATGGCAGCAAAACAGGCACTTTTTAAAGGAGGAATGAATTCTGAATCTTATTAGCAGGACATCTTGTTTCACTCAGTGCTGCAAAAGCCCCTCTGGCTCCACGATACCATCAGCACTCACAGCAAGCAGGTGCAGAACAGAAAATAAAACCAATTGTGTTTATCGAATCACGGCCCATTCTTCCAGCCGACATTTATTCCTTCACTTGAGCGTCTGCTAACTGGCTGTGCTTTGGATAATGTTTGCAAATGTCTTCTAATGCTTCCTATGGTGGTGTCCAGGCATATGCTGATAACAGTACTAGCTTCTTCTTTTAGTCAGTTTAACTGCACTGCAACAAGTGCCATATTGAGAAGCAGGTGGTAAACTGCATCAACGTCTACAATCCAAGATGGCTGAAATATACTTTAGCTACCGTTAACAACCATTGAAAGGGTGGTGGGTCTTGGGTTCAGTCTTATCTCACAACAGAGAGAGGTTTATTCTCAGGACTGGCATAGTAAAGAAGCGCTTTGAGTGGCAGGCCCCTTGTCTAATTAAACCAGCACAAGCATTAGTCCCGCATGTGAGCAGTTTTCATAATTACATGTGTAATTCATTCATTATTTAACCATAACAAGTTAGCTCAGTGGCCAAACATACACCGGCCTGAAGGGTCTAATTTGGGGAAATGCCATATATTGGAAACTTGAGTCAGTAGCTTCAACTGCAGCTAAAGCTTTTGGATGAGAGCAGAGCAGGATTAATGAGGAGGTTTTAGGTCTACTGACACAGAAAAGCTATATTATAGTTAAGTCTACAGCTAGCAAAAAAACAATCAGCAATCATAGGAATATAAATACAGGGTCATTAGGCACAGGTCAGTGATCTGACACGGTTTGTAAATTGGCTTGCTTCCTAATTTACTATCAATAACTGTCACATCTGTAACTGAAAACATAAATTACATTTATCTGCCCAATACGTATTTGATATGTTAGGTCTGCAGCCTAAATACAATCACAGGGCCTGCTCTTTCCATGAAATCAGATAACAACCAAGGAAATTCAGAGTTTGTGATATCCCCAATGTGACACATTACACCAGAGACACGAAGATCTGACCCGTCAGCCTGCAATGCAAAGCGGTCAGGAGCTGAACCTGTGTAGATGCAATCTAAGATAGTCTAAAATAGTATGGCCTGTGATGTTCCTTTTTATGGTAAAACTGGCTGACCATTTTATAACATGACAGACCTCAGCCTTTGAGCTGTGGTTCAACAAGCAACTGGCACTGAAATCTCACTTGTTTGCAGAAAAATGTGTGTTGACTGTTTATCTCAAAGAGGACTGGGTTTTAAATGCATGCTTTTTCCCAGTCCATCTATTCTTATAAGCAGTATAAATTTGACCACAGTGGTATTGTTAGTAAGTGTCAGTTGGGATTTACATAAAAATGCAAATTCATTCCTAAAGCATGCATGTCATTTATAATCCTGCATGAAAAATATGCATTTATGCCATTAAAGGATACGATCACAAAGAATAATATTCCAAACCCCATTGTGTGAAACTAGGGAAATAAATGATACACAATTACACAAAATTTTAAATGAGAGGGGGTAGAAGTCAAAATTATTTGAGTTATGAATAAGTTTTTAATGCTACAAAAATAATGGGTCATAAGATAATCAGTTTTAATTGGTATGATAGTTCATATGTTTTGTGATTTGCACTCATACACTGGAGTTACCCCTCTTAATTTTTCATCAAAAAGATCCTCCATTAATGTTGTCAGAAAGAGAACTTGTAAAATTAATGTTGGTTGGACTTATGTCTATATGACATGATAAACACAAGAGAATAAGAAAAAGTTGAAATGTAAATCTCTTAATTTGTGTAACACTTAACAGTTCAATAATGTAATTTAGGTGGGTTTATGTTCCTTCATAACCAGTTTAATTCCTCTCTAGCACTGTTAACCTGTTTACAACTTTGTTAAACATCAGCTGCACTGCCTCATAGAGAAATATTTAACCTATGGCAATTTAATTCCAATAAAAAATAGTTTTAGACTTGTATTACTGAAACAATGAATTATGTTTACATATGCAGAGTTGTAAAATACAGACGTTGTAAAATACAGTAGGTGTCTTCAGAAATGAATATAATACCAAGTGCTACTATGTTTGCCATATTACTTACATAGCCTACTGCATTGTGCACATGTGAAATAATGTTTACTCTGAGCTTAACCTTTTTACTGGGTTAATGCTCATGCATTACCACTGTCACTGCAGTGTTTGCTTTGGAGTGTGCTTTCAATGTAGGGACTACTGAGTTCAGATGATTATAATTTACTTTTAAAGTTGATGTAGTAATCCAAACAACCAGCATGCATTGCGCTTCCAGCACAGAGATATTTTATCACAGATAATACAAAAGCCAAGGCAAAACCATAGTTCTCTCACTTTACAGTCACAAAATATAAAAAGTATCTCACCACTTGTAACTGTGCTCTAGTGCCCCAGAAACACAAATTTCTAATTGTTCTAGCTGGCCTCTTGGGTTTCCATCACAAAGCTATGGCCTCTTTACAGTCAAGACCACAGCGCATGGTTCATTGGGACCCAAAGGAGTCGACTGAGCATGATCCCCTCCAGCATGGGAGTTCTCCCCTGAGCAGACAATTCCAAATGCCACCTCAATGTCTCTGTGCAAGTTGTGTTATTTGATTGAACAGACACTAACACTTGAGCAACACAAACATCAAATACCAGAGCACACAGAGCACTCACAAAAGTCAAACACCCTCAGACGGCTCTATTTGCTCTCCCTATCCCCTTGAAAGTGCGCAGAAGGCGAGATAGACTGTATATGTTTTTTCAACCTTCTGGACAATCTAATAACATGAGGCTACGATGTTGCAGCAAGGTCGGCCCTGGCCCAAGGTCAGATGCTGCTCCGGAGGTGTGCTAAGAGACTTAGTACACAGTGTGTCAGATAAGATCAGATCCCAGATCAACAATCCTTCCTGATACAGTACAACACATTTATAATTGAGCTTGATAAGGGCTTTGCCATTTTAAATGATGCAAGTGCGCTGCCAATAATTAGTGACCCTTGAGAACTGGCAGCGCTTTTTGACAACATAGCAAAGTTCAGATGAGATGCGATGCAGAAGTTCACAAAATAAAATCTGTTGAGTGATGATGAATTGTGTGTTTATCAGCTCCAGATCTTATCAGCATGATTCGAGTCTCGCTTCATTTGCAATTCTGTTTGGGCCTTTGAAACAATAAGCTCTCTACTTTGGAAAATATTATTCGCTCAAGTTCTCCCTATCTTTTTTCAGAGGACAAGTCAGGGGTTAATTGTTAAGAATTGAGTTATTGAGCTGTATGCCCTTCTAAAACCCCTGAAGGACTTGCACCAATACAAATAACTTCCAAACGCAATTGGAATTCTACTGGAGTTCCCCCCGACTTACCCCAGCCATAATATTGTTCTAATAATTGAAGCTCATAAGCTATCAAATATCATTCTAGTTTGTTCAATTGATCCGGACAGGCAAAGGGAGAGGAAAAAGTTGAATTTCAAATGGAAAAAACTGAATTTCAAATGTTTCTATCCTATATTAGCAATCGAAAAAGCATTTGACTCTGGTGAAAAAAGGGAAGAATTAAGTTTGTCCTCCGAGGTTGCACCATAGTAACAAAATGTACACTCTTTACACTCAACACATACTCCAGTGGCTGTTAAACCAGAATCCAAACCAACATAGTTTCTAATTGTAACACATCCAATAGTCTATGGCAAGCCCTGTATGTCGACAGAGGACACACACATAAAATATATTATATCTTGGAAATAAGAATGGCTTGGCTCTGCAGGGTTTGCACATACAAATAAGCAAATGCAAACTGTAAACAAAGTCTTGGTAATAACAGCGCCAAAGGTTTGTAATTGACTTGATCAAACAATCAAGGATTCATTTAGACTGTGTTGTGTTCAAATGGAATAGTTGACAGAGCACAAGTGGGGTGTCAACTGCCTGTTTGCGGCATTTGGCAGTTGTTGCCACTGCACTGAAAGGATGAGAGCTATATCACAGTCCATCAGTAATGTCTATGGATTATTATATTTTTCTGTATGAGACTGCTGACTTGGCACGTAGCAGAACGAGGCTGAGTGAAGGCAAGAGCAGAGCCGGGTGATAATGGAAATAGTTGCTATAAAGATGTAATAGATGGGGATTAGAGGTTAAAAAAAAAAAAAACACTTCTGAATATCATAAGAAAGGTGCACAACTTGGAATGGCTTGGTCTGATTGCTTAAAGACACATCTCAGACAATCTGCACTATAAAGATGGCCTTTATTTTATTTTTTTGAGAATCCCTACCCGCTGCTCTTATCACTTTAGAACAGAACGGAAGGCCCCAATGTGTCCTATCAAACAGTCAAATGGGAATGTTTGAACATGTTTTAAAGACAGAGTTTAATTAGACTGGCTCCTGATTAATACGGCTGCAAACAAAGACTAGTGTCAAAGGCATATCATCAGTGTCTCATCCACAATGTGTGTTCTGCTTAAACAAACGCTTGTCTATGTTCAGACTGCAAAGTTTAACATTGTATTTGAATTTATGGTCTTTTTTTTGCTCTGTTTCGAAAATGGTTGTTGACCAGTGCAGTCAACAATTGCATTTTTGCGTCTGCTTACTGAGAGTCACTGTGACCCTAGAAATCCTTTATTTTGTCCCAAAACCCAGAAATCAAATTTAATATATTGGCCATATTGTAGGTCTCTGTTTTGTGTCTGTTTGATTGGTTTCTGTTTTGATGTTTGATCTGGCCTGTTTTGAAAAGATCATGCTATTCAAAAGATTTGGAAAATTTCAGCTTTGAGTAGTAAAAAAATGTACATGTACAGTCTGAACATAGCCTTAGTCTGTGCTGTGGGGTGAAACCGCCAAGGAATAGTGCAAAGGCATGATGGTTCAATCAGTTGGATGCTCACTTGTACACTTTTATTTATAAACTGTGCTCATGTCTGTGAGCCAATATCTGTGGGTGTGCTGAATGAAAGCAAGATGGTTATAACTGTGTGTCTTTCTTCTTTCATGTTTTAATGTTTTTTTGCCAGTTGCTATCAGCTGCTAAATGCTGAAACTGCTGAGTTTAAATGCTGCTAACTAAATCAGCATCCCTCCTCCGTGCTTGCTGGTATACATAATACCCAAAGGGAAGCGTGAATAATAAAGACTTCAAATGACAGGCACGCAGCGGGGTTAATGATAAAGGTCAGCTTGCCAGCATGCAGCCAGTGAGTGTAAAGGACAAGTGGCATGAGGTCACAACTCACATGGGCTCATAGCCAATATATGGGAGCAGGACCTACAATTCCTCAGATCCAGATGAGACTGCTACTCGGTTGCGACTATTCCCAGTGTGCCTGCCATGTGTTGCACACTTCACTGATGCTTTTATTAGCCTGCTACAGTGTGTTAGTGATGACAGAAACTAATACAGTTTGATATGGGAAAACACAGCAAGACTCATATCTGTGTAAACAAAACAGAAACATATGAAACCTCAAAATATGAGCAGTAGAACTCTTTGTACAGTATGCTAGCGAGGTTGTGGGGTTTCGGCATTACGCTTTCAATGCAGTAGCACGGCAGGATATTCCAACGCCTGTACTATTGAAAAACATTGCAAAGAAAGACACAGAGAGAAGCACTCGGCAGTTCCACCATCAGTTTGACAGGCAGCTCCACAGAGAGAATGTCAGCCAACACCTGAAGCCACACAACTTCAACAAGACATTCAGGATTTATCAACACATTTCACACCTATTATTCATGAGGAACAAGCATTCAGCAGCACCTGACGCTCGCATCAGTCCTGCATGATATTTACAAGGCTCCCTTGAACTGCTTTCACCTGTGAGGTACAAAGCTGCTCCCTGCTCCGCACACTAATCTCAATTAAAGCTTGCTGCTGATTAGCTGCTGCACAGTTTTACCAAATGTGTAAAATAGAAACTGAATTCTAAATCCAGTATTATGAGGTCTAATTTACATGTGACAGCTCTAAATCTCTAAATATCTTTATGTTTTGGGCTGCAATGAAGAAAAAGCCTTTATGTGTGTTGAAATTCAATGCTTTGACATTGAACAAACTGCTTTGTAGAGACATTCACCATGAAATGTATCAGACATTTCCTTATTTACTTCCATAACTGATTAATACCTTGTAAACTCCAAGAGGCTTTGACTGTAATCATTCTATTCTTCCAACGGTTCTTGTTGATTCAGTACTTTCTATTGTTTGTGTTGCAGTTGTTTGCCCACATAAGAATAAAAACAAATCATGATATGCTACTGCAAAAGGATCTCTCTACAGACACACTGGGGTGACATTTCAACAGGTGTTTTTGCAAAACAGATAAATGGAAATCTTGTTTTGGGAAAATGTTTATTGTTTATTCTAAGCATGAACCACACGAAAAAGTGAGAATGGATGAAAGTGATTATACAATTGTTTTATTAACATTATGGCTTTTGATGAAATCATTTTTTCATGAGAACATACAGTGGGTCAGATTAAATAAGCTTTCTGTGGATTTGCTAATTAAGCTTTAAGCAATAACCTTAGCATGCAAAATACATTTTGGCTTTGAGGATAATCATTTTACGTTAGTATCTGGAAATTCTTTCAAGGTTGAATTCATATAATATGCCGTATGCAAAGACACAGAGTAATGCCCCGTTTCTGTCCTCTACCTGAAATGACTGCATACGTTACATAAGCAGAAGTCAGTGAGGCAAAGGTAGTGCCCTCAGAGCTCCTTGTTCGCAGGCTTACTACAACAAAGCCCTTCCGGTGTGTTCTAATTCTCTACATTTCCCTGCAGAGTATATCCACTTTCATGGGGCTGAACAAGAAAAGGAACGGACGGGGCAAAGTAGATGATTGAAAATCCCACTTGGATCAATTTTATACCAACTCAACTTCCCATAGCTGAGATAAAGTTGGACTGCAGCTGTGACTCCATTTATTTCAGAATCCAATACAATGTAAGATAAAGATACATACAATGAATCTATGTCTGCAGCAGGGGCATTACTGCGTTTTAGTAATAGTTCTTTAGTGGAAATGCCTTTCTACACAGCTGATGAATGTGCAAACATATTATCGGCAGAATATTATTCCATATTTATTTTAGTGCAGTAAAATTTCATTTATACCTGCATGTTTTCTTCCCTTAAGGAAAAATATAATATCATCTGATGCATTATAGCCTCCAATTTATCATTAGCATTTTAAGCTAATCTAATTGAACTTTGCAATGATTGCAAAAAACATCATTAATTGCTGTTTTTGTGTCACCAGAGTCACATCATCCGAGAGCAGATTTTTTTTTTCCAGAACTTGTTATGGGAAAAGACATAAAACCAAGACAGGATTCTTATAATAATAATGGTTTGAATTTATATAGTGCTTTTCAAGCAAAGCACTTTACAGACTCTATTAATCATTCACTCCATAGTCACATACTGGAGGTGGAGACGTGGCAGCCATTTTGAGCCTACAAACTCTCCGACTTCCAAACATTGTCACACATTCATACACCAGAGCCACAGACACTGGATGCAAGGTGGGTTAGGTCAGTATAAACTGGGAATCAACCTTTCAGTTATAGGACAACTGTTTTACCCCCTGAGCCACTGCGCCCCTGCGGAGGGGCAAAAAACTAACCCAAACATTTTGTGGGAATAGATCCCATGAAAAGAGCCCCACATGAGGAAGTTATGTTGCAATTATACACATAATTATTAAATAGGTTTGTTATAGATAAAAAAAGAAGAACTATTGACTCCATATTGATTTTAAAATGTTGATTACATGGTTGCCTTGACTTCTTATGAATGTATTGATCTTAGCTGGATAATGGGGATGCCAATAAACACCTGACATCTCTGCACAGAAGCATGTCTTCAGCAGATACAAAATCAATAGTATGTTTTTTAAACAGTACTGTTATTTGACATTTATGATATTGTTATCAACAGAGATGCTGGACAGGCACATATTGAGTTGGTCCGTATGAGTCTGATTCTGTGCTAACAGGCTGCTTCAGATCAGAAGCCTGTTAGCAGAGTTTTGCCTGAGCCCCCAGGGGGTTCATCCCCAGCTCTGTTCAGAGGACAAGTCAATTTGGGAGCCACGCAGGGATGAGGCACTTTTTGCCGCTGCGCTGTTACACCAAATCTTAGGGTTTCCTGGCCGTCCAGATCCTACTTTAACCTTTGGTTACTGCACATTGCCACACAAACGACATAATCTCTCCAAGAACAACATTGTACTTGCTGTGTGTGTAATATCTGTCTTGCCGCCTATTTGCTTTCATGGTCCTTCTGTGGATGTTTGCTTAAAGCATGGCATATCATAAAGTATGGCACACATAATGAGTAGATCTTCATTACATGATGCACAACAATACCAGAACACACATGGACTTTTAATAACCAAACTCAAGAGGTGTGATTAAAAACACTATGACTATAGAGCTTGTTTGTGCGGTGTCCCTCCTCCCATTCTATCACTGATTAGTTCATTTCCACCCACTGTAGCCATGCATTGCACTCTGTTATTTTGCCCCCTCAGCTGTCTTGCCCACTTTAATCCATTATCCCAAAATGTCCACCTACCTTTGCTTTTCAATCTCCTCCACTAGCACCTTGAGTGGCACTCTTCACTGACCACACCCCTGAGGTCAACACTAATCCAACCTCATTCTCCTCCCCTTTCTGCTGGCCCTGCGTTCACCTTGTCATGTGTATGTCCTGTTCCTCAGCCTCTTCAGATTGCACAGGGGCCTTTGTGGTGGCAGCTGTGCACAATGCCTCCCACACATGAGAGGACTGCTGACCTTGGTGCTGCTGCTATGATTAATGCCTCTACAAGACAAGAAGCAAGTACTTTACCTGCATGGCCAATATATATCTGTTCACCCACATCATGCAGGTCCCAGGACACACCAGGAAAAATCCCAATGTCCAACCTCTTTCTGTGACACTACCCCACCACTTTCTACACTTTCCAAAACCTCTTTTCATTTTAGTTCTTTCATGTGATCAAACGTGCCGCACTGGGCTCATCTGTAAAGAGTACATACTTGCTTCCGTTCGATAAGCCTGTTACCTGTCTCAGCTTCGCCCTGAGGAAGAAGCGTTTATGATTGGGAAGTTAAAAATCCCTCAAGGACAAATGCTCTAAAGAAGAAACGTTGAACTGCCGTTACGAGTCCTTACTCCTCCTATACAGCAAAAACAAAGCACTCAAGCAATGACTCACTAAACATTGATCTTAGAGGCACCACAAAACAAGGCGCTCAGTATGTGCAGGGAATAGTCTTAGAGTCATAGAAATATAAACATTCCCCTTTGGGTTTACAATATCTGCAGGTGTCATCTTCAAACAGAGTTATATTCATTCAAAGGCCTTTTATTGAACTGACTGTAATATCTCAGTAGAATAACAGTGTTGTCTTTTGCAGATCCTATAAGAAGCTGATTTTTTTTTGTGGCATTTTGAACCCATCTTGGGATAATGGTTATTTATCTATATATTTCCATTACCAACATACTGCTGTACATATGTAGACAATGTGTTTCTGGAGTCCACTGGATTGGAGTCTAGCTGTGCTAAATTCAGTCGATTGGACATGATTTTTAAAGGCCCACACCTGTATACTGTATATAAAATCCCACGGTACAGTGCATGTCAGAGGCAAACCAAGCCATAAAGTCCAAGGAATTGTCTGTAGACCTCTAAGACAGGATTGAATCAAGGCAAAGATCTGAGGAAGGGTACAAAAAAATTTCTGCAGCATTGATGGTTCCTATGAGCACAGTGGCCTCCATCATCAGTAAACTGAAGCAGTTTGTAACCATCAGGACTCTTCCTAGAGCTGGCCGCCCGGAAAAACTAAGCAATCGGGGGAGAAGTGCTTTAGTCAGGGAGGGGACCAAGAACCCGATAGTCACTCTGACAGAGCTTCCTTATTAATGTGTGTGCAGTTTAGCCTGACCCTTTGAGTTCAGTAATGTGTAAATTAAAACTGCTTAGTGCCACAGCGTCATGCATTTACACAGCAGATATGCAAAGACACATTAAAGGTTGAGGAAACCTTCAATTTATATCCTTTAGAAACCAAGGTCATTTTGCAAGTGCTGGGTCATAAAGCAGTCCAAATACTAATGAGTACAACAGGTCACTTTAAAGGTCCAGTTAGTGTGAATATATTTTAAGGAATTAACTGGTCGAGCAATGAAAAAGGGCACCTGGCTCGGAAAGCAAAGGATGAGGCCAGCCAAGCATTCATACAAAGTTTAAAGCCTCTATTTGTGCAAACTAATGGCCTCAGCTACAAAAATCAAAGGTGAAAGAATAGCATAATGATTGTGTTTACCCACCGTTTGTTAGGCATGGCATTATAAATCTCCTTAGGGCTTCAGAGACACATAAAAAGATAAAAAAAATGTTGACCAATTTTCAAAAATGTTAGAGACTCTGAAGAGATACAACTAAATCTCCAGTGATCAAATGTTATCATGGCAGACTATGGAAATGTTACAGCTTTGAAGTCATTGAGCTTTTGGGCTTTGTCATGTGTTCAAAGTCAGAAAGCAACAGTAAGAGCACACAGCATTTATGAGCAACAGTGGTTGTGCAACAATACAGAATTTTGTTTGTTATCTGAGCGATAATAGCTTTCTTTTGTGTGACTGTGCCCAGTGTGTGACTGTTGCCTGCTACACAACAGGTATTTTGACAACGCAAGAATATAATAAATAATCAGTGGAACTCTTAAGATAATCGAGAGTGAGCATAAATTGTCAAAAGAGGACAGATAAGGTTCAAATCAGACAGAAATCTGTCTAGTGTGTGATGCATTTTTTTTTTGTATCACACTAACAATATCGGCTATACTAAAGGACCACTTGAAAAATATGACAAAAAAATTGCTGTGTGTTGTCCACCTGGAAACTGTGTCTAACCCTGCATACGTATTATGTCAGATTGTGCCAAGGAGTGAGTGGAAATGTACTGTCTTTTTTTTATTTTATCACTGTGACAGAGCAGCTTTGACAAATATTAGTCTGTCTCTCTGTCTTTGAGGGCCTGCTGAAATAAAGCTGGAAATCCGAACTTTTGTCTCAGACTTCTGAGAATAGAAAAATGTTGACTAATATTAAAGGAGGCAAATGAAAGCCTAGACAGAAACACATGGTCTGCCGCTGACTCTAAAGGTCAAACATGCAGCAATAAAGCATCTCCAACACAAACACTGACACAAGCTTGACATTTTCCTTCAGTGAACTGCCGTTCCATCTGTGCACTTCATTTTGCCATCTTTGAGTCTGAGTGCTCCATTTTTTACATGAGACGCAGACGAGGACCCCTTGACCAGATGAAAGCAATTGGCGGGTTAGCTCTTTGATGTCTTTGTAATGCATATTTACTGTTTTGGTGCAAGTACTGCAATCATCTAAACATGTTTTCATCTGAGAGCAGTGCTATCGCAAAGCTTGTTTTGCATAGTGAATAGTACTACTGTACTGAAGAAATTGATTTTTTTTTATGTCACAGTTTTCTAAAATGTCATGCTTATGAAAAATAATGAGCCTTGTTCCATTTGTTGTAAGATGAAAAGGCAAGGACAAATTCTCATTAACAATACACTGGCAATCTGAGTTCAAGTCACAAAAGTAAATAGAAATTTGTTGTTCAGTCAATTAGAACATTTTCACGCCATGGCACTATGACTGCACTTTATTCAGTGCAGGTGGTTAAACTTAGAGAAGCCTGAAGGTACATTATGAATTCATAAACAAACACAAGTGCAACGCCTTGGCCCTGTACTACAAAGGATAGTAAGGTAAGTTAAGGGTTAATACAGTTCTTTCAGTATCAAAAAGCTTCCCTTTCTAGCGAGGTAGGTATAGAAACCTACGCTGAACGTATAAAAACACGGCCCACTGACCATTAAACAACAAGAAACAAGCTGCTGGTGTCGAGGAGAATGGGGAAGACGCTGCGGAGAGAGAGATAAAAGAAGTATCCCCACTAGCGCCAGCTGATGATGAACAAATGATTAGCAAAGTGATGTAATGTCATATTGCAACTTAGAGGTTTTAACACGCTAATGGCATTGTGCTAAAAAAAATGCATCATGTTGAGATCAACAGATTAATAGACTGTAATATTGATTGTAATGCAGCATTTAAAATGACTACACGCTTCTGTTTGGTCATTAGCTACTTTGAGCAAATATATCATTCATATTTTCTCTGGGGCTGTTCTTTTGACATGGGTTTAGTGTAATTTCATGTTTTTCCTGGTGTTAACTCTCTTCCGCATTTTGCCATGATTGGTTGTTTAGTGCTGCTGCGTCTGTTCCACACAGCGTTAACTCAATGAGTTGATAACCTGCCTTGATACCACTTATACAAACCAGGTTTTGTCAAACTGGGTAAAAGAGACATATCCAGGGTAGGTTCAACTAGTTTCATAGTACATGGCCCTTGTCCTCAACTGAATATAATAATGTGATGTCCAATATAAACAAGAAGGCTTTGTGTCTTTATTTTGCAACATTGATAAAGCAATAGTTGGTACATAAAGATAATACTTCTGTCGCAGAGAGACATTTTTCTTTTGTTGTCTGAGCTTTAAAATAATTAAATTCAGGTGTTATGGAGCAACTACAGGAAGGCAGACATGAGTTTCATAATGAAAACCAGAAAAATATCATAGAAAGAGATGACTAAGGTTGACCAGTAACACACACTGTGCTGAGTCACTTGTTACCATGACAACATGTTGAACATATTACAGAAATGTCATTAGTTTTTAGTAGTAAAATAAGTAATTACATTACAGGTTTTCATCTCAGTAATGCATCATTGCTTTGACCTTTTGAAAGCCCACATGTAATTTAATTTGATTTGCTCTGTAAAGAGTAATGAATAATTTTATGTAGTCACAGTGTTCCTATTATAATCAATTTAAGAGAAACAACGAGCTAACCCCATCGGATGCTCTAGATCAGGGGCCCAAGGCCCACCAAGGGGTTTGATTTGGCCCTACAATGGTTGTCATGTTTTGCAACTTAAATTGCAAACTGACACCTGACAACTGATCTGCTAAAACGGTCATTGTGAATGGCCTATTGCATTAAAGAGGAGCCATTGGCTTAATATTAGGGACGCACCAATACTTTGACTTAACATTGATATTGGCCGAGTATTTGCGCTGTGTAAGCACCCCTGTTTTTGCCTTTCTGCTTTTGCTGTGGCTCCTTTAATTGTCATTATGGCAACAGCTTGTGCACGCTTCCGAAATGGCAGGGACGGATTACAAACTGGGCCAGCCAGGGACCGTTGGGGTCCAGGGGCCCCCATTCTCTAGGATCCACTGTCTACCAGGGCCACTGACCCTTTTATAGGGCCCCACACAGCAGTGCTCCTGGGATGAGTTGAGCACCAAAGTGTGGTTCGTTTGACCGAGGTGATTACTCCGTTCTGTACTGGGGTATGGCCCGCTAGTACGCTTGGACGAGGTGGACTCTGGCACAGTTTAGCTGGACTTGGACACGATGTTGTGATTGCTAACCATACCCCAACAGTGTGAAATTTCACTTTTGTAAAAACAGCAAGTTATTTTCCTAGTTTCATCTTCCCCCTTTAAAATCCTGTATTTTATTCAGTTTGTTATTCAATGACTTTTTCTTATTTCCTCATAGTTTGGACTTGACATGTTACAGAAGCCTCCCATAAAAAAAAAACTCCCACTAATCATGTTTGGGGTCTCCCCAATCGGAAAACTTGACTTAACTCATGCAAATCTTAATGGCGGCAGAGTAGTTAGCACACCTGCCTCACAGCAAGAATGTTCTGGGTTCGATTCCAATGTGGAGTTTGCATGTTTTCCCCGTGCTTAGATTTCCTCCAGGTGATCTGGTTTCCTCCCACCACACCTCACAAATTTAAAATCTAGGTCTATATTTTTTCATCAGATTTACGCAAAATGCTTTAAAGTAAGATCGGTGAATAAGCTAGTCTGAAGAGACTCACGTTATTATATAGGCTACAATTTTATTACATCTGGTCTGTTATTATATAGTCACTATCTGGAGAGGGCATAATTAATAAATATAAGTATACAAAATATCAGCCATTTTATTAATTTAAACATCAGTATTTTACAATAGTAGATTAAATGGTCTTGAAAAATAAGCCAATTCAGTTAGGTTTGTCCAACTAGATTTTTGAAAGGTCTGGGTTTAACAGTGTAAGTTCAGGTCAAACAAGTTGAGTTTGTGGGGCTTTAATAAGGCGCTCCTCGTCAGAACAAAATGGAGCAAAAAATTTCTTTGTGTAATGATCTATATCCAGAGGTTCCCCATAAATGTGTGAAAATCAGTCCTGATTGGTTGCTCTCTCTCAACATCAGACATTCAGCAAATTTAATGAGGAAGACGCCCATTTCATAAACAATTCATAATATGGCAATAACAGCGAGTGGCGGCCTATGCTGTGACCCTAAAACATACAACCAAAACAAATGAATATAAATATGTACTACATTTTAAAAGATTCAGTGAATAGATATAGTGTGTCCTGTTGTGGAAATGATGCTCAAAATATATGTTAATTTTTCAGGACTGTGTCTTATTCCGCATTGTCCACATTCAGCTTTAATCAACAGTTTTCAGCAGTTTTAAACCAGAAAGGAAGCATCTTCTGAAGAAGAGCCCTGAGAAACAATAGGCCCTTCCTCCGCTCTGTCGAGCACTGCCAGACGTTTGTTGCAGAGCGTCTGGCAAGAGTTAATTTCCTGGCAGTGATTTGTTGTAGAGCAGCATCAACAAGAGCAGAGTGGAGCAAGAAAAAAACATTGCTTCAATTCCTCACTCTCTGACATTAATAGGATGAATAAATGTTTTTGCTTGCTGCCTAATTTGGATAAATTCATCCAAATGGCAATAAAAACATTTAAATGTCCTCCTGATACTAGAAGACTCACTACTGGGCTAAAACTACTTTTTATTTCACTTACTGTTTGAGAGTTGCTCTGCTCAATGGCAGGTTCATATATTAAGAGATAACACAAATGACTGACATAGGGAACGCTTATTTAGGGAACTTTTGAGATTATTAAGGTCTACACAGCCATCAGTGAAAACTGCAAATTTAATAAAATGATCAAGAGAAATTTTAAATCTTGTTGTGTGTACATATGGAGATAACACAACCACAAACTATGCTCACAACAAAATATATTGTTCACTATTATCTTACACATTACATTAAACACGTATTAACAGTATTAAAAGTACTGAAGTACCAATGGTTCAAGTAAAATTCTTTCAAACCCATACATGCATCAGCAACAGGCTGCCCTCCAGCGCACTCAAGACCAGCAGATTCTTCTTCGGTTGTTGTTCGTTTGTGTTCGAACAAGCTAGCGCACACGCCAGAGGTGGCACACTAGTACAAAAACTCCAGATCTGCACCTTTAAATATTATAAACAATACTGACAATGCAAAGTTAATAAATAAAATGTATTTAAAATAGCATTATAGTAAAAAATTACAGTCTCCAAAAGGAGCAAAGTCTAAAAAAGGATATGGTGGTGCTATATATATATATATATATATATATATATATATATATATATATATATAATTAATTATACATTAATTCCCAGGCTAAATTTTAAACTGTCACATTCTCTCTTTTGAAAGTCACTGTCATTTACAGCACACCGGAGTGGGCTGAGGTTATTTTGACAGGATCTAAACCTTGTGCATTTGAAGGACTGAATAACTTGGGTGAACTGAGGTGGCCGTCCATGCAGCCTGGCCATAAAATGGCTGTGATCCCAGAGATATGTGAGATAGACATCAGAGGTCACACTGTAACGCTGTCAGAGGTGGAAACTCTCTAAGAGTACAGACTGTACTTGACCGTTCTCTTTTCAAAACGCTTGACTGAGATGAGGTGTCTCACCTTGGGTTTTGGCAAGAGAGACAGCCTTTGTTAATTTTTAATGCATTTTGAAACTAGTAATTAAGTCCCCCTCCCCCAGTGGACTGGGAAATTGACATGCTCTGGAGAGCCAGTGAGTAATTATATTTGTAAAGAGCAGTGATACAAGATACTCCCCTCTGACTGGGACTCATTACACATCATTAGAGAGGCGCGGCAACTAGCCTGCACGCCCACAATGTGCACAGACCACACACATGGATGGGGCAAAAAGCACTAAGACACACATTCTCTCCACAGGACTTGCACAAAAAATCAATGAACAAATCCAAACACTCCTTCTCTGATAAACATACTCCTCAGGTCCTTGACCCCAGTGTGACAGGTGATAACAGGATAGCTGTATTCTCAATATGTCATCTGCTGATAATCACACTGCGGCGAGTCAATAAATAATTAGAGATTAAATGGGAAATAAATTCTAAATCATCTAAATTAGAAAAAGGTTTCCAAATGAGGGATAATGTGGTCCACCTTTGAAGCAATAATTACCACTACAGCATCAGGTAGAGGCTGCAGGGGATGACAGAACAGTGCTCCAAACTTACTGGGCTGCGCTTTAATTGGAACAGAACTGCTGGCAATTCACTAAAGAATTGTTACAACTCTGCACCATGTTTTCTTCCTGTTGTATTTCTGTCCATTTAACAGTTTATGTGCCTGGGAGTGTGTTCTGTCCAGTGTGGAATCTGTGCTAGTCTCTACCTACTGTATTATGAAGCAGTCACCCATGTTTCCTCTGGAAAACATCATCATCTCTGGCTTCTACTGTATTTCCTGAATGATACATTTCTTCCAACGGGACTGAGCTCTCAAATTCAACACTCAACCTCAATACAGAAATATGGTGTTATGGTAAAAAAAAAGTTTTTTTTATTCAGGAATCTTGCTCCCAAGGATGGTGGCCTTGAAATAAAATCCTGCTGCAGACAGCTTGGAGTTTATGGGTCCTCAGTGGCATAGTCAATTTCTCTGCAGAAATCTGTAATAATTAGACCACATAAATGAATTTGAAACCTTAATTTGTCAACAATTAAATACAAAGTTAACAATTCCTATGTGTCTTAAAAGCAGGCTTTCCTCACTGACACCAATAGTTCCTAGTGTCATATAATTATAAATATAATTGTCTCTTCTTGATCTTAATATGTTTTACTATGTGACCTTCATAAATAGTTAGTAAAACCTAATTCCCATTATTATTCTTGCTCTATAGTAATATAACAGCTGTTAAAATACACCAGAATACAGGAAATTATATTTATTGTGTTAAAAATGTTCTGGAGGAGGACCCCCAGACCATATTACATTATTATATAACTTTATGTGTCTTTAAACATGTCTCTAAGTTCACTCAGACTCAAAGGCTTTATCCTAAGGATCATCTGTAGTTACAGTAATAAGTTAGTAGAGCTTGAAGTGGTGCTTCCTAATGTGAGATTTTTTCATGAGGCCCAAAATATATTGCAGCGTCTCTGTGGGACCTACACAGGTGTCAAGTGCATTGAGACTCTTAAATGTGTTTGTTAACCCGGTCACCTGGTCAGGAACACTTTTGTGGCACATTTTAGTGATGTACTTAAAATTAGTCTTTTTTTAGTCTGATTTTGTAAAGGTCTTCTCTTGTCATGGTCTCACACTCATTTTCACGTAGCCTTTTGATCTTGGACTTCAAGATCATACAAGACCACAAAAATATATTTGTCTTTTCTTGTGATTGAATAAGAAAATCTTCCTCCTTCACCAAACTTTTCGATGAGATTGGATTTGGTCAAAAACTGGACTTAGACTTACTCCCCCTTATATCTATTCCAGTGCATCATAAATTCATTTTGGTCTTGACTCGGTCTCAATACCTAAAAGTCTTGGTCTCGTCTTGGTCTCATCTTGGTCTTGATACCTTGTGGTCTCAGAAATGACTTATTCTTGGTCGGTGGTGTCGTGACCACAACACTAGCACCTACACCAGAGGGTCTCAGGGGTATCAGTCCCCTAGTACTCTCTCTCCATCCTTTTACTATTATGAAAAACCTTTTATCCAATACCACATTTATTTGAATGGGCTGATCACCATATTTCACTCATTCTGCTCCAGTTTAATGAACTGTTTAAAAGTACCATAATGCAGCAATTACAGTGGCTGCGGTGATGGTATGCAAATCATATTAACACTTATAATAGACCTAGATAAATAAAACATCCCGAAATTAGTTTTCTAAAAGTTTTGTGTTGTCCAATTTGCCAAAATCTGCTGCAGAGCATGTTTTTACCATTTTGCATTAAAGAACAGATTTGTGAGTGTGGGTTGCTATTGTTTCTGTGCAATCAATTAAATATTCAGATTGTTTGTTTTTCAAAGGTGTTTACTTCATTATTAATGTCATATTCAGATTGCTCAGGGACGACAGGGAGAGCCACAGTATATTAGTGACTCAAAGCGTGGTTTAACTTGTCTGCTTTCACTTTAAACTCATTATCTTGTCTAATTCTCTCTGCCTCCATTATTCCCTCATCCCTTTAAGCAGCCTAATTAAAAGAGCTTTCATTTTTTGTCATTAATATGCAGTTATTTATTTATTTAGAAGTCCATTTCTACTACATATTTTGAGCTGCATATGTTGAATAATGGACAAGCAGCTGTAAAGCACTTGAGGGACATGCTGCCTGGAGTGTGCTGATCCCGATCACCTGATCTTACACTATTAACCAAGCTTTGAGCTATGAATGCAACTGAATAATGTCTCTCTCAAACACTAATGGAGATTAGACCAGATTACTGCCAACAGTTATAGCGACCCCCTTATGCAATATAAAAAGGCAAACAAAAAAAAAAATGAAGACATGTAATTACGATTGGTCATGTGTCGAGCATGTAGCTTTATGAGGGGGAATCTTCAGACAGCTTAGCATAAATTGGGGCGTCATGCAATCTCTCTCCAGCCTTGGTTTTATTTGTGAGTGTGTGTCTGTAATAACAGTTTAAAGTACCACAGGGAGATTATCAGACCACGCTACAATGATGGACATTATCGCTCAACTACATGCATCACTTCTCCTTCTTCCGAATAGCTGCTGGGGAGAGAGCAAAAAGAGATGCTTTGTCTACTATACATGTGTGCATTTGTGTACATGCATTGTTTATTTCTGCATATTCTTGCAGTGTAAATCCTGTTTTGTTTGCAGTCTTTTCTCAAGCTCATACGCAGTGTTTGCAGGCGTTATGTGTGCATGTAGAATGACATTTCGCAAAATGTGCCAGCCAGAGAAAAAACATCTGACTCATAATTGAAGTGCCATGAAAGAAATATGATCATGAATTTGAATTAGGCCTCTGTGCCGGTGCTTTAAGGCAGTGGAAAGGGGCAGATGCTCATCTAGATCAGCCGGTTGTAATCCTCCCACTATACCTTACCAAAGGCTGACACTTACAATTAATACTCCACAAAAATAAAAAAGAAAAAAAAAAATGACAGAAGAAAACACATCACGTTGAAGCCAAACAATCCAGATGACAAAATCGATAATCCGTAACGCTCTCATCTCCATCAAAAAGAGAGCCAAAGGTTGAATGGAGATGTAGCAAGTGTGACTTCTCAATGTCCCAAAGAATAAAAGGACAGTATTTCTCTACAAATCAAACAAAAGCTTAGGATTTTAAGTCTTTTTAAATATTTTGTTATATAACAACCCTTGTTTCTGGATGTGGAGCATAACTAAGATGAATCAAATCATATCAAAGTTTTACAAAGCCAGTCAATGTCTGGCAAACTTTCTGTAATATTACTAGTGCCTGGCTGGTCACAGAACCATTTTAACAATCAAACTTACACTTTGAAGCTTGAGGCAGGAGAGTAATCATTTGGTCAATTATTTCCCCCAGTTACCCATTTACCCTTTATTTCTGGTGAGCTTCCTTTTAGCCTCCCAGTAACTTGATCCTGCACTCCACCATTTCCACTCATGGTTTATACAAATCAAACTCAAACCTGCAAGGACTGATGTAAAAATGACAGATGTTCACAACATCAACATCAAAGCTGGCTTACGTACCTTCAGCAGTTATATGATAACACTCACTCTCTTTTAGCTTTACATTTGGACACTAACAGCTCCAAAAGAAACATCTGTGAAACTGCAATAACACAAGCTACAATTTGTCTGCCTGTGTTATTTGTAAAATTAACGGAGTAGATGCTTTTACAAATAGTTTGTTCACAATGGGAAAGTTTGTGCGTTAACACCTGCCATCGATTCAGTCCAAATTGTAGGCAACAATTTTCAACAAATGCAAATGACAACATGCAAATTTCATTGTATATCCCGAGTGTTTGTTGGCAAAGCACTCTAAATGTAAAAAATGTGTGAGGAGGGAAATCAACTGTGTCAGAGAGATGGATGGAATAGGTACAAAGCATGGGTAGTGTGCTAACAAACTCCATTTTGTGTTGCTGCAGCTGTTTCCATGGAGCTCCCTCACTCTGCGCTCCCTCTCTCTCCTTCACACAAGTGTCTGAAAGAGGATTCAGCTGTGTGAGTCAATCTGCAACCATCCGCAAGTCTGTGAGAAAAACCCTTCGCTCTCTCCAACAGACTCTTCTGCTTTAGCATCTCGCGCCATCTCTTTTTTTTTTTTTTTTTCAAACTCATTACAATAATTTCTTAATTTATTCCAAACCGCAGTCACAACAACACAAGCCCACATTCAGTGCACTCAATTAATCTGAATCGGAGCAACGCGTTAAAACAAGGAAGCACAGTGTGTTATATGTTGGCTCATTTGTAATGTGTGTGACAATCAGCTGTGCTTTTTACACCTATAGCACGACCTACAAACATGCCCCAGAAAATGTCCTTGAAGAAGAAAAGTGGAGGGAAAAAGGAAAAGATGCTTACCAAGGACGCCGACGCGGTAGTTTAGAGTGATAACGATGACATTTCCATAGCTGGCCAGCACGCTCCCATCGATCATGTTGCCCGTCCCCTCCATGTAGGATCCCCCGTGGATGTAGACCATCACAGGCTTGGCCCCAGTATCTCGTATGTCTGCAAGAGTGCCCATCATTAACACATTCTCATTGTCGTCGGCGCAGTCCTCATCAAACGGCTCAACTCAGAAATATGTGAAGGCCACAGACAGACAAGCTAATGGTCACCACTCCCAGATACCAGCTGTATAAAGACAAAGTCTGCTGGAATGGAAACTGCAACATGTGTTCTATTTCTCTGTTATGAGAAACAAATTAACATCCACTCATTATATTGAGTACAACTCCATTACAGTAATTGGTGATCTTAGCTATGTGACTGGTTATTTACTTCAAACTATTAGGGCCTGTGTTTGGTTTTGTGTTGCCTTGCAGGAAGCAGACCCACATCCCAATATAGACACGTAGGAAGTCATTAGGGAAAATAAAAAGAGAGGTACTCTGACACATCTCCTAACCAGGGAGGAAGCTAATCTGGCTCGACAGTGATAGGGAAAATGCACCAGCTAATTACACAATGCCACCATGCTCCTTTTTACACAAGCCCTATCTCTGTGCAACAATTTATTTGCTGTTAGAGGCAGTTAAATTTGTGCTTGAGTTTTGGTAAAATGTTGTTTATTTTATGCCTGGAGTCGAGCTTGATACCCAGCTGGAGCGACACTTGAGCCAGATAAAGCGCATCCAGAGCTATTGGGAGGGGAAAAAGCCCTCCGTCTGAAGGGATAGTCTGAATTACTGACTGGCTCGAGCAGGGGAGACAAGACAAGAAGCGCTCTCTCATTTTCACTCCTGCCTTGCGAATCCCCCTTTCGTGACCCACTCCCCCTTTTTGAGGAGCTTCTCGCCATCCCCTCCCTGACTTTGTATCGTTTTCACTCACAGACTCTGTCCTGTCTCACCCCTCCCCACCCCCATCCCCCTCCCTCTATCTCTGTCCAACTCACTGTCTCCATTTTTTTCCCTGCCTAAGCCTGAGAGTGGTGCAAATGAAATGTGGGGTGGGAGGGCAAAGAGTGAGAAAGAGAAAAGAAAAGAAAGCAAAATATGAATTGTGGCAAAAAATAAAAAATAGACAGAAAAGATGTAATGGGCTTTGATTTAAGGGGTGGTATTGTATTCTGGTTGCTATGGAGACAGAGAGCCAAAATTTATACTCTTCAAGAACAGCTAATCACAAACCACATCCCACATAGTCCAATCTGTACCCATCTGCATGCCCTCCTTGCTATTATGCATCCGATCACATTAGCATGCTCGGCGTTAAGCAACACTGCTTAAATGCATTTTGTACAGACACATTTTCTCTAACCCCTATAGCAGAGTTCAGCCTTGATTCACAAATGTCTTTTCTTTATTCCACTAGTTATTCATGGCCCCATTATGTTTTAAAGGCAAAACTATAACATGTATATGATCCGCTCTTGTTTATGGTTCGGTTTATCTTGCTGGTATCTGAGAAGGCTTAACATTGACACCATGCACACATTTATCTTAGACAAGAGAAGGGGAATACATGGGGGTGAGGAGGGATGAAAGGTGGCTCTACTCTGAGAGGACAAGGGTTTGAACAGCATTTCAACATCCTGCACAGGCTTTAGTAAAAGAAATGGGCCATATATAAAGAGAAGAGAGGAAAAGAAAAAGAGATTAGTCGAGTCAATGTTATCAGTCACCTCTTTTGTTGATTCACATCATGTCTCCATGACAACAGTTAAATCCATTTCAGAGTGCAATATACAAGACATTGAAGCTTTATTTTCTTGTGTATTTATTGTCTTGATTTGATGAAAAATGAGAAATATTCAGTGCTCACTGTCACTGATCTATAAAAAACATGAATGACTATTTACTGTTGGAAAAAAAATATTAATATACATCGCATCAATATGTAACCACTTCCAAAAGCAAATTCCTGATTTATTATAACTTTTCCAAAGCAAGAGATGAGAACAGCAACACATGTAACTAGCTTTACACGATTCTTAAAACCCAGAGGTCTTTGCTAGAAAGGAAATAAAAAGTTAATTAATGCAAATAAGGGTCAAAACAGAAATCCATGCACAGTGGGTTACAAATAAAAAGCCGATAATAGACAGTAAAATAGCAGACAAGTCTTTGGTTTAAAGTTTGAAGGGTTTTGAAACCAAAATTAATATACCTGTAAAAATAGTAGTAACTATTTGAAAGAAAAAAAAGAGTGTTGATTAATTCATTGACTGTTTAAGTCTACTATTTTTGCTGTCTGAGATGTGGGAATAATATGAATGGGATGAAGGCTATTGTAGAAAAAAAAATACAGTATATTATGCAATATGTATGCTAATCAATGAATGCACAAACATTCATATACTTCATATACTCGAGAACTTGTTCCCACATAATAACACTTCCCTTAGTTTTGGGATCTAGAGAGAAGGTTGTGGCCAGCTTCTTTAACAAATAACTCACAGGACATGCATTCTGACAGAACTGTCAGAACACCAGCTTTACAGGTGTGTAACTGTGCCCCGAGACTGATTGGGGAGTCAGCATGAGGCATAACTCAGGTTAGACTGTGCCTCTAGTGTTGCTGCTTCAAGTAAATCTCTCCAGGAGGTCCGGAGCACACATTCTTTACCATCAGCCCTATTTTCCCAATCAACTTTTCTGCAACCCTTTCTGGTCATATACAGTATCTGATGTTAAGCGCTACCCCGAACTGGCCTTGACACTTGAGATTGGGACAGGACAAAGGCGAGTGCAGATAAGTGTTGGTAGCATTGGCTGTGTCAACACTCGGTGAAACATGGTTGCTGTCAGTGGCTATCAGTGAGGTCTGAGGTGGGAGAATGGGTGACAATGTCCTGATGTGGCAGGACATGACATGCACCCTACTGTAGTGCTCTTGACAGGCCTCACGCTTCACTTATAACAAGTCCATTACTGGCCATGTTCCTGTTTACAAAGTGCAAATACTTTATCTGAAATGCTCCTTTCAAAACAGAGTAATTACACTGAAGCAGTCTGTGGGGTAGTACTAGCACTGAATGTCATTCTACGTCTGCCTGACATCTTTACAAGCCTTGAGGGAAGGCTCACCTCAGGAAGCACTCTCTACAAATACACTACGCCTGCCATTTAGAGAAGTAGCCATTGTAAATATTGTAACCATTTTATATAGAAAGAAGTCTGAACATGGCAAAGGAGCAGTAAAAAAATATTTTATACCATGAATTTATACACAGACTGTAATGGAAGATGTGACCTTTGTGTGAAGGTGACTCTTGCTCTATGTGTGTTCTGTTTAAAAACATAATGCAGAAAGTGCAACAGAACAACATTCAAGTATGAAAGAGATAAGAGTGACTAGAAAAATAAGACTCATATAATAACTGGGGAAGTAAAATAAAAGAGAGACATGGTAGGAAGTAAAGCCCTGTACAGCTGGCCTGGATTTTGTTCTGAAGAGAACGTTATAAAGGTGCTCTCACGTTTAAGCCTTCTGGTGAAACAAATACTAACTCATTTGAGTTTTCTTTGGTGTGAACTGAACTACAGTACAAAATCCCTCTGAACTGTTGGGGGCAGAATACTAATAAAAAGATTACGGAAGTGCAAATGGGGCAAACCCTTATACATATTGTAAGGAATTGCATAAGGAAGCAACCAAAATGCCTCAGTGACCTAATTCAAAGCCTATCTTCACTCTTGTTCTATTCTCCAGAGGTTTCAAAAGCAGCATGTTTTGCATGTTTTTTGCCTTGCCAATTATTTTATGCCACTCAAGAATAAAGGACAAAGGGGAAAAGATGACAGTAACATACTGGCTCCACCATCCTTTGAAATGACTTAAATGATGCCCTAGTGGATCAGCCATTAGCAGCAATGCTTATCTTAGAAAGAAGCTGAGCAGCAGCATTCCAAATATCTTCACATAAATGGACATTATTCCTCATCCCTGCCACATCACAGAGAATTGGGTAGTGGCTGAGTGAAGAGAGTAGTGTGTGAACTGCCCTGCTGTTGACTTGCCATTCTCCATTTTGCCTTAGCTGTGAGCTTTGCTGGGTGGAGATCTGAACAGGCCTATGCAATAGAATTTAAGGTAATACATTTTGTATTACCTTTAATTCCATGCTGTGGTCTTTGGCACAGCAGTGACAAAGAGGGAAGAGGTATGTGGGGATATGTATTTCATATCTATATGTAGTTCATAGCCACACATACTGTGTATACACGTATGTACTCCTACTACGCTCCAATTCCTCTAGTAACATGCCCGCCTTTATCTAACAATGGTAAGTAGCTAAACCGACTAAAGCTTAGGTTTCCTTTTAAATGCATAACAACTCTTCAATTCAATTCTTGATTGTAGGCTCGAGTAAGTCACAGCGAAGTGACTTCCACACTTATAGGGCTGTATATATGTATATATATATATTTTTTTTAATTACCATAATAATTTATTTGTATTTTTGACAGAGCAAGAATTTTTGTTGTTCCTACGTTAAAGCATGGTGGATGGTTTAAAAAATTGAGGAACCTGGCTAAAATATGTCAGAGGTGTAGGGGAGAGAATTAGACCAGGACAGACAGACCGCCAACAAAGACAGCATGGTAATGCTGGGATGAGCAGACTGACAGACAGAGGGGGTTAGAAAAGACAGTGGCTCTCTGGGCTGAATAAGAATATGTGGCTGAGAGGTGCGTCGACTAAATGGTATGAGAGAAGACACTGAGTTCAGCCTATGTTCTGGCTTTTAATTTGAATACTAATGTTTGATTTTCATCTGTAATGCATGCAGTGCATTTACTGTAGACAAGGAGACGGCCATTACCCACAATAATAGTACAGCCACTTATGAGAGCAGTATAATATGAGACAGTTTACAAGGACTTTGTGGATTGTGCAGTGCACAGAACCATCTTTTATTCAAGTAAATCTATTTTGTTATAATTAAGTCAGAATGGAGAGGGCTGGGTGTTTGTCATGTTATGACAATTCAAAAAAGATACATTCATCAGAACAATAAAAATATTTTGGATCATGTTCAGGGGTTGATAGCCAACTCTGTCACACATGCATTAGCTACAGTGCTGAGATTCTGAGGGGGCTATATTGTGTTTGTATGGTGATGCTCTGTAAATAGCATTAGTTTCGCTCAGTAAAGAAAAGACTTGTCACATTTTTACTGAGACTTGTCTCAGACAACAGCTTGTAGAGCAGGCTACTGTCTACACATGCAAAGACTTGCCAGACAAAGGGATTGGCACTTGTCAGCAATTTTGAACGGACTTAAGGCTACATCAACTGACGCATGTGGGCTCGCTTGAAGGAATGCAAGCACACACGGTGGAGCTGCAGACTGAAGGCAGTTTGGCTTTAATTGCAACAGCTTGCCTTGGGCTTGAATGAGGAAACACCTGTGTGTCAAAGTGGAGCCATGGCAACGCTTCCTGTTCGGTTATCAAGGCCAGGGTGAGGTTTTTTTTTCAGAGGGGAGCCCTCTGGCAAACAGGAAGGAGCTTCAGTTGTAGCTCCTAAAACATCTGGGTGGGCCCCACAGCAAAACAAGGCTTTAATTTACCAACAGTGAAAACAAATATGTAAAATTATATTTCATATCTGTTTTCTGTCCAAAAGAACGTCCATAAACTCAATTATTGCTCAACATGGACTCAAACAGCTTAGCTACAACGCCACTGAAATCTAAGTAAATGTGACAAGTCCAATCTTTAAAGACAAACATCATGCTTGCATCACTTGCCCTACACAGACGGGACGAGGAGACAAGGGCAGGGCTATATCAAGGGCTTGATTTTGACTTAAGCTGTTTCTGTTGCAGCACAAAAATCATCTCTCATTCTAATCTCAGGCAAAGATCCACCCTGAGCCAGGAATATCCCAAGATAAATATGGAAAGTGAACAATGTGATTGCTGAGAAGCAACTTCCCATTTTCTACACCTCTCGCCTCTAATCCTCTCCAGCAGCACTCGTGAACCGCCGCTCCTCATCTAAATCTGCTGGCAGACCTGGAGAACAGGCTGATATTACACCGCTGCTTCTTTCTCCTCTGCCATTAGCCTCTCAAATGCAGCCGCTGGCCACACCTTGGAAAAGTGCTTCTGCCACTAGCATTACCTTGGTAATAATGCTTGTTCATGTCAGTACATGGTATAATGAAATGGATTAATCTCTCCAGACAGCTACAAGATTTAATATATCTCCAGTCAATCACAGGACTCAATGGGTAAATTTAGAAACATCTGTAGCAGAGACTTGACATTCAGTGACATACATTTGATCTTGCTCAAAGACAACACTTCTAAACCAATTAAATATGCCACAGTTGTTTGATGTTGGATTTGCATTTAAAAATTGAAACACAAATGATTGAACCAAAATGAAAACAGTCACAACTTCAGAAGAAATCATGCATCATCTTTGTTCACCATGGAAAATACCTTCATCTTCATCACCGTCGTTATCCGATAAATCCTCGTTCTGTTTTTTTGCATGGGACCCTATTATTGGAGCAAGAGACATAGAGAAGCAGAGGGAAATTCAAAATAGCAACATAGAAATGGGAACAGAACCACATCAATGCATTTGTCACAATATGCTTTAACAAATCAGATTAAAGAAATACAAGACACCAAATAAAATCTATACAGACTTTTACATATTCATAAATGTACACACATAACAAATATACCTGAACACAACATAGAAAAATACCCCTAAACAATAGTCTGTTTACCAAAGTTAATCCAAAAAGAGTCATACACAACGGGTTTTCTCAGCAAGTCATTTTAAAATTCCACTATTTTTTTTTACTCTCATCCAAGATAGCCATTGTGGTCATTGATTTTGGAGATGCCTTGTTCTCTTCTTATTTTGACATTGGTTCGTGAAATATAAATACAGCGTTAACTTCCTTCAAGCCACACACCTTGCAGTTTTAATGAAACTAAACACGAGTACAAGCGCACAAACACACACCTGACACATCCCTAGAGGTAACAACATCTGAATAAATCACCAGATTGCATGTACTATCATGTATGTTCACTCATGTGTATATAGCTACTTGAGCCTGTCTCTTTGCCCTCAACAATAGGTAAAGAGCTGTTGTCCTGGTGATTCATATTAGTGTGAACATCTAGCCCCTCTAGGGTCTCTGAACACTGTGTATAAATAGAGCAAGCAGATTCAACTGTGGCCAACCAATAGAAGAGTGCTGCTCTATAGAAGGGGGTATGTGCCTGCCAAGCCACTGACGACAGACATATAGTACAATCCCTTTACATTACTGTATTTTTGAAGAATAAACTTTTGTTGGCAATTTTATTTAAATGGCATCTGCATTTGCCATGGCCTACAGAAAAGTTACAACCACATTTATACCATTTGTGGACCTGTTAGCTAAGTTTATTAAACAAACCTGCATGTTTAAAGTTATACAGTAGGCTACACTGCTGCACATGTTTGTGAACAAAATATTTTAGAAACTGTAATACACAATACATGTCTCCTTGGGCTGGCTGTGAAAATTTTAAGGGGTTTACTGGGGAAGCCTGGATGTCAGATAACACGTCATTAATAGGTATATAGCAAATGCGGTTTTCCAGAGCTTGCAATCCCATCGTTGTGGTAACTGTTATTGAGTGATAGTGCTTCAGACAGGCATAGATTGGATGGCAGGTGTCGACAGGGAAGCTCTGTCACTTCGAATCGAGCTGTCTGTGAGCTTGTGTGTGTGTGTCAAACGCTGGATCTATAATGGGAGCTTGACATCTGCAGTGACTCAGCAAGAGTGCCTATATTTGACCCTTAGAGTCTTTGAAAGTGAGCCTTAGTAAAATGTACGAGTCAACATTTGCATTGCTTCAAAAATAGCATCTGGGAAAACAGGTGTTTTTATGTTTATCAAAACAGGTCCAACAAAACAGCATTTGATGGACTTGCAACTTACATAAAGGCCATTAATATCTAACATTTTAAAAGAAAAATAATGTTTTTCTAAGAATACGGTCATACATGCACATATACAGTAGACACAGAAAGTGCTCTCAAGCCCCAGTGACTGAATCCACAACTGCCACAAAGCACTGAAGAGTGGCTGAATGTTAACAGCCGCTCCTTTGGTGGAGAAAAAGAGGTTCACTGACAATAGATGGGCTTTGGAGTTAAAAATCAGAAAGGTCAGAGTGTGGAAAGGGACTTAGTGAAATGTGAAATGTTGCAGTCTTGACAATTTAGAGCAGTTATATTCAGACTCCAATCCTCAGGTGGCCCTTTTTCCTTTTTCAGGGTGCACAAATCTGTCTCTCCACCTGTCTGTCTTGCTGCCTGCTCCTCTCCCTTGTTCTCTTTCGTTACGTCTATCACCATCGCTCAGTCTGTCCCCCAGTGTAGAGGTTAAGGAACAGCTTGGGAGGGACACATAAGAGAGAATGATGGAGAATGCAGCTAAAAGGTTAAGGAGGCTGTAATCCGCTGGTAAAGGACAGCCAATATTCACACTGCGCTTCAGCTGTTTCCCCAAATAAAACCAAAAAGAGGAAAGAAAGTCTCCCTAAAGTAAGATAATAAGAATAGACATATTTAACAGAGACTTTAGTATAGATGTGACTCAAACATTATTAGTTACTAAATTACAAACAAAACACTAAATATTAAGCTTCCTAGAGTTTTAATCTTTTAGCTGGTTGGGCCTGTTAATGGTGTACTGCATGTGGTATGCACTTAAAAATTGTTCATGAAAATAACAAACCTATTGCAACATAACCTACATGAACTGTATGCCTCTGTTTTGTATAAACTTAGTAGCAACACACACCAAAAAGGATGCCAGGAACATTGTAAACAATGATCCATGAGGTCAGATATTGACATAAAATGTCTGATATTTGGCCATGATATGTGAGCCAGTCAATAAATATATTTTTAAATATATCTAGTTTTAGTTCACGGAAGAGCTTGTTCCTCTGGCATAATAATTCATCCTGACAACAGCTTATAAAATCTAGGAGCAAAATTTAGCTGTTCCAAACGAAAGGGTATAGCTGTGACATAAGCACAAGCTTCAATGATTATTTCCACTCACTTGAGATGCAGAGGCTCAAGAAGCTGAGTCCAGTTCCTGGCTTTGGCCTTTCACAGACTTCCTTCATTCCCTTTTACTTGGGGATAAACAAAGAACAGAACAGAGATATTGAGCCTGGGTTGACTGTGGAAGCTGGACAGCAAAGCAGCAGGAGGCCCTTTGAATAGAAACTTCCTGCTTATGCTGCGTCGTGCATCTCAAGTCAGTGGGACTTGCTCCACCACAGGCATGGCCGCAGCCTTCACTGACCGGGGTCAACAACTGTCCCAGATAGATGCAAATAAAAAGATCATAGAATAAGTTTAGCATTAAACAAAGGAGGGCAGCTGCTCTGTTGTCATGCCACACAAGGCAGTGTTTGTTCTTTCCTTCTTGGAAAGTTTCTTCCTTGCCTGCTTGGGGTACAGATTTCCTCAGCAGCACTCAGGGAGCAGCCCCTCCTCCCCTGCGGCATAGCTGAGTCGGCCAACCAACGGGATTACCATGGTGTGTTACTGTCTGCCATGGCCCAGACAAAGTCTAACCAGGATTTGGGCTTTTTCACAATTTTCACAGCTCTATAGAATATGGAGGTCATCTGAAAGGAGGAAACAATGCCCAGTGTTGCTTTTGGGGTAGTTAATCTACAGGTTTGGCCCATGATAGGACAGTTCGCCACTGGCAATGGGCTGTGTAACACATGGCATCCTGTTGTCTGTGAGGGCTGCATAGGAATGATAGTTGAGTGGTCTAAATCAAGCCAAAGCTACAACAGATTTTGACACACTTATCTCAAATTGATCCACGATAGAAGTACATTTTTAGAGTCGGGCAAGTTGATGTTACATTCTCTCTTAGAAAAAGCAATGCAGTTGAAAGAACACTGTGAAGGACTCTAAGGACAGGTTTTACAAGTCGGTTACGAGCAGTGAAAGAGACAAGCAGTAAAACCCCCTGCAGAAAATAATGTGAATATAATATAAACATGCAGCACACTGCACTGTGAGTGCCCTCGATCAGTGGAATTCTGCTTCAACAAGCCTCTCATAACCTAACAGATGTCTCTTAAAATTTGTCAATCAATTTAACAAGGTAAACCTCTTTATTGAGCTCATCAAGGTTCGTTCTCACAAAATTGACCCTTCTTGAGCCAGTTTAGTGACTGATGTGTGGGTAGTGCTTGGCCTCTTTCCATTCTATTCACTGTGTATCAGACTAAACACACTCCAGGAGTCATACAGCCAAAGCATCAAGGTCATATAGGCTCGACGCGCTGTGTGCACAATATAAGACTCACTTCAAAGACATTGGTGCTGATCTTGCATGGGGTTCATTTCCACATGACCTTTGCCAGTAAATGGTTAAACACATTGCAGGATTGTGTTTGGCTTTTCAGAAATGAAAGCAGTTGGCTGGTCATTTTTGCCCCCACCACCACTCCCTGCAATGCTGAATAATTTTCAAATACTTGTTACATGTTATTCTTCAAATATAGTCTCTCAGCTCTGTACAAGCCATAAAGAGCGCTATTATACATGAGTTGAGTTTTGCACTGGTCTTATTATTATTATTATTATTATTATTATTATTATTATTATTATTATTATTATTATTATTATTATTATTATTATTATAGACATCCAGCTGTTTTATGGAGGAACATAAGCACATCTGTGGTTTCTCTGCTTAATGCCAGAATGGATGCTTATAGACTAAATCTATAGGATGGGCTGTTTCTTTACAAAACAATAGGAAGGAACCCTTCAGAAATAATTCTAGTCTACTCTGGTGTGTCATATATTTGAATTCTTTTTACATTACAGTACAATGTTAAAATGCAGTTTTGCTGAATAAACGGTGTGTATGACTCTACATGGCACAATACACAATATATGAAAAAATAAATGGAAAAGATTTCACCCCTGCAGTATTTAGAAGCATTAATTAAAATCACAAGTGATGAAAGTTTAACTTCCATGCTAGAAAGATTTAGCAAGCAAAGTATGCTTCAGAGGTTGCTTTTTACATTGCCTAAGATGGATAAATGATGCTTCATTTGCACTGCTAATTCAACATAAGCCATGATTAGTATAAGTGCTATGATTGGAATAAAGTGTTCCAGTGAGATTGAAAATTACAATATTTTTGTTTATAGCAACAGAGAGCTACACAACCATGACCTCTGTGTGCGGCGGTGTGTCACAAAGCTAACATATGAAACTTATGATAAAACCATTTCTCATTAACAAAAACAAAGAAGATAATTGAAAAATTCTAAGTGGAAGGGGAATATTAAAAAGATTTTTCTGTGTCTATTCTACAACTGGGACTAATTCAGAAGAAGAAATGCCCGGAGGGTCAGCCTGTCTGTAACAAAATTGGTTTAAAACGTGAGCGAACAGTAAAGCCAACATCTGCTTCAGCCTCCATGGAAATCAAGGCCAAGGTCTCCCAGCTCCAACTGGAGCTTTAGTGTGCAGTGAGATATGCTTGGGATCATGCTCAGGCTACTTTTAAAACTGTTAGGTGCCTTTAGGCAGGCTTCAGAATAGATACCTCTGTTATTACCAACAGTAAGATTTTAGCACTAATAAAAGTGGACTTTGGCAGTGAGTTGAGGTTTTTGCTAGATGAATAGATGGCCTCTATTTGAGTGTGTGTAATAATTATAACAAAAAGGTTTTTGTGTAAATGTAATCACAACAGCTAAAGATCAGATCGGTTCAGGTGTCATGCTAAAGAAATACTTTCAAAAAGCTGGTGTCTCAGTGCCATCTGAGCAGTCTGGAACCTGACTAAAGTAATTTGCATATCAAGTCAATTTTATATTTGAATATTTTCCTCCGATTTAATCTGAAGCTGTATTCAAAGAGATAGTTTCGTCTTTTGTAGGAGGTAAGTGTGCCCAAAGTTTGTAGCAGAAATGAGTAATGACAGGGTGTGATATGTCAGTGGGAGTCATTGTGGACAATTTAAGGCATTTGAAAAGTCTCTTGTGTCTCTTATTACCAATATGTGATATAACACAAAAGACACTTTTTAGGGTTTTTTGTTGAGGCAGCAGGTTATGTAACATCCTGTAGTAACATCTTTATTATTTCTAAACCACAAACATTGCAGAAATATGTCATAATGAATAATAAACTGACCAAATGTTACTATATTTCACCTTGGGAATTATCTCCATCACACTTTAAACAATAATCATACAAATTTAAAGAAAAAGAACAAGTTTTTGTTAAACATTTTTCTCTTTACAAAGTTTCATCATGGGGACCTGGATTGAGTCTCCTTGACACTCTCCCATCTTCCAAAATTATGACATGCACCCATCCGCTCCACACATATGCATCACGGTACATGCACTCGCCAATCTCTCACACTCATGTCAAGGTCGATCTGACTCACAAGTCCCATGTTCCTCCCAAATAGCACTTTGATTTGGAAGTTGGTAGCTGATGACATTGGCGGGTTTGGAAGGATGCACTGATCCTTCTCCTCTCTCTTTCATTCAAATCCTTTTTGTTCCTTGTTTGTTGTTACATACCTCCTTTTCTACACATTTTCTTGTTGGGTTTCCTGGCACATTCCTTGGATATTCTTTTGACTGTAAAATGAATGGAAAAACTACAAAATAACAGCGAGCTCTGGAAAAGATAGCATGTAACATGCAACAGCTGAGTCAGACCCTTTTCACCCATCTGCCCTCCTCCCCTTATCCCAAGTCATTAACAACAAGAACAACATAGGACCTGTTAAGAAAGTAACTGGGGTGTTGTTGCAGAAATATTCCAAAATGGTGGAATGAATTTGCTGCATCCTGGGACACAGGAAGCCCATATTCACATGCACTTCTATTTAAGACCCAATACAGCCACACAGTCCTCTGCAAAGAGACTCAGTGTTTGATACTTAACTTTCTAATCTGATAACCCAAAGTGTTATTTGACATTGTCCATTTGGAGCACTTAACATTTTAAACCCATTTTCCTGTGTGGGTCTCCTTTAAGTGGTGTAATAATGGGAGCAGCTTAAAAGTATCAACAGCTATAAATCTAAAACTTTCCAGACTTTTAGCTGGTGCAGACCAATCAATGTTTGCCTTTTTGTAGAAATCCTTGCTTTTGTGCAAGGACAAGAAAGGAGAGTAAAGGGTCTTACATAGGTTAGGCTGATGCCACGGGCCTCCTCTGTACCAGACATTTCACCAACCCTAGATCATTCACTTATGAAGCAGGCGTCTAATTACTAAACCCAGAACAGTCAAGACAGTGAGGGTAGGAAGGTGCACCAAGTATTTCCAATCTGTCTCTTTACAATTAGAATTCTTTTTGTTCTTATTGGGTCATTTAGTCATCAAAAGAGGAACCTTTAACAGTGGCATGAAAGGGGAGAGTTGATGAAAAGGACTAAATGAAAGGTCCAGTCAAGATGACGATGATGGACACAGACAAGTCATGCGCCAGACAACAGGTCATGCTCTGCGCAAAATAGTGAAAACGTTCAGAGGAAAGAAAGAGGGACAGGAAAAGAGAAGTGGAAGAGTGTGGTTTGTTCTTGTTTACCCAATGCACTCACCATCTTCTGTTGGAACATAGACGTTTAGATAAAGACAATCCTCGTGTTGGTCTTGTATGTAGGTTGTGACTATATCCAGGTTGAAGGTAAACCATATCGGCATCATGATCTCTGGCACAGCGTTGTGGATATTTTGTGGGCAAACGGGGGCAAAATGGGTGGCATTCTTGATGCCCGACCAGGACGAAGGAGGCTCCGGGGGCAAAAAGCGTTTTTCTCCAACAGGTGCAGCAGCATAGGGAACCCCTAAATACTGGTCCACTGGCCCCAGGATCTCACTAGGCAAGGGTACCCTCACCCCTCGCAGCTTCCCATACTGTGTATTCACAGTAGGGTGATAGTTCTGGCACCTTATAACTACAAAGCACCAACAAAAAGTTAGTACCCAAAAGGACGTGCTAAAGCTGGTGCAAGCATGGGCACTATGCCAGTTCTTTGTGGAAAAATGACTTTTCCTCAGAGAAAACCACATGGTCCCTATAAGTGACTGCAACTGCAAGTGACCAACATACAGGCTGGGTCAACCCAGCTCCGGCAAACACTCAGGCTGTCTGTGCCTTCGCTCAGCCTTGCAGTTCAGCCACTGTAGGGACAGTCATCAGCTGTGATACTGCAGCCTGGCAGCTTACAAGACGAGGGAAAAAAGTCACAAGAATGTAGTTCCTCTCCCGTGAGGTCCTTAGTCACTGTCCTCTCTCACTTGTCAGGTCTTCTATCCCGTGCTGCAAGAAAAGAAAACAAGGAAATGAATGACACTTTCTCTAAAGCCCACCAGTTTGCTCCCATTTCAGTCAATCATTTTTATCGACTTTTAGAGCACTCCTCAGTCATGACATAAAACAGCTTACATAAGCATGACAGTGCTCTCAGCAAAATCATAATTTCATATTAATCAAGAACATGCCCTGACTTTGATGCTACAATTAACTGTTGTCATGTTGTTTCTAATACTGATAATAAGACAACTGAAATGACATGGCACCATTTGCAGGAAAGGCACGACTTGATGCCAGGATAGAAGTTTCATACATAGAAATGGAATAAGGCATAATGGCTTTCCATAATGTCGTGCAGCGTTCCCTCTCATCCAAGCACAATTGAAATTCCAACTCCCTCGTTTGCTCTTACAAGAAATCACATTTTGGGATAAACAGGGGAAGGCGCACTGGGAGGATGTAGCTACAGGCAGTATGGGTCCTTCCAGTGATAGCGCTGTAAATGCTAATCAGCAGTCCCTGGGTAAAGTCACGGTGCCAACAACAACACCTTCCCACACTGCCTGATCAATTTTCAATTTCTGAGGCTTAGGGTACCCCTTAGCTGCGTGCAGCTCCTGCAGCATTGACTCTAATAACAATGGAGCAAAAATACCAGCATTTAGAGGAGGATATTGCATCCCAAAATGACTGTGTAAATGATTTATAATGTATCAGCAGCCATCAGAGACCCACTAAGCAGTGAGAGAAAAGCAATCCTGACGTTCCTGGAGGTACCGTTATAGCGAGGCAGCTATTCCCATCTGCTGCAGCTATGGATCAGCGAGGGCTTGGAGCAGCCTATTTGAATCCGCACACTGAAACACCCGCCTCACATCAAAAAACGTGTACATACATTTTTAAATGCAGCAGATGAGCAAAGCCTTTTCAATTTGTGGGTAAATGAAATTGGTGTGGTGGACAGTTCTGTTCATGGCCGTGCATACTGAGCACCTGCTAATGCATGAAAAGTCAACCATATCCAATCGAGAGGAAAAAGCATGTATCAAGGTCGGGACCTGAGATGACAAAGACTTTTTGATTATAAGGACATAGATTGCTAGTTTTATGTAGGAGCAAAAAATGCTATCATAGTTGCAGTTTGTATTCATTTTGTACAAGATTGTATGCACACTGTAAAGCCCAAGTCTCTAGCCAATTAATTATATGATTTCTTCAAGGAAATTAAGCCCCTAAAACTTAATTATACTAGGAACTGTTTTTTTTTTTGTTTATTTAAATATGGCAATAAAATATTCTGTGCTGCAAATGAAAAGTGATGTATACATATTTTTTGTTTGTACTGGTATTGGACATACATTTGACTGTTATTATCAGTTTGTAATCATGGTTATTTTTTTTGTCAAAAGTGAAGTGCTGTTTTCTGGCTTTGTTTTTGTGATATATATATATATATATATATATATATATATATATATATATATATATATATATATATATATATATATATATATATATGTATATATATATATTTACATTTACATTTACATTTATTCATTTAGCAGACGGTTTTATCCAAAGCAACTTACATAGTTCTACAGTAATTACCAGTGTTACAGTGTTACAGCCACTGGAGGCAAGGTGGGTTAAGTGTCTTGCCCAAGGACGCAGTCCTTGTATGTAACAGTATGAACTGTGTAACGCAGTAACAGTATGAACTGTGGGGAGAGTGAGAGTCGAACCGCCTACCCTCCGATTGAATATATATATATATATATATATATATATATATATATATATATATATATATATATATATATATATATATATATATATATATATATATATATATATATATATATATATATATATATATATATATATATCCCATGTGAAAGACATTTCTGTTCAGAGATGTGTTGTGAGTTTTTATGGGCAAGGGTTTTGGTCCAGCAGACTGTGGTCAAGTGTCAAGTTGAGTTGAGTGTAGTATTCTAACAAGCTTTGTTTTTTAACATAGCTTTTGATCTTTATAGCCAGACTATTTCAGCCAAGTATAAAAGGATGAGTGAACATAAGATTTATTGCATGGCCGCTCTGTCCTCTTGTGCCTAATGGCTCTATCTTGTGAAATATTACTAAAACGCTCATCACCTATTGGACTACATGTCTGTTTCCTCTTTAAAAAAGGTCTTAGACTTAACTGAAAATGAATCTAATTTGTTATCTATTTTGAGTTTTAAGGGTAATGAACTCCCCAAAACGATCTCCCGACACTGATAATAACGTCTGTCTAGAAGATAGGGCACCTTTACTATTCCCAACAGATAAAACTGATTTTGACTCTTTCATTTTAACCAAAGCCTTTTTTCAGTTTAGAACTGCACACACAGCACACAAGAACTGTGATAACACTAATTCTAGCTGAGATAAAATACATCAGGTCAAACTTTTTAATCAGGACATGGCAAGGACATGGGGCAGTGTGATGGAGTGTGTATGTTTAGAGGACACACAGCTCAGAGGGCTTCATCAGTCTCCCCTCCAGCCGCATCTCAGAGGTCCACGCCGCTTTGATCTCTCTACCTGCTGAAGCTCTGCCAAGGGAGGAACACACAGAGGGAGAGATTGCATGAGTTCTCTCTCATCATCCCAGAAATATTGATCGCCTCATCACATCAACGTAGTTTTGTAGACCAACAATAAATACAGCTTGGGGGTTGACAGGATAGGGATAGTTGGAAGGGGGCACTGTACTGACTCTAAGGGTCTAAGGGAGGTTGTAAACCTGTAATGCACGATGGCACACAAGTTTAGACCATTAAACAGCCTGTCATTATCTGCTTGGACATTTTAAAAGAAAGCACATTTAATACAGATCACATGTTGTCATGTTGTCTTGAAAATATGCATAGATATTATTCTTTTTTATTTTGGTCTGACATGGCTTTGCACCAAATCTGGTGAAAATTGCATCACATCAGCAGTACAACCTTTGCAGATGATAGCAGCAACTTGATCAGAGGGTTTACACAAGGATATAGACAGAAAGCTTTATTTTATGATAACAATATAATGAGAGAAAAGGAATGGAGTTTAGTAGCTGAAGATTTTGAAATGGTAGGGTAGCATTTAAATCCATTAATTATCAGTGTATTTAATCAATTAATTTGGGTGGAGGTGCACTGCTCTCCAGGCACTTACACTTTGTGCAAAATTAAGTTAATACACATGGCTGACATGTCAATGTGTGACATTTCCTATATATTGAAGACCCTTTATTATAGAACAGGGAAAGATAGCAATGTTGTTATAAGAGTCATAGGTCAGTCTACAGTCCATATCTACTCTTATTCATCAACAGCAACTAAATGCACTCTGATAAAAAGGAACCAATATGACTTATGAGTAAATAGGACTTCTGAGTCTCCCCAATCAGTTATTTCAGTAGCTAGTCTGCAACAAAGGATTTCACAAAGCTGCATTAGTCGTCTGGAACATCTAACTTTGAATGAAGTGAGCCGTCTTGACCTGAGAGAGTGTAATCAGTGATTACAAATGCTGCTGAGGCTGTTACAATACAACCAAGCCTGAATGTTCTATTATAGAAATGATAGGAGACAGGCAACAAGGTAGCGCCACAGATAATAGGAAACTATGCATAGCCTGACTTTTACCTCAGCTGAACTCATTAAAAGCAGAAACAGCTAAAACTTAATTTACCGCCTTTACTTTCCATTTCTGCTCCTGCAAGAAACCAATCTTAGAGAAGAACAGACTTCGTTTTACAGCCTCTGAAAATGGCTCTTTGGTCTGCAAAAGTGAAGAAATCTGTAAAATGTCTACTTTAATTTAATTAATTTTTGTATTTTTCAAAAAGGGAACACAAATTATAAAATGGAAAAATCCATAATGAATGTGCACACATGCTTTTGGTCTCACAGATGTTTTGACTGCTCCTGGGCTGAACAAACTGCTGCCCGACATACTCAATCAAGGAGATTGGCACATTTCAACAACAACATTTTAAAATGTCAAAACCAGAGTCTGACTTTATAACGCTCCTGCTGGGAACCATCACTACTACAACCAGAAGAGATAAAGGCCCACTCTCTTCCTTTTTCTTGGCTTTATACATCAGACAGAGCTTGTGCAGTCATTATTACTTAGGAAAGTAGACATTAAATCAAGGAAGGAGACCCAGCACATCCCGACTGCTAATCACCTTGGCAATGTTGACAGATTTTCCCCCCCAAAAAAGAAAAGACAATAAAAAAATAATGTAGGTCTATGACAGTCCTATTACTGTGGTTGAATTTCCCTGGCCTCTTTTCCAACTTAGTAAATAAATATTGCCATAAGTATTGTTTCTAGCCAAAAAATCAAATCTGTAAAGCAGATTAACTAAATTGACAGAGACAGATCTGATCTTACTGTCCAAATGCTGCGAGTGTATCAGATCAGTGAACCAGTATATAAACAATATCGTATAAGGTGTCTTAAATGAGAGAATAGTAGCTTTGTATTTCCGATACAGCTTAGTTTGCAAAACAAGATACCAGTTTAGTAGCCTAAAGGGATTCTTTTATAAACTGCAGGAACATGGTCTGTTTTAAATCTAGCCATATTTAAAAGCCCTAATGCTTTACACATCATCCAAGCTCCCACAAATGCCATTAGAAGTGTGGGATCTGTTCTCATGACCAAGTGCTCTGTGTGTAATTTCTATCACTCTGCCAACGCAGCTCCAAAGTGCTGCTAACCAGAGAGCATAAAGGCAGCATGTGCTTGCATTTTCAGAAATAACTGCTGGCAAATATACTTGGTTAATTCACCACATCGTCATGATCCATTCCATAGAGTGCAAGTCTTACACATAGAACTACAAGAAAACAGAGACAGAACAAATACAATAGATTACTCCAATGCGTGACTTTTGATACATGCTTTAATAGACTTAGAGCCTTGATACAGTGTGATCATTGTGTTAAAATTATCCATATTCTGAAGAGGCAACACATGTGATAGGACTCGTTAAGCAGACATGATGCAATTCCTAGAGAGGTCACACTTGAGCATACCAAGGAGAAGCTAGCTGATATTTCAAGCAGCGCCTCTCATCTCCTCCACTGTGAGGACAGCACGTATAACACAGAAGCACTAACATCAATTTCTGCTTTACGGTGGAAAGTAGCCTTCTGGGACGCATTTATAATAAAATTGAGCTAAGAATTTGAGCAGTGCTGTAAATGTCACAACATCAATATTAAAAGCAAGCTTATGACAATCACTCTAGATACAAATTGCTGTGTATTTTTGCTACAGCACTTGGTCTAAATACCACTTGGCATAAAGCTTTTAATCAGTATCAGTGTCAGAGGAACCCATGCTGATTGCTTTTTGTTTTAAATATGAGTTAAAAATAAACCCCTTTTATTACTTAATAAATATGTGCAGTAATCTAAGTTCGTGTGCTGAACAATTTGCTATGCATTGATTGATCAGAGTGTCAGTGGAAGCAAACAAAAGGAAGTAAGCGAAAACCCATTTTCTCTAAAGCAGATTGTAATGATGTATAACAACATAAACACGGAGTTCAACAACAACCTTCCTGTGAGTTAAATGAGCTCTGGTTGTAATTACAACATTGTTGATTTCGTCTTGTTTTATTTTCTTTTTTTATGTAACCTTTTTTTAACCAGGAATGTCCCACTGAGATTACAAATCTCATTTCCTGGGGAGTCCTTGGACCTATTGCACAGGTTTGTTGGTGGTGGGTAAACTGGTTTATTCCTATAAGTACAAATTTTGGATACAAGTGCATGTCAATATTTTTTACAAGTGAATTTTAACGTCAGATTTGTTTGGTACAAGTACTCAAATTGTATTCTGAAAGTCCTCACATCACAGGCTATACGCTCTGGCATTTTGCAACATATCTACTTTCATACTATCCATCATTTAAAAACATACTGTTGTGTTTTGCTTTGTTATGGAGAGAATTTTTGCCTGTTCATTGATAAATCTGTCAGATATTATGTGTTATACAAATTACTTTTTCCATTTTTATGTAAACATTTATTCTCTATCATATTGTTGTAGGTAAAGGTTATTTGGTTAGTTGCTGTTTTGGTGTTTTATCATGAACATGCATCTGCACTGTGTGCATCAAACTTTTTGAATTTCATTACACTAAATAAATAAAAGAGAAATACAGCGCTGGGAACTTTTGACTGCCTCTGTGCTTCATTTCAACACTCCATGTTCCCCAGCCCACTGTTGTCAGGCTCCACAAAAAGTACCTCCACTTCAAACGGTGCACAGACCCAGTAACAAATGCAGATATGCAAATCAAAGCCTTTTTACACATTCAGTCCTCTACAAAGGCCACTGAATATGATGCATTGTACCTGTTGACTCTACACTAAGCAAAACCTACCTTTACTACCTCAGCTATACATTTAATAGTCTACATTCTACATAATAAATTATTCGGTTTGAAACAACATTTATATTGTAGTAGTAGTAGTAGTTGCTTTATGTGACTCTCTGCAGGCCCTACTGTTAACTACTGATGTCAAATGGGCTACATGCGGTATAATCCTTTAAAATAGGCTGTTTAAACAGGGTTCATGTGTAACCACATAGGTAAGCATTCATTTTTTCTCCTCTGGGACAGTATTGTGCATGTTACTTTGTGTCATTAATAAAAAATATACACATTAGGCATTATATGCAGATAATTTGCAATGCTAGGGTATATGTGTAGTTTTGTAGTTGGAAAAGAGAGAATTAATTTGTGCTCGTTTAATGTCCTTACCACCCAGCACCCTAGCCATTGAAAGAAAAAAACAAAAACAGAAGTGTCCTCATAAATCATACAAAGCCAGCCCTTTGAAGAGCTGATCATCCTGAGGACACACTAAGCTGTGCAACATTTCAAAAAGCACTGGCACTGCGCAGAAGTACATGTAGTGCACCACTGTATTTCAAATTATGGTTTTTGATCAAAAGATAGATGAAAAGATTGAAAATTCAGATGAAGTTGTCTTTATTTCCAATAAAATGGAAGCTGTTAGGGCTCCATTTTTAAATGTATTAGCTGAGGGTGTATGTGTGTACCATATGTGGTATGCTAAGAAAATTAGACTTTCTGTTGCCTAATAAGATAAATATGAGCTTTAATTAAAGGTAAGTAGGCTGCAGTTCTCAGTGAAAATTAAAAGATCAGCTTTATCATTTGGTGTGGAGGGGCTCCACACAATATACCAAGCAGAGACATGACCCAGATGCTGCCCGTAAAATTAATGAGCAAATAATGTATTAAGGTGCCTCTAAAAATTGCAGCAGTTACATTCTGTACAAACAAAGATATAGCACTTTTTGGTAATGCATGAAGCTAAACCTCATGTAACTCATTTATTAATTCCCGCTGATCTAAAATTAACACCACATCTCAATAAAGAGACAACAGGAATATGTCAAACGGTGCACCAACTGTCCTGAATTGATGAGCAATCAAGCTCCATGATTTTCTGAACGAAATGTTGTGTTTCAGAATGCAGCAACACACACGTCACATTATTCTGATGTTCCTTTAAAAGACCAACTACTTTACTTTCTTGCACAGTATTCACAATAACAAAAAGCACCGTGCTAGAATAATGCCATTGACATGCAAATGCCTGGTAGTTGCAGAGAAGTGAGAGGTGCCAAAGCGTATTGTTGTGTGACAAGCTGGATTTTTCAATACATAGCTGAAAGCCAAGGCGCACATGCTCTTGACACAGTGGAACCCACTGCATCTATTTCTTTAATGAAAAAAGCCATAATGGATTCACGAGCATTACACTGTGGGCTCTATTTACTAAAGGGGCACAGGGTTACTGTAGCCTAATGACAACAGATTAAATGAGGTCTGTCCACTGTACATGATGTCTTGAGTTTTATGACAGCATAATTAAGTTTTGCAGCAACCTAACAGGACTGTGCTCTTAACTAAAGGTCAACAGTAAACAGAAATAGGAGCCACACTTGATTACTATGTATATCACAACATCAAAAAAGATACCCCTGCACTAATGAGGGGGTGACCTTCATCTTTAGTGTAAACAAATACCAAGCTACAGATGCTGTAGCACATGGCCCCTATCAACCACTAATGAAGATATAAGCCATCATTCATTTTTTATATCAAGAAGGACTTGCTGACATATTGACTTTGGCATTTCAGTGAAATATTCATGTAAATATACAGAGCATCGCAGCAGAAAGAGCAAACTGTTCTCTTTTACAGTTTTCAGTAAACCTGTCTTCAAACCAATTGCATTTATAAACGTCACAGTCAATATTCTTTTACACTTACCAGTCTGTTCTCTTTTGTCTTCATTTGGAAAAACTGAATTATCTACAGCTCTGTATATCAACTATTACTCCATTAAACAACGTTTAACAAGTGCCAATCAAAGGTCATCAGACGGCAAGTGACCTGTGATTATACTAAAAACAATATCAAATAAACATAAACCTTAAACCAAATCAATAGAAACAGATCAACAGTTAATAAAGTTTTGCTTGAGGGCTGCTGTATTGCAGTGGTACAGTCAAATTTTGTTTACAGTATATGGTGCAATACATGCTAAAAAACACGAAACACATTTTTATTACTTTCTGTCAAAGGTTTTTTTTTTATCATCAGTCTCAATTCCCAGTACTTATATATTTTAGCCTAATGCGCTACATATACAAATGAGCATTTAAAAGTTAATTCGTCACATTACAGGCTTATTTTGAGATGCAGCCAGGTGGATTTAAAGGAGCTGTAGAAGGATTAGCAATGTGATATCAATCACCCACACCACAGCATTATCAACCACCATCATTATCCCTGCTTTCCCCATTCATCCTTCTCAGGCTACAGTGCCAGAGCAAAAAGATGTTTTTACTATTTACTGTCCTTATGTTTAGAATATTCTATAGTTCTCTGAAGAACTATGTATTTTTAGAATTCATGAAACTGACCCAATTTTGTCACAAAATATCAAATTTAAAAAAAAACTGTGCAGAATGGCACAAGGAATGTTTCAGAGGAAAATGAATTTAACAGGTTTTTAAATAGTTTGTAGGCAAAAAAATGGACAAAAAAAATCTGAATAATACACAATGTTGTATAAAGATATGGTATTCACTGGTAAAAATGCTAAAGTCCATGCTCTAATTAGTTTTTTCAGAAATGCTGTATTGAATGTCCTTGACAATAAAAAAAGAAGATGTTTACCCTGTTTGTGCATTTAGAGGAGCAATCATATAACTTTAGCATGTTCACATTGATATTCTAGATATTACAAGCTCGTGCAGAGAATCTGGATGAGCTCCAGGGGGCGTTTTAAATGACAGTGCCCTTTCTTGTGTTGTAAACAACAGGGACAACCAATGTCTTATTACAGATACTGCCCCCCTTTCCAAAAAAGAAACAAGAGGCCGGGAGGGGAGAATGTGACTTTAGAAACGTACTGAGACAGGGACGTGGAACAATATCACGTGCTGAAGGGAACACTGTCTCCTGATGACAGTCCTTTGGGCCAGGCTGATATGACTACTTTCCGTTCACTATTTCTAATCCTGTCTGAAAGCCTATCTTGAATGTCAGGCTTCTTTCTAAATTGGCTCGTGTTCTTAGTGATTGATTAAAGTACTATAACCCAGCTTTATCAGACCGCCCTGAACTCTGTATTTCTGCCAAATCTATTAGGTAATGCATCCTTTGTTATTGCACTGGTCGGTCTTTACTCTTTTTTTTTTTTTTTTTCTTTTACTTCCCTGTTCACCGTCTTTGGGAAATGCACAGATCCATTTACTATGATATAGAACTCTGGCTTGTAACTTAGTGTTATGAAAGGGGCCAGATCGAACAGCTGAAAGCTCACAACAGCATGTGACAAATATGCTGTCCTAATTTAGTACAGCATCATTTTGTGAAATTGCCCTAAATTCCTCATCACAATCCAAAACAGTGCACACAGGGAAATGCGTTTACATATAAAAATATTCATTTCTCCTTTTTCTTACAATGTGGTGGTGCTGCAGTGAAAATGGTACCAGAAACCTGCTGCATATCCCCTGACATTGAGCTAACAATGTGGCTATAATTCATGCGTTCTAATGCTGTAATATCCCCCATGTCACTGCACACAGAGGAGAGGTTGCCCTGATATTACTGCTGACGCCTGAGTCCTAGACGTTGCACTTAGAGTGTCTCCTGCAGGACATTATTCAAAAACACATAGTCCACAAGACGAGAGTGGGCCACTGTGGAAGAAAACGCACGCCCAACACTGCGGCTAACGGAGGCTACTCAAGGTCACATGGTAAAGTGGTGTAAACACAAGGGATGTCAACACTTTTTAAAAATCCATTATTTACTTTGAGCGCAATCCTAAGCTCTCAATGGAGGCTGGTGTGACTATGTAGAGACAGCAGAGGCAGATGCTCACTTTTATGGAGTTGAAATCAAAATCCCTTTCGTGTACTTTAAGACACATTAATGACTGCATGCTAAGAAGTAGACCATGTCCAAACACCACAGGCTCATTTGGCCTTGGGTTGTCTGGAGTTCCTCAAAAAACTGCACACCAGAGCCAGCAAGCAAAAACTGTATCTCTCTTCCTATTCTTTTGCCTACTTTGCATCCTCTACGCCCCGAGCTATTACAGCACATACTAAAGATACTTTACATGCATTCCTACTGTACGTCATACTGTCGTAATGCTTTCAAAAAACACATTTCTATTTAGCTCATATGAGATCATTTCATGTAAAGTGTGTGCCTCTATTCAAGCGAATGTTTTGTCGGTCGAACGTCAACGAGCATTTTGCCTTTTCCATGTTTCATTAGCAACCTGAGGGAAAACGGGGGGTTTCCTCAAACATCTGGATGTTAGCTAGCTTGAGTGAAAAGTCATATCAGATCAGACCCCGCTACATCAAATGCAACTTGAGGGCACATTATTTATTCATTTAGCTGCTGACATCCAAACCATGCCCTAAACGGTGACACTTTGAAAACTATTCCTCTGTGTCTCACAGCAGGAGGATGAGACTTTTATGTTCTTTTTACTAGCTTTGAATATGAAAACAGAACAACGAGCCCATTGTTGTTTTCTAGCACAAGAGCCTTGGAGCTTCAGCAATGAGTGAGAACAATCCCAGTGCCTCAACGGCGGCTGTAAAGTTTCATGTGACTGCAAGGCCCTTCAATTTTTTTCTTTTTTTTTTTTTTCATAAGACGCTTGATGCTAAGAGCTCATCAGCAACTGCTAATATTTACCCTTGTGGTGAACAGAGACTCACACACTGGTGAATTCTGCTCTTTGTCTCTCTCCATTCCTTTGTGTGTGTAAATGTGTAATTGTGAGGGGGCGAGCTGTAGTGTTGGTAGCACTATGTCAGGAAATACATTTGAGTAGGACTAGACTATGGCTTGTGCATTTAACTAAAACACACTGCAATGACTTAGGAGTTTCAGGGAAAAAGTCATTCCTTTTCTCATACTTTTTAATTCTGCAGTTAATGCTCTTTTCCCTTAGCGTGGGGCTTCTATTCACTTGTGTAATCCTAGTCTCTTTCCTAGTGTTCAAATCATTTCACAAAGAACTGGCTTGTGCACCTTCAGGATTACCTAAAAAAGAAGGAATAACGATAGAGGCTGGCCTGTACTTTTAATGGCAGAGGACAATCAGCATTTAGTATGCTTATGTACTTCAGAGAGGAAATCCATATGGGATAGATACAAACACAAATGTTCCTTGAAAGAAGATGTGCCTCTGTGCAGGATTAAGTGCTTTAGATCTAATGATGAGACAGGGCTGTTTCATTTGTTTTTCAGCAGGCGTGATAGAATAGTGGCATCTCTCAGACCAGAGGCTACAGCTGCTCATCAAAGACCTGACTTAGTAAAAACAATCTATACGTTCTTAATGCTATATAGGGGAGTTTCTAGCAAGACAATTTAAGGCAAAAAGATAAATCAATGAAAGTCAATGTATTCTTATTTACAATGCTTTTGTAGTACATTGTGTCTTGTATCATTCAGTTCTGTATAAGATACATATGTAGGATACATATGTAAGACCATTAAAAGGATGTGGAAGCTCAGAATTCCTTATTGGGATTCTTGCTATCAATATCTGTGGTGGTGGCTGCCAGAAGATTTGGGAGCTGTGGATGCTTGGGGCTGTAAATCTGGACTAGGGGTTGTGTGGGATGCTCAGATAAATGGGCTCAGCTTTGTTTTATTGCAACACTGCTTGTCTTAACTTTCTGTGTCTACTAGGGATTTTGAAAATTTGCTACTGTCCTTGGGCCTCTCTCTGCAACAGCGGCTCTGAGCCGGGTTTTACCCAGTCCTGGCGCCCTAAGATTACATAAATATCCTCTATGAGCCATCCACCACTGTGCCCTACTGTTTGTTTTTTTTGTTTTTTATCTTTTGCAGCGTTTTGTTATGCATGGGAACTGGGGTGAGAGTTTGAGATTAAAAGGGAAACTGAGGCTCTATACTTTAACCCAATTTGACAAGTTCTTTCACACTGTGCTGAACAATGCAAGGCAAAGGGTAAACATTTTTGTCAATGGGGATTTCGCTCTTGTGTCCTCAGCTTTGGACCTCTGCTAATGGATTTGACTTCACATGTGATACAGCTGTTTGTCATTTTTGTGCAGCCTTGTATCAACATGAAAGAAAAAAGTGGGCCATAGAGACACACAAAGCATATATTCCTAAAGAATTCTGTCAGATTTCCGACCCTTTTGTGATAAGGGTTCCCCTATTTGTGCTTCTTTACATATTCTTTTACAAAGCACAGTGGGAAACAAAGGGAAAGGCTTGTCTTATTAGGTCAGTTCTGAATCCCTTTTTGCACACTGATCATGCATCTGCTGGAAAAATCACATGGGTATCATTAGAGTCAACCCTGAGGACTTTTCTGGAGCACCGCGCTACTTTGCGTACACGCTGCTTAATGACTTTGCTTCAGGTTCTTTTTTCAGCCAATCAAGTCAAATTATTCGGAGCAGATTGGTTGCCCTAAAATATATTCTCCCGATCAGCTTGGTTCTCCGTTAGAATAGTTTTAAAAGGACTTTGTTTGAGATCCCATTAGTTGACATATTACTAGGTGCAAGGCAACTCCTGAGAATCAGCAATAGTGTGTATTTCTATCTTTTTTATTATTATTTTAAATGCTCACACAAAAGTGAGTGAAGCACATTTGGTCTCAGAGGGAAATGTGATTAAAGAGAATACAAGATGAAAATGTCTGTAGATTCTGGAGTGTCAAAGGATGTTAAATCATTTAGTTTTCTTCAACATAGCACAGAAGTCTGGACTAAATCTTAAAACAGTGGAAAGAGACTCGATACAGTTCAGTAGCATTTGTATTCCGCTTTGTGTTTGTGTATAGTTGTAAAGAAAGAAAGAAAAAGCTGTAGCTGTCCATGGCATGAATAAAACAAACTTGGCAGATTTTTGTTTGACTGGCTTCCTCCAGCCCAGAGCTTACTTGTCAAAAGGCTTATCCAGGCTTACCTTTCTCCAACCTAGCCATTTTCCTCTTGTTTCTTTTCAATCTCACCTCTTCCGTCTGTCCTCGCTGTTATCCTCACTGATCCCCTCTCCATTTGCGCTACTCTCAGAGAACCATTTCTATCCAACACTATCATTTCACTGTTCAGCTACAGGACTGCACTGCCCACCACTATTATGTCATTGAACACTCGTACTTAAACCGGGGCAGGAATGTAGAGTAACTTTCAAGCTAAATATGATACACGAGCGGGAGCGGGAGCGAGCCTGTAGCTGCTTGTTGTTTATTAAGTTCGTCTAAAGGCCATTGTGATCCATTCTTTCAATATGGTACAAAATAATCCATTAAAGCACTCATACATAATGCCCGAAGTGCTTTGTCATAAAATCAGTGGCAGAGAACCTTGGTCACAGTGCACTTTCCAACCTTAGTAGCTAAACAAATCATACACAAGAGTACCCACTACAACAGAAACCACAGGACAGAGCCCCTATGAGGTTGCAAACCACATTTTTAAACCCTCTTACTGGTTTTATCCCACATATATTATTTAGCAAAACGTGTATAAATGGAAGCACTTTTTGGGGGAAGTTTTTCAAATCGCTCAAATCTGTGCTACTTAAAGGATCAGAAAAGTCCCTGGAGGAAAGTCTGATTTGTTTGCCCACATAAACTTCTTATAAAAGGGGAGAAACTTTGCGAGATCAAACACATCTCATCACATGAAAGCCACTGAAACCCAGAGCTCCTCCTCTCATTATTGTCATAGTGACCTACAGCCACCAATTCATCACAGCTCCTCAGGGATTGAGTCTGATGGAGGCTATTTCTGTAATGACCCAAATTTTCAGGTGAACCTGGATCTCTATCAGTGTATTAGGCTGTAGCTGTAAAAGGAAAAAAAAAATCTATTTAGGATTTACACCGCGTTAATATAAACATTTCTCTGTCAATTTTTTTTTTTCAAAAGTACAATCAGCACCACAGAAAGTTCCCCAGTCTAATTTCCTTTCTCTGTAATGTTGTTAGATTAATATCAAGTCAATTTCCTGGTGCCTGTTCTAACATAGAGTAATGACGAGATGATGGTAGCGTTGGAAGAAAGCAATAATTGTGGAGGATGGCTCCTTTTGGGAGGGATATGGGCACAGATGGGCCCTGAGCTTGATGGAGAAATTTCACTGTCCTCAAAGGCTATCGGGAGGGATTGCCAAGCTGGCAAAAGATAAAAATAGAGTACAGTCAGGCACAGGTCTTTATATGAGCACCAAAATATAACCATTTCCAAAGCAGGCAATGTGCTGTTAAAGTTCAGGGATTACAATGTCATTAAGGGACTTTTAAACTGACTGTAAAATAATAGCCAATCTGGATTTTTGTTGTTTCATTACAGATCCATAAATTCTATTTTTTTTTTTACTCTTTCAGTGAAGTGTTCTGCAGATTAAAAGATGACTGGGCTCCCATCAAAGGGCTAACACTCACACTTGCACATTTATACCTAAAGGCGATTCTCGTCTACCTGATTTGCATTTATGTGGGAGGAAGTGTGAGCACTGCTAGAGATGAAGCTGCAGCTAACATTAAAGACACCAAGGACATGTTCCCAGCACTGTTTGGGGCTGTTTAAAAAATTCAAGGGAATTAATAACAAATTTACACTTCATAATTGCTCATGATAAATATGTTTTTAACTTGATTCTAATCACCTTACTCTACATAGATGAAAAAAAGAAATATCACATCGCAGCTAACACAGAAATATAAATATTGTCATTTAAGATTTTAGTTTCGTGGTTATATTTTATTCATCAAGGCCTCACTCCACCTTGGCGTTGGACTCTCTATAGATTGCACTACTGTATCAGTCTTGTACCACCACAATTGCAGGTGAAATGTAAGCGTGGGCAGCTGTGTTTGCGTAAAACACATTTTGAAAAATCACTCTGTAATATTTACAACTTGCCTATAGAGAGAAAGAGAGCTGAAGGAGGCTGTCATGGAGCGGGATATCTTGATGTGAGGGAATCAAATCAACAGCTGACACGAGTGAAATGAAAACATAATAAATGTATTTTTCAATTGTACGTACTTTCATGATTCCTGACATTAAGTTAATAATATGTGCTATATATGAGGGGGTCTGTTTAGGGAGACAAATTAGTTTTTAGCCAAGGTTTTGTTCAAGATAAGCACTTTTTTGGTGGAGAGGTTGGTAAGTATATTGTCGAGTGGTGGTTGTGTGTGAGTGAGAGTGGAAGGATCCCTATTAATCTCTTGCATTACGGCAGTCATTTCAACACTCTTCATCACCAGCGGCATGTGCTTGGTGAGATTTAAAATATTTAAATCTGTAATCTGTCAGCATTATGGGGTTAGCACACACCCACACGACCGGTGTCCTATCTGTCACCATGCTTTCCACTTCACATAGCCCTGCATACATCACAGGAACATGACATGGCCTTTAGTAGTTAAAGCTGAAAAAGACTTTGTGGCCGGTGTGTGTAATTCTTCAGCAGTGGTAGCAGCGGCACAGACATGCTGTTGGACCCTGGAGAAAAATTAAGGGAAATGCGTGCAGCTGGAAAAAAAGGGTAGAAAAAAATGGCAGCACTGCGAAGCATAAGGAAGCCTCTAATTGTTTCCCCAGAGTATGTGACCCAGTGACTTCAGAGGAGTTCTGCCTTGTTCTTTACAACGTGTTCATTCATTATTGATTTGGTGGCACGGACTCAACATTGTCTTTTGTGATGGCCTGAGTGTTTTGTCATTTTGGTGCAGCGCAGCAATACAAAACATAATATTAAACACCTTTTTTCACACATTGAGAATTATTATCCTTTAATAAATAAAATGAATGGGATTAAAGGGACGACAGTGACCCACATACTCAATGAATATTAGGTTGATGGAAGAGACTCCAACGTAGCCCATTTAGCCAGCTCCATGTCATGTCTTCATGCGGCAGGCTTTTACTAAGCTCCTTAAGAGCCTGCCCCAGGGGATCCGTGGTAGGCTGGAGGTACTGACTCAGGCCTTATCTCCACTCATTTACCCCATGAATTAGACAAACCCTCGCTTTCTGTTTCCTGCCAGACCCACACAATGCTCACACGTTAAGAAAATGAGCAAAAGAAAAGGGGCTTAGCGATTCCTTAGCCGGATAAGAGGTTGTGGAATTGACAGGGGAAAGGCACACTCTGTCACATCAAGTTTACCTGGACAGTCACATTCATGCACATCCGGATTTGAAAGTGTTGAGGCTCTGTCACTTGTCTGTATGTTTTCAAGGTGGATTAAGCAGAATAAATGTAATTTTGAATCATGCAGATTATGGTGAACTTTTTAGCAACTAGGGCTTCACCTCTGTCAACCACAAATGACAGCTGGTTAAACCTTCAATTTTAAATGAGCTGGCAGGAAAATCTTGAAAGCACATAGTAGACAGTGAATCACAAACAGACCAAGGGGAGAGACTTTTATTTACAAGTATGGCCTGGCTCCATGATATTTTGCTTCCGTTACCTAATATTTACAACCTAGTGCCTCTCAAACAGTTAACGTTACACTTTAACTTCCCTGATTCAATCATTTCTATCATCTCAGGCTTCAGTCAGTCAAGAGTTACTTTAAGTCTGATCGTCTCACATCATCAAGGCCTAAAAACTAAAACTTATTTGGATCATATTAGATATTTTATACCCTACCTATCTGTGGCAGAACAACACTAATTGAGTTTACAGTAAAGCATACTGTTTACACCAGTTAAAGGCACTGTAGTTGTTGCATGTTTCACATAAATGGAATAAAAAGTTAAATTTTAATGTACCCATACTTAAAAAAGCTTTGTGTCTGAAATTCTGTCTTTTATCATCTCAGTCTTCCACTTCCGCCTCTACGCCTCTGATACATTTTTAAGAAGTCTTCTTTTAAAAAAGAAAACAATCCAGAAAAGCTTTAACCGTCACTGGATATTTTGTTCAGTCCCTGATTTCATCTCAGTCGGCTGAATTTAAGTTTTTGTGTCTTATTGAGACTACAGTTTATTGTTAGTAATTAATAATTAAATAGGAAAAAAGATGACTTCTGGCAAACAGACAGTGGGGACATACTGTGTGACATCTGCTTTGTAGTTTGAATGGCCATGTCCAAAAGCATCTTGTTTACTAAGCAGACATTGGTCTTTGGCAGAGAAACCTGTTAGTCAGGGGAGATGTTTTTGGGCCATAAACAATACCAAATCTGTGCTAAATATGTTATGTGCACTTGACTTGAGGCGGATCTTTGTGCCTTGGGCCAAAACCATTCTGTTAGTCAAACAAAGCCCCTTTTACAGATTTAACAAACATGACTTATTTATTATTAAGGCAGATGTGACAGGAACTGGCAACCGGTGGCTTGGTTTTAAATATGTATTTAGAAATCTAAAAAGCTCTTTTGCCGATTTAATAACAACACGTGTGATTTAATGACAAAGAAAGTGAGTAAATCTGTACAAATATGAGGAGACAAGTTTATCCGCCTTCATTAGTCACTCTAAGTCTCGGAATGTACTTGGCCAGATTTGTAAAGAGCTCAGTTGAAACATTATACACAGGTTTAGAAGACGATTCCTCTTCGTCTCAAGAGTTTTCAGAGGATCACACTCTACTTTTGTTGTGGGAAATTTAAAAGGCTGTGATCTCTCATCCTAATTTTAACGCATCAAAAGCTTTACTCCTTGAAGTGAACTCTCTTATAAGAAGTCTATAAACTTTATTTACACTAAAAGCAAAACGTAATGTGGTCCAAACATTAGAAGCAAATAAACCAATACACTGTGTCACCAATAAAACAGATGTTATTTTTATTAGAAAGGAAAACTACACTGATGCCTTACAAAATGTGTTATAATGGAAAAAAAGTAATTATATTAATTAGTATAAATAATTGGAAAAATTGAATGACATTTCTGGAAGCTAGTCAATGGGAGGCAGGCTTTTGGAGCAACCCTTTGCTTGAGACCCGCTTGGTTCTAGTGCTTTTGCTTTGACATTGTAAACTTGTGAAACAAATCGCTGGAACAATGACAGCCATCTCCAGGAGTGTGATACAGGCCAGGATAAGACACGTTTTCAGAAGGTCAGAGGTATCCATTTGGGAAATTATTCAGCCCCAGCTTCTGTTGCTTTAAGACAACATGTCAAACGCAATGAAGAATATTAGAAAACACAAATAACCTTCCCTGAGTTTTCTCTTATGTGCAATAACACACCTCTGCATATCCACAAGAGGCACACAGACTTCTGTTTACACGTCTGGATGCTAGGGCAATGAGGAGAGTGAGAGTGAAGGCTAAAGAACAAGAGGCCTTAGGGGCCACAGACCAATGAGTGGCTCATCCATGTTAAGTCAGGCCAAGGTGCACTCAGGTGTATTCACATTAGGTCAGCACGAAGTCTCTCTGACCTTTGCAGCAGCAAGACAGTCTCATGAAGCTTTACTCCAGGAGCACTGAGGCTCAAGGTAAACAACTACAGACACTGACAATGGGATCAGAAGTTGATAGGTAATTCCAAGGAGGGCACTCTAAAACACCTAGTCCCTGAATGAACATGTTTCTGTTCAACGCTGACAATAAATATAGTGAGCACTTCTGGTAGACCTCATAACCTCATTTAGCTACTTGGTCCATTCCAAGGTTATACAGGTAGGACACCACACTCACTTAGCCCAGAGTTCTATTTGTTTATGAGAATAACAAACCGCATATTAAAATGTGTGTGTAGCCAGTGGTCACATGGCGAGCACTTCTCTTTAGTCCAACCCCAGTCCAACATGTGCAGCAAATGAACACACTCAGCTGGGGGTGTTTCTCTTTTACTCCTAAATCAACTGGGACACTGCTCAAGCACAAAGGAAAATGATTTAGTGAGGAGGATTTTTAAAGAAGTAGCAAAGAATGGATATTAAAACTGCAGGGCACTTCAAAAAACAGCCCTTTACTTGGCTGGAATACAAACACAGAAGGGCCAGTGAGAGAATTCATGAGTGACAGCAGCAGCATGCATAATCCTTCTCATGATATCGAACAAACACACAATACAAATAAATGCCTAAAAATCTAATTAAAATGAAGCAAGTTCGAATTAAATTTCAAGGGTGGTTTTAAATGTGTAGAAAACCCTTATTTCACTCTGTGTGGGTTATTATTAACCATTAATGGCTTTTCTCGTCAATGCACGCCGAATAAAACCTTAAATCTTCCACTAAATGCTTAGTTTTCAGGGACACATGCTCATTCAACCCATCACCATGACAACTCCTGCTTGACATTTTCAATTCCCCTTTTCTTTCTTTTTTTGTTGTTGGGAATTTAACTCTCACAGTTAATTATTCTTTGCTCTTTTGACTACAATGAGGCTATTTATCTCTGAAGCTTATGCCATGTGCCATGTGGGAATTTTAAACAAAAAAAGAGGAGGCCAGCAGGATCATTAGTGGTTTAAAATATGTACTAAATACTCAGAATGAGCTCTCCTTTCCATTGCAATTATGATCTCAAAAGTAAGGCAGTGCATTAAGAAATATTAGGTAAATTATGAGATTTATGGGCTGTGACATCAATGAAATTCTATAAAGAGCATGAAAAAATAATAGTCCTAGTGCAGCACCTTAAATAAAATATAGCTGCATGCCTGAGACGTTGCAGTCCGGCTATGAGAAAAGTAAAATGGACTGATTAATGCAGTGAATTTCAAAAAGGTTTACACAATTAGAATCCCAGTGTGTTCCGGGCCATCAGCGCAAACTGGCACACTCTGGTGACAATATCAAATCTGATTCTGCTCTGGATTCAGCTCAAACGAAATCATTTGATTAATATGAATTCCAAAAGCAAGTGGTTGTCTTTCCAAAAGCAGAGTAATGAGAGCGGGCTTGCACGTCACTGCTCTATCACGCACACCAGACGTCTCTGTACCGAAGTAACAAGTGCTCGGAACACTTATTATACTCGTTTAATTCATGCCCCGATGTTTACGATGCGAGCTGTGACGACGCGTTATACAGCATCCAAATCCCCGACTCTACAAGACTCCAGACAAGTCCTGAAATCCAAATGGAAGTCTGGTTTGCTTCGTGCCGGCTCACGGCGCTGCGCTGATGTAGCTCTACAGAAACACTGAGGAAAACTGTACTAATCTGACTTGAAGTGACCCAGTGTTCTTGTTTCCCGTGTATCCTTCTAAGAGAGCACGAAGACAGCCCTTGGCTTTTTTTCCCAGCTGTTCATCAAGTAAAAAAAAATGACTCACCTGCCTTGTCGAGAACTGAATCCCTCCATGCCTTGCGCTCACAAAACCAAAATCAGGGACGGTGTTGACTTGAAGTGTGTATCCAAATATCGGTCCAGTGCGCGCCGCTGCGTGTTTAGGGAATGACCTTCCAGTGAAGCAGCAGCGCCGCTCATTATCCACACTTCGCTGTCATTTTAATGGATTTCTCCCATGTTCTTTTTCCAATTCAGTGGAAAGCGCTTCTCCTGCTCCTCGTGCGTTTGCCTTGACTCAAAGGGTTCAACACAAGCGCGACGAGAGCGCGCGCGCGTTCTCGTTTGGAACCGCCGATTGGAGCGAGAGGAGAGAGTTACTAAGGTAACCAAGAGCGCACGCATTATACACGAGGCGAGAGCAGGCTTTAACTTTCAACCCTTCGGTGATGGGACACGCCACTCTGAAGCCTTCAGCAGATTTAATACGCGCTTCATCCTCGGAAGACGGGATTCACCAGCGTGTCACGAGCAAGTCACATGTGTCAACTTATTTGTCTTTTTATCATTTCCGAAAATCGACAAAGATATTTTTATTTACAATCTGTGGAAAACTGTTCCCAATTAATGAGGCCTGACCACGTTTAGTATTAAATTCGAATATTTTGAACGAACACTATAAAACAAAAGGCTATATTTTGATGATGATTATGTTAAATATTATGAGCATGATTCATAATCATCAAGGATAACAATCATCAATTGACGGGGGCTTTTGATTTTATCATTTGAAATACTGGTTAAATAATAGGTTTGTGTTTATTTTATCAGTTGTAAATTGATTGCAACTGAAGATTGAATGTGATTTTCTCGACTGGATTTATGATTGTAAAGTTTTGCATGCTGCATTGCATTTTAGCCCAAGACAAATTTCCCTCTGGGACAATAAAGATTTGAAATTAGAGAGCCAAAATACTGCCCCCACAACCTGCACAGTTAAAAATGACAGAATAATTGATGTGATTATTGCTTTTACATCTCTTATACACCGAGGAGATTAACTGTCAACAACACAGTTTCAGGTCTGAGTATCAACACAAAGTATTTCCTCTGTTTTAATTCAGAGCCTGGATTGTGATAGCATTATCAGGACCAGCCGCAGTTGGATTTAAGTTCCATATCACCGGCCCGTAGTTCATCCTCCACATACGTCTTCTCCTTATTGACTTTTCTAAATCCTGGTTGAAAACCCATCTCTTCTCCTTGGCCTTTAAATCCTATTGAGATCAATAATGTATCATCAGTGCTCAGTCTGTCTTTGCTGTTCCCCTTTTGTCCTTGTGTCTCTTTGGATCTTTAAACGGTTTAATATGACAGTATCTTGGTATTTATGTATGTTTAAATTGACAAAGCAAAGAACAGCTTTTTGTTAGACTTCTTCCTGTTAACCCAATACTGCATAGATTTTTTTTTTTTAGGACTAAACATCTTTCTCCTCACTTTGAACAAGCTTGGAGATCCCTAAAAAATATATAATTCATTAACTGACCCCCACACATCCTCTTTCTTTCCAAGTGTTTATGCTTCAGGCGGTGTGCAGTTGGGGTATACAAACTCAGCTCCTATAAATGAGGACAAAGTAACGAGACAAAGACATGGATATAAGTTTTCAGGATGAGAGGAATCCTTTTACCTGCTTTTTCCAAACTTTTCCCTCACCCTTTTTCTGTAGAGCATTGATGTCATAAAGGTCAAGGTCAGCTTTATTGTCTGGCAAATTTAAAACTACCATGGCTGCCCAAAGTGCTTTACAGGCTTAGCATTTAAAATATAATAAAACACTAAAATCTTAAGTCAAATCTAACAAGACAGGTAAAAAAAAAAATAAAATAAATAGCTCCATCAATAAAAACAAAAAAAAATAAAAAAAAAAAACAAAGAAATGAAAAGTCCAGCTCTACTTGTTAAAAGCCAATGCAAACAAATTAGGTTTTAAGTGAAGATTTAAAAAGATTGAGGGACTGAGCTTTTCTATAGAGGCAGGTTGTTCTATTGTCGGGGAGCAGCTACAGCAAAGGCCCTCAACGTGTTCTGGGTCTAAAAGCCTATATGTGGCACAAGTAAAAGAGAAAAGGAGTTTAATCATGTGTGGTGCAGCGGGAATTAAGAAACTGGACTTTATCTCAACCTTGAAATCCTAAAAACAAGGAATTCTTCAAATGTTTTGTGTGTACAGGTGGGCAGCGGCCAGTCAGTCATAGTGACAGGGATCATTCGTCTTTTTTGGAAAGTGGCATTAACAGACGATTCTTGTGCCTGAGACAAATATACTGTAGTTTAAAGATTCAGAGCTTCCCGGCGCTTCAGTAAAACCACATCAACTGCCAAATTAGACCATAACTAGAATTTTACACGGATGAATAAACATAGGAAGACTGGCATCAGTGACGTAATGGCAACTTAAAAAAAAAAAAAGAAAAAGAAGGGCAACAAAGCATACATCTGTCAAGTGTAATCTGGATTCAGAATACTAAATGTCAGCAGGAGATATAGAAAGGGAACAATAAATAGACGACGCAACTCGAAAAGACAAGATAGAACAGCGAAGAGGACAACTGACAGTCCGATTACCATATCTGTGTGTCAATAAAGCACACATTCAGCTGCCTCCAGAGGGAAGTGTTTGGCACTGTTCTGTCACATGTTGAATATGTACGCATTATACAACCCTCCCCTTTACCTCCTTTATAAACATTTCAATGTGTCTAATGTATATTTTCAAGTGGGAATGAAACTGAAGGTGTTTAATTATATACACATTTTGCTGATTTAGGATTTTAATTATTTCTTTTTTTGTGCTTACCGCACACAAAGGGAAGATTAATGCCTCCTCCTTGATCTGTTTGATAGATCTGTTTTTGGAATGTTAATGTGAACTCCAATCCATGTTTCAAAATGAAAACACACCAGCAACACATTTTGGGAATGATGTGAGTGCACAAAAGGGTGAGACCAGCACTTCTCCCACAGCTCCAACCAATCCCAAAGCGGCATATCCCCAGCAATTTTTGAATACACAAGTTGGCTATAGTAAAATATGTGTTTGTGTAGTGTGTTTGGAAGTCTGCAGTCTCAGTCACCTGTTTAATAACAAAAACCTGGAGCAAGCCAAATAATCACTTTCAGAATCTCCTGAAATCTGCTTTACAATCCTTAATTTCTCTGCATGTGGATGAACGCCCATGTTTCTTATTGGCTGCTCCCGAGTTGTATGATGGGGAAGTTAAACAAATTGTGGCAAAACACCAAATATTTGTTTTTTGCAGGTTATACACTGAGAATGGCCTGTTCATCTGACATTTATGGGATTCCTGATGAGTTATCACAGGAAACAAATCGATTTCAGTGCAGTGCTCCAGGCGTCTTGTCATTTTAGCAGCACAATCTCCATCTTTATCAGGAGTCTACAGGAGTATAATGGTTAGTTTCAGTCTTATCTTTGCAGCTGCCGTGTTGGCAGGGGTGCTTTCATCATATTTTGATCTCTGTTCTGAACTTACCTTGCCTTAACCTGCACTACAGGTTGATCTATAAGGGAGCACTCCTGATAACACCAGCATTAAACCTCAGATTAACCCACAGTTAGATAGCTAACCCTACTAAGCTCACATCAGGAGTGTCCTCTGATTGGTCTGGATGGTTTTTCCATTGCTTGCAGGCAGTGCAGGCTACACCAGAATTAATGGTTCTGTTGTCTTCTTAAGTCTTGTGACGCTCGTGGCTTTTAATAACTGTTCAGATGTCGGTCTATCCCTGAGGCTCAGAGTGCTTTCATTATTGAACTAGTTTTTGTGTCATTATTAACAAGGATGGGGTTTTCCTGATAAAAACATCACATGCACTTGTATATTTTTGGACAATTTCTAGTAAATGTTCCTTTTAAAACTGTGAATACTGACAATTAAACAATTAATTGACATTTTACAATATGCCTTGGACACCATTTGTGCATATATTTTAATTATTGGGATTTGATGCCTTAAAACAAATTGCTGTTGTTTGACTTATTAAAAAGAATTTATTTTCTCGGCAACATGAATGTTGGCACTAACTTGCTGATGTCCAGACTAATGCAGACCAGTGCACATTCCTCATATGGGCACTAAAAATACTTCCATGCCATATTTTGTGCAATTTACATGCTGTTTATTTCCATTATTGAAGCTTCACCGCAGAGACCAGCACAGTAATCTCTGTCAGAGCTTGACCAACTTGCTCAGCACCTTTCCTGCCCTCCAACCTTTGCTTTGCTGATCGAATATTAAAACCCCGGAGAAGAGAGGGCACTTGTAAGCGTGGCTTGAATGTGAACCCACAGCACTCTACCTCTCTTTCTATAAATAACCACATTTTAGCTTTATCTCTCCCTGCAAGTATACAGCATGTGATTACATTAATTGTTCATCCCATAATATTTTTTTTAGCACTGTAGTTATTTTTATATTTCTATTTGATTTCATCTTCCACTGTATTTTTAACTCTGCAGCGGCCACAGAGCAGAAAGAAGTGTTTCAAAACAAGTAATTCAAAGTATGAAACAAAACAGTGTTCAAGTTAGCAGGTTTAGTGGAAGAAATATGGTTTCTATAGCTAATTAATGTCTGAGGGGAGTTATGTAATGCTCGTGGAGTTCTGTCGGCTGTCTAAACTTCATAATCCAACGCTAAACTGTACGTAGTCTGTCATTACTTCTTCTTGCAAGCAATCATTTTCAGCCTGAATGCACCGCCTTGTGCCATTTCAAAGAACTTTCCTGTTATTTTCAGACAATCTCTGCTTGTTGTGATTGGGTCACAGGTAGAGGCTGATTACAACAGCTCACATCAGACGATGTCGCAGGTATAGCCTCAAAATCAGAAGAGCACCCTATGGGACCCTGATAGTTGTGGCATAAAAAAGATTGTTATTCAGGCTGCAAATGCGTGTCGGTACACTTTTTTTTTACCAATTTAACCATACTCTATTTATTAGGACATGCTTTTTTCTGTACAATAATCTTAACGGCATTATCATAAAAAAGGGTTAGTCACAGCATGTGTCAGTGCCCAGGGTGGGAGAGAGGATTTTGGGATATTTTTGTGCCAAGTGCCTAGGGCTCATCTGGTATTTCACTAACGCACAAGACTTATAAACTAAATTTATCATGCAAAATGTGCTTCTGTCTCCTCTGGCCACTGTTATAATATGTGAGAATAATTACTTGTGAAAGACATAGCAGCAGAACAGGTAGAGCCATAAATGTTAAAATTGTATGTATAATTTGATCTCTGAGTGATCATGTTGAAGTAAATAGTTGCCAGTTGAGAAGACTCCAATCTTACTGTTTGCTATCAGTCTGTTTATGCTGAAGTGATACTTGACTAAACTGTGCAATAGGCAAAAAGCAGCTAGACAAGAGCCTGGCTCTCATGCTCAGATTTCCATATTTATTGCTTGAAATCCAGCAGAGAGTTCAACTGAATGCCAATAGTAGAGCTGACTCACTGAGACAAATATCCATTTCCATCCTGCACACTTCAACACAGACCACAGACATGAAGGTTGTATTCCTCTCAATCATATACAATCAGTGATTATTGATCAAATTAATGGTGGTCTTACAAAATAATAAGTATTGATTTCAGTAAAAATCCCGGATTTAGATGTTACTGCTTACACCAGTACTGAAATATAAATGATCACACTGAATGCACAGTGTTGTATTTTATTCTCTCTTAAGCTATGGGATAACTGGAGCAGTCCCAGATCATTCACACACATACACACACACACACACACACGCACACACGCACACACGCACGCACACACACACACACACACACACACACATATATATATATATATATTTATTTTTTTTTCAATTCCAATTTCCAAAACAATACATTCTTTAATTCAAGCAAAGATTACAAGACATTGTTTAACAAACACTTTTCAAGAGTTCAAAACTTACAAGAAAAGAATCAAAGCAAAACAAAAGGGTCAATAAGAAGGAGAGTAGGGTTGTCTTTGTAAATTCCTTCCTTAGCAGAAAAATGATCTAGAACTTGAGCTTGATGCCCAGTTAACCTCAGTTTTGTGACTCCAACTCCAAAATTTCCAAATTAACAAATTTACAGACTGATCCTGGACATGGGAACCACCCTTTTGTCACAATACCTGCAACAGACATTCACAGAAATGTCTGATTCTATCTGATGCAAATATATGCATTGCCATTGTGAACTGTAAGTCAATTATAATGCAGTGCTTATTCAAATGGGCTGAAGGTGGAGGTACCTCAAGACATTAGTATGCCAACCTGTTTAAAGGCCAATTTCACCCTGCATGCCTCTGGAACAAAACCCTTGAAGAATTTGCATTTCAACAGAATATCACTTTTCTCTGGCTGTTTATGAGCCCACGTCCCGTTGGTGTACCTATTTCACATTTCTCTAGCCTGGATGCATAATCACTTTTGTGTCAAATTGTCTTCATTGAGTCGTAATAATAGAAAAAAGAAGAGAATGTTTTATTTTTATCCACCTTGGCAGAAATTTACTGAGACTACAAATTCCTTAAGTATAACATTGTGTGTATATAATCAGACGTAGACATAGTTAGTTAATAGACAGAATAATTACCATCTGGGTGAAAACGCAGGCCTCATTACTCTATATAAGCAATTATTAGCTCAATGTTTAAAACAGCAATTTAAAACACATCCTTCGCTCACCTTATAGGACAAATTAGGTCTTCCTATCACCTGTGTGCCTCTCCATCTTCTCCTACTTTGTCATTCGACAGCGCTGATGGCTGAGGTCTCCCGGTGCCGCTTTACAGAGACAACTAATTAGCACATTTCCTCCTGTCACAGCTGCCAACAGTTGTGCTCGAGCTGAATGGTAAAGCAAACAATTCTACTTTTGCTTAAATTATTACCCGATGTCCGAGTCTTTTCTTTATCTCGACTCTTTTTTTCATTTCAATAGTCTTTGAAAAAATAAATAAATAAGGTGGGTGTTGACCATGTACAGTTAATTAAATAGTTAAACGTGGATAAGCAGTGTGTATGTGAAGAAATACTGCAGAAAGGAATAAAATCAATAATAGATAGTCTTCCAACTTAAAAATACAGTATACTTGCATTATTTATTCCAGTGGCTATATGCATTGTGTAGGCTATATGTCAAGCTATTCTATTAAAATTGCTGGACTTGCCATGGCAAAAAAACATTTCCCTGAGATATTTTTTCTGCCCTTTGAAATGTTGGTTGCCTGAAGCATTCAATAAATGAGGCTCCATTGAGCTGGCAATATGTGTTGTCAGAAATACATTAAATGTTATGGGCTGTATGTTCTGTTTGTGGTTTAACAACATCCTACATATTAGGAAGCATGTGAAAAAACTCTGTATAGTGTGACAACAGTGAACAGGGGCAAGCAGCAGTTCACCAAAAGCTGTTGATTCACTCACATTTTGAGAAAATTAGCAACACCGGTCATGCCAACCATGCAATTTGAGTATTTTTTATCTTCCCTTTCTGAAAATAAAAATTGAACTATGTATGTGAATACCAAATTAAAGGGGCTGTCACTGTGAAATCAGGGCTTTGCTGAGGTGCACTCAAAATGCAGCAGAGAAAATAGTGCTGGGAGTGCAGACTTTTATAAGGTCGGTGAAAAGAGCATTAAAGTACATATCAAAAGAGAGGAACATGTCAATTATTTATCAAAGTGAGGAAACCCACAAGGGCTGATGCATAAACAAAAGGTGAGGATGCTACTGGAAAAAAGGACCAGAAAGTATCATTTCAGGAGCATAATGAAGCAAATATACCATCCTGGACTTTAAGAGCACTGCGTTTGGAACCTGTTCTCCTTCCCAGGTGTAATCTAAGCATCACTGGTGAAGCTAAAGGCATCTACTGGGTTTGTAAAACACATATTGTAGTATTCTGTGGATAAGGATTGGTTCTGAACTGCTCAGCACAGACAAGATGGGATAAATGCTGGTCTGTTTACTACGTAGTTCAAGCTGTTCAGTTTTCTTTAGTTTGTGTGATCACAGCACACACTGTCCCAAAGCATTAATGTTCCTACAGAACATAAGTGATTTTGTGACCCGTAAAAGCTGTGTGAAGCATGAGAATCAGCAGCATTTGTATTATTGTTTGTTTTTAGTAAAAGGTCAGCATATGCACATTTACATCAGCGCTGGTATTTACTACAATTTGCGAAACATGTATGCGTATCCACACGGGCCATCATACTTGATTGTATTTACTCTTATCTACACAGTCTGCATCCATAGAAATCAATTTACAGCTGTAGATGCTTATGGGAAGGGTAGTGTATTGAGTAAAAGAAAACACAATGGGAGTGACCAAAGCATTGATCCATGAACTTGGTTAGTGTCGCCTTCGCAGGTCCATTTATCACCCTGAGCACTATGATTGGAGGAACCCTGGAGAGTCATGAGAAATAAGCGGCCAACCTGCAGTCTTTCCTCTCTGAGCTTGTACCGTGAACAGAAGTCTGATTCTCCCACCTGCAAGGTCCCCATCTGCTCACCCTGCCACAAAACAAAAAAGCTCCATAACCCACTGCACAGTAAAGGCAACCTTGGCTGTTATTCCCTAAGACTGTTACTATTTGACACAGCCCTGTCCGCTTGAGGATTTTGTTTTGCAGGTATAAATGTCTCCTCCTCATTTGTCCGTCTGTGTAAGTTACCTTCTGGCAGGCTTGTTCCAAAACTTGACTTAAAGTGTGTGGTTGTCTGCCATGCATCAGTAAAGAAGTGTGCTGCAGACAGAACTATGGGAAGGCGTTGAATGCAAGGTTTTGGTATTATTTCTTTATGTGCCCAAAATCTTGCCCACAATCCAACAGTAAATGTTTGGTAAAAGAGACCAAAAACACCCCAACAACCTCTACAGAGAGATTTATGGGACCTCCATGAAAGGAATATTCCAGAGGTGATGGAGGAATGAGGCCACTTTAAATCCCATTACCATGTGATCAAAAGTCATTTTTCACTCAAATGTATTCAAGAAAAGCACAGTGGGATCCTTTAAGGGCCATCCTGAAATCCTGGGAGGTAGGTATTGTGGGGTAACAATGGCACAAGCATGAGGGGCAGATATTTCTTTTTATTAAACAATAAATAATGCAGTTGAATCATATGAATAATTTTCTCCCTAATGGATATTGCATGCTGAGAAAGGATTTCCAAGCGCAAGTTTTAAAACATTTAGCATGTGAAATGATGCGTTGCTATGTGACAAAGTGATTTTTGGGGGGGCTAGAAGAGAGTAGCACAAATGCATCGGAAAGCTTTTGGTAAAAAAGTGTCTTTGATAAAAAAAAAAAAAAAAGAAGGGCCGCCGGGACTCTTTAAATTGGGTTTATTACTAACTAGACAAAAATCTTTTTTCTGCCAAACTTAAAAAAATGTCAAAAGCTGTGAATAATTTAAGTACATTTAAACACAGAAAAGACAATAATAAAACACTCTAAAGAAAGTGACCAGTTTTTATTAGATTCCTTATTTTCATAATAATGCAAATAAGTCTTTGATTTTGAAATCAATATAAAAACACTGACCATATGGTTGTTGAGTAGAAATTTCCCATCTGTCTGCATGTAGAATTTTTTGTACTTTTTCCCTTCTTCAGAACTGTGAGCTAGCTTATCACAGATTGGAAACGCAGCCTGTCATCACAGTACAAGAAAATCTCTGATACGTTTCCTAATGCATGCATGCGCTTTTAAAACTCTAATGGATGAGATGGAGATGAGTTTTGGCACGACATCAATGTTAATAAATCAACTTTTTGCAAACATGTTAGAAAACCTCAGTGTAAAAGACCTGCATCAAGCAGCAGGAATAATATGCATATGTTATCAACGTCACAATCGGCCATAAAGCATTAATGAGAATAGGAATAGAAGGGTGTGTGATTTGCTGAAGGCTACGTGGAATTGTTTAAGTGAAGCGTAACGGACAAGAAGCAGGAAACCTGTGCAAAGAACAATTGCTGAAGGCACTCACATTTTCACATGTGACTGTAAAATCCAACACTGCAATTATACATACCTCTGAGTAAGAACAGCTACAACCCACAAAGCAAATTTCCATGCTTTGAAAAGAGCCCCAGCTTGCCTGAGGACTTGGCAGCTCAGGTGGTGTCCATGGTTAATTTCATCATTTGGGAAAACTTGTAAGCTCTAGCTTTGATGGTCAGCATCTAATTCTACTTTCCCGTCACCAGATGCTATCAGGTTTGTCGTCCTTGGACTTGAAGTCTCCTAATCTTATTTTAATTGCTGAAGCGACAAACCTTTATTAAAAACTGAAGAACAAAACTCATCCACAATGGACTGAGAAAATTGTCCGAGAGCAACAGCAAAGTTTGACCCCCCGCCTACACAGAACCTATTTTGAAATCAGATTGCCCCCTGATTTACCTCCACACACCAAACAGCATTAGTCCGCACCAGGGCTGGAGTTGCTAGGCAACTGAAGACACTTGCTGCAGACTGAAGTGATTCTTTGATTCAAGGAAAGATCTTATATAATACCTTGCCTTGCAGGAAACAGTTTTATATAATTACATTAAAATCCTCAAGTAATTAGGATTGATGTAATATTGTGTTAGTTGGCAAAACATAATATGTATGATATTTTGAGGTGACTTAATATTAAAGAACCACAGAAGCCACTTTCTTTCAAGTCAAGTGTACAGTAGTAGCACTAGTATGAATGGAAACATACCTACTATCACAGCAGAAATACACATCTTTTATTTCCTGTTGGAGAGAACAACTCAAATAGGACTTACTAGCATACAGTAGAAATGTAGATATGTACACGCATATTCAACTACTCATCAACTACAGATACAATTATTTAAAACCCAAGGTGCTATGTCTCATCATATTATTTCCCTTGTGTTAGCAAACTCTCAGACGCTGAACTTTACCAGCACTATGCATTACATTATTCTACTATTTCAGTTCTCTGTTTCATCTTAATTGTGGTTTATCTAGTTAACATAATCGGTGGGTAGACTGAGACACCAGTAGTTACCATTTCATTTATGCTTTCCTTTGCTGCTAAGACCCATGGGAAATTATCCAGGTTAAAGGTTGAGCGTAGGGAAATTCATGCTGTAGGTGACCTAGAGATGCTTTCAGGAAGTGCGGTCGAACTGGCTGCAGGCAAATATCTTAGTATCTATGTGCTGAGATTATATGAATATTTTTGAGTTACAGCCTCGCAAAATTGTGGGCTGATAGCACCCCCAACTGGTATTTTATAGAACATTACAGTTTTGAGCATTGTATTGAAGTGATATACATTGTAGAGCACTAGGTGTCACTACCTAACTATAAGTGAGCTTCAGATCTGTCACTGAAAAAAATAACGGGTTTATAGTATGAATAAATAACTATGTTGTGTCTCAGTAATCACAGACACATGGGCTGCAATTAATTTACAATCAGTCCGTATTAAACGATTAAATGAGAAGACATGGCAGGGCTCCTGGTGGTTCTTAATGGTTTGAAAAGACAGGTATTCCTCAAGAAAGTGAAAATGCAGTAAATGATAATTAAGCTGGGTCGATCCCTTCAATCATTTTTGCCAGATAAAAAAGCCTTTTAGTGTGTAAAATATAGAAAAAACTGCTTCTGGGGAAAGACACAGCAGTTAATACAAACAAGTAGACCCTCCTCACATCTTCATGTAAGAGAGGCTTATGAGGCTGACATGTGATTAACATGGCTGGATTGTGCCAGAAGGCTCAACTCCATCAGCCCCAAAAAGCAAGAACAAACACTCCACAGTCCGTAAAGCCCTGCTGTTTACCCCATACCTCCGTCACACACTACTGTCAGGTAAATAAAGATGATAATGAAGAAAAAAGTGGGAAGCTTTTCATTTCCTGTTCCCACTGTCATGGGCCACAGACTCAGCCTGACAAGGTTGCATCCCAGTGCTTCCCCTGGTGAACACGGCCACATTGCTCCTTATCTGGCCTCACTGGCTGAGCAGACACAACATGAGGGAGGATGAAGATGTTGGAGTCTAAGCTGTGAGCCAGGAGGAGGGCTATTGAGGAGGCCCACAGTGTTTAGGCTGGAAGAGACAACACCCAGAGAGGGAGATGTCTCATTCATGGCAGCCTGTGAGGTATTAAAGATAAGAGAGGGGGAAGATGAGGCGCATCCTCATCTGAGCATTATTTACAACTGGGAATATACAACGAGCACCAGCAAGATGAGCAAAGTGAAAGACATGTCCTATTATGTTGACATGTTCTACCTCAATGCCATCACTTTTGTTTTACCCAATGGGCCTCATTAACAGGAGTGCCCTTCATAATCCCCTTACTCCACTTATACGCCTCATATGCTTTTGTACTTCTCACAAACTTGATGAATGGGTCATGTTGAAGCGTAAGTGATTTTGCAGTCTGCATGCACATATAATGGCAGCCAGAAAACACAGGTAGAAAGAATAATCCCTCTGTCACAGACCCATGCAATGTACCTGGCAACAGATACTACATTATGTAAGTCTGTGTGGCACTGAGTGGGCACTTTAACCCTTCTATCTTGTAAGAAGACATATCTAGGCAGATCAACACAACCCTAATGTCGGATATATCTAAAATACACTCCCATGAGAGTTTGCTACTGTGCCGTTGCAGTCTCTTTTCTGAGTTCAAATTCAGATTACCTTGCAGCCTCCGCCCACTCTATCATTACATAAAGACTCATAATCACAGAATGGGAAAGACATTTGTTTTATTCATTTCTCTGATGCTGTAATGTGTTGGCTGATTAAGTAAATAATGATTATTACCTAAAAGTAGTGTCTACTGTTTGCTTTAATGCTGAGTTTGGTGTCTTCAGGCTGTCTTCCACTTTCCATTATACATGTACTTATAGCACACACAAAGGTAAAGCAGTTTTTAGTATAGATATACTTACAGAAATGTGCACACTTGTGCATACAATGTTCTATATGGGTTGAATACTGACTCCAAGAGGCCATTGTTATTTAAGTATTTATTTATTCATTTATTTACAATGTACATTAAGCCAAAGCAGAAATGCTTGTACCAGATTAAAGCTTAACAACTCATTTCCATCTCCTAGTCCTATATTGTACATGGGTTTGGTGGTATTGGAAACTGGAGCACTCGGGAGAATGGTAAATGGTAAATGGCATGCATTTATATAGCGCTTTCCTGCACCCTTCTCGGGCACCCAAAGCGCTTTACATCGTGCTTCCACTCACCCCATTCACACACATTCACTCCTGGGGCAGACAGAGAGGGGGGCTGCCACACAAACGGCGCTCAACCTTCTCCTACCACCACCAAACACACTTCTACAGTCACACACATTCATACACCAGTGCTACAGACACTGGAGGCAAGGTGGGTTAAGTGTCTTGCCCAAGGACACAACGACAGTATGAACTGTGGGGCGAGCGGGAATCGAACCTACTACCTTCCGGTTGAAGGACGGCCGCTCTACCACTGAGCCACTGCCGCCCCTACGTACGAGAAACCTACGTACCTACCTTCATACTGTGAGGCAGGAGTGCCAACCAATCTGCCTCAATTTTCAGTTTATGAAAAGTTTCTAACAAGTGTTTGGAACAAAGGTAAACAAGCACCAGGGTGAGAGCTGTTGGGGTTGTTGCTGAATGCTCAAAATAGAAACTTCATCTTCATGGAGACACCTGGATCCATTCCAAAGTAAAGTGAATGACTGATATCCCCTTTTTAAATAGAGCTTTAGTCTGGCAAAGAGCCGACTGGACAGTTAACTTAACAAAATCATTACACAATTCATTAATGTGCAGCTACAATTTGAAATGAAATGAATTCATTCATTTGATTAAAGTGGCTTGGTTTGATAGGCTGGCTAGCCATCCAAATTCTTGTTCTATTTTATACTAAGGTAAGAAAGTGAAAGCGTCTGGCTGTTGTTTATCACAGTAGCTGCAGTGAGAGTTCTTATCAAAGCTAAACTTAAAACAAAAGGTTTTATAGCGGTTCCCTCAAGGTTTTACCATGTATAAATTATTAATATTTTATTATAACTTATCATCAATAATGACTCACTTTTAATTGAATTTTATCACATTCCACAGAAGGTTTGAGTGAGGAGGTGTCTGATTCTAGGACAGTCCACTGTGAAGGAAAAGGCTTTTATCCATGTTAACTAATACTTTTTTGAAATTGTTAACATGTGTTGATGACATGGTAAAAACAAAACATACTTGATATGAAAAGTACAGAGACTTGGGTGTCAGTTGGATAATATAGCTGTCCTTTACAGGCAACAGACATTTAGCCTTTTAATACAATGACGGGATAGTGTGTAAATGTCATGTAGAATATGAGCATGTCGTGTTGTACCCTCAGCATCCATTCTCACCCAATTCCAAAATGAATGGTATCATAATGCTGCTTCCACATCCAGTCTTAAAAAACATCATGCATTTGTAACAGATGATGGACTCTGAGAGGCCATAAATCATTCATGGTGAACTGAAAAAGCCACATAGTACATATAGATTATTATCATAATCCTAAATGTTTGTGGAAGTCTAGGATGTGATTAGTAGTTGTGTTGTATTTTCACTGTGTGTTTCTAACAATGGCAAGTTAGAACTGTATTGGTTATTATCTGGACATTTTAGGTCCTATTTTCCTATTTTTATTCTGTACAGCAATTGTTTATTTATTTCCTTCTTTCAAAAAGCTTTTGGCAGAGCTTGTCTGAGTGAATCCAGCAGAGAATCTGGAGCAGGTCAGCTTGATGTCTATGACTAATCAAGATGCAGGAGACATAGACTGCTATTACTTAACTGATAGAACTTTTGCCTGCAGCATATTGCTGAGATTGTTGACTCCATTTAAATAGTGGTAACTTTAAATACATAAAATATTAGCAAACAACACATATAACATAAGCCTTTGAACAGTCTTCAGTCTTGTGTCTAAAGGATGAGTCCTGTCAGGTAGCGCACACGATGGGTTCAGGCGTGGATGAGCTGAACAGTCGACAGTCAGGCAGACTGCACTGAAAGGTTTTGTTCCTGAAATTGATAGAAAAGCAGGGATGCTTGCCATAGTTTGATTTTAAGCAAACTCAAGAACAGATAGAAGAAATGGATAGGGAAAAGAAAAAGGCAGACAGAGAGAATGCTGTCAATCAGATGGGAGAACAGATTGGCCCCAAGGTTACAACTCCTTCCTTGAGATGGTTTTCTACCAAGGGTAATGGAGCTTGGGGTCTTGTCTCACAAAAAGCAATTTATAGCTGAGCCGACTGAGGTCTGAACGATGAAGTCTTGACAAGTGTCAGATATTTGCAGCAACAGCCTGTGCAGTGTCTTGCTTTTAGATAGCAATCTGAGGTCCATAACATAAATAGCTCTAAGCTTTTTTTTTTTATTTATATACATAATTTAATGCACTTTAGGTCAATATATCATCAAGCTGTGACAAATACTGTTCTCTAGAAACATCCTATTGAATGCTACCTGCTCTTAATCACAAAAGGAGTGACTGTTAAATGACAATGACTACTGAACATAATCCAAAAGTTAGCTAAAAGGCCTTTGAGGGCAAACATATTGTAAATTAATCTAAACCAGAACCCTAAAACGTAACAGCCTCTCCTATATCGGTGTAAAAACTGGAGTGGCTGAATATATTGCTGCCATCTGGGTAATTCAAAGAAAAATTCAACCTTTAACTCTTTTAAAGTTTAAAGGTACTTTAACTATTACTTAAAGGAATGAGACTGCAGAGAAGAAAATGTTCTCCAGGATCTTAAAGCAAATGGAAAAATTAATTTTTTGACCAAACGAACTGAGATAGTGCAAACTTTGTATCTGCTAACCTCTTTCAAATATATTTCTTGAATTAATGATTTAACTAATAATGACAGAATTATGTGAGAATGTGAATAGACAAAATAAACGGTTGAATTATGAGATATCCAAAACACAAGTTCAAGACCAGAAAAAGGTCAATTGCAGCGCTGACACAGAATATTCAGGGTTCTGTTAGTATTCCATTCAACCTGTCAAAATTACTGTCTAATATATTTCTTGGGTGAACAAAGTTATAGTGCTTATAGGCTTACATACCCTTACATAATTTGTGATTTTATTTGGCCATTTTTCAGAGAATATGAATAATAACACAAAAACTTGTCTTTCACTCATAGTTAGTGGTTGGGTGAAACAATTGTCAAACAACTGTGTATACTCATTTTCAATCTTAATGACAACAGAAATGACCCTGATCAAAAGTTTACATACCCCAGTTGTTAACACCGTGTATTGCCACCTTCAGCATCAATCACAGCTTTAAGTCTTTTGTGGTATTTGTGGATGAGGCTCTTTTTTTTCTCAGATGGTTAAGCTGTCCATTCTTCTTTGGAAGAAGGCTCCAGTTCCTGTAAATTCTTGGCCTGTCTTGCATGAACTGCAGGTTTGAGATCTCCCCAGAGTGGCTCCATGATATGGAGGTCAGGAGACTGAGATGCCCAGTCCAGAACCTCCCTTGCTACTGAAGCCAATGACAGGTCGACTTGGCCTTGTGATTTGGATTGTTGTCATGTTGGAACGTCCAAGTACGTCCCATGCGCAGCTTCCGGGCTGATGAGTGCAAACTTTCCTCCAGCATTTTCTGATAACATGCTGCATTAATCTTGCCATAAATTTTGACCAAGTTTCCTGTGCCTTTGTAGCTCACGTATCCCCAAAACATCAGAGACCCACCTCCATGTTTTACAGTAGGAATGGTGTACCTTTAATCAAATGTCTTGTTGACTCCTCGTTTAATGTAACGTTTATGGTTGTGTCCAAAAAGTAAAATTTTGGTCTCATGACTCCAAATGACATTGTTCCAGAAGTTTTGAGGCTTGTCTCTGTTATGTTTGGTGTATTGTTAGTGGGATGATTTGTGGCATTTGTGTAGTAATGGCTTTCTCAACCATGCAGCCCATTTTTCTTCAAGTGCCTTCTTATTGTGCATCTTAAAAAGCCACACCACGAATTTTCAGAGAGTCCTGTATTTCAGCTGACGTTATTTGTGGGTTTTTCTTTGCATCCCAAACAATTTTCCTGGCAGTTGTGGCTGAAATCTTTGTTGGTCTACCTGACCTTTTCACCTTTTCTCCCAGATACTTTTACTATTTTTTTGCTTTCCCATTACTCTAACCACAAACTTCCTCCAGCAGGAGACACAGTCTCTCCTTTATGTTCTGGATTTACCGCAGGGTCTCTGGCTTGTGGGACATGCCTGACACATCTTCCCAGGAAGACATCCACAATGCCCAAGCCTCAGCTTGCTCCTACTGATATGAAGAAGCAGCTGCTCAGCAACCTCCTTCCAGGTGACTCTTAAGGAAGCACCCAGATCTTGTCCTTTTAGTTGTAGGTGGAAGTTGGAACGTAGATCAACATGTAAATTGAGAACTTTGCCTTACAGCTCAACTCCTTCTTCATTACAACAAAATAATATAACAACTGCATTGCTGCAACAGTGCACCAATACATCTGTTAATTTCCCATTCAATCCTCTTCACACTCATCAACAAGACTCCAAGATACTTCATGAGAACTGTGGGCTTTGGTTCCAGAGCCTAAGCAGTACTTATAGGTGAGGCCAACTATTGCCAGCTGGTACCTTTCTATGTTCAACAAAAGTTAAGGCTCCATGTCCCCAGCAAGTTGGCGTACCATGTTCCAGATTTGTCCCCAGATTCTCTGTAAAGAGATCTGGTCATCGGTGAACCTGCCTTTGACCACTGTCCAAATCAAATCTATGGGAAGGCAGACCAATTTTGCCTTTTCAAAAGGTGAGGCCAAAGGGCACGCACCTTGTGCACAACCCATGGTCTGGCTCCAGTTTTGAGCACCATTGACATCAAACCAGATCATGTGACTAACCTCAATTATAGCTTCTTTATAATAGGCTTTCAAACTGCTCTTACCCGTCCACCATGGTAAGGTAGCAGTTCAAGGAAAGTACACATAAATTCAGGTGATTTCAAGTATTTCTCAGATTTCTGAGAATAGCAACAGCAGCACAGGTAGGCAGATAGCTTCCAGTTACTTTTTAATTGGCATCACCAAAGCAATTAAAATATAGCAATTTATTTTATGAGAAAGCATGGATGTCAGTGCCAAGTTTTGTTGATTTATGACACATAAAATATTTGTCGGTCCCTAGCTATTGTAAACCTATCACACACTGTAGGCTACCAAGTATGGAATACAGGACGACTAGAAATAGTATAGTTGTAGATTTACAGAGCACTGCACTTTGTAGCAGCAGCAGCAGATGGAAGGGGCAAAAGATCTTTATTTTTTAGCACCTGATGAAAACCAATTGACCTACTATCTCTGCGCCTTCTTATTTATCAATGTGTTAAGACATTTATTAATTACTGGCACTTTATGAAAGGCCACTGCAGTCACCTGAACAAGACATATAAATCTGATAGTGTTGTTCCAGATGTTTTATTCTTATTGTGGTTTGTGCAGCACACATATGACCTCTCTATAATTCTATGCAGTTGTAATAATTGACATATTGAATCTATCTTGACTACCATCTGACAGATTTGTTTTTCAGTAAATAAAATATGTCAATGATAAATTGTAACTATAACAAAGCAATTTCTCAAGTGGATCCAGCAGCCATGATTTGTGTCTGGTGTAAACAGCTTTGATAAATGCACTCTGCTGTGTTTGTCATCCTTTTGCTCAATCATTTTCATGCTTAAATGAAGCAATTTGTTTCTCAGAGCGCAATCTGTTGGAGTTGATTATCCAAGCTGGTGATGTCCACCTCGATAAAAATAGCAAACCGGTCTAGCCACCCACTTGTAATGCTAATAGAACCATAGCGGGGCTTTGTTCCTCGTTGGAGAGTTTGGAGTGATTGCAAGAAGTGACTTCTGTAGAAGAATGTGAGAAAACAGAACTTTAATTACAGTAATGAATCTTTCTGGAGAGGCCTTGAAAGTGTGGCATTTGTGTGGTCTCAACAAGAACTCATTTTGGCTTCCACCACAGTGGCCATTCATCATCAGAGGAACAATACAGTGTGAGGTGGAGAGTATGATAAGAAGCATAGACAGAGAAATGGAGGAGAAAGAGAATTGAGGAGGGAGGGATAGTGCATAGCTTCTGTCAAATTAGGAAATCACAGATGTTTATGATAAAACTTTAGATTTTTATGATAGAACTACAAACCACATTAAAAAAATAACTTAATAAACTTTCATTGTGTCACAACAAAATTAGAGCAAAATAAATAATGGAATAGTCAGTTTTACATACTGTATATCTATTGAAAACAAATGATAGATTCTGTTTGTGAATATATCATGTTACTAAACACCCATATAATCAACTAAAGCTAGTCTCTTTTCTGATTATTGTATATTATTATTATTATTATTATTATTATTATTATTATTATTATTATTATTATTATTATTATTATTATTATATATTTCCGGACTGTACTGTACTGTACTGTGGTAGCTGTAGCAAACTAGGATAATCTAATATAGTATAATAGTGAACAGGTAAACCTTCTTACCCAAAAAAAAAAAAAAAAAATCTTAATATATGTACTGTATGTTTTAATTAGAAATAAATGGGAGCCAGACTTTAGTGAGATAAACCACACAGGCTTCAATATCAGCAACTGTGCAATTCAATATGTCAATATGTGTTGTCTCACACTGAAAAAACCTACCATGTAAACTGACAAACATACTTGCATATAAAAGAAAGATTCTGCAATTTCTTCTAAGTTCCTTTAACTATCTGGATATTTGCATTTTTATTTCTATGTAATGCCAACGAATGTTCTCCTTTTGTTTTTGTTTGACCTAATACAATCAGGATGGCACACAGATGATGTTTGCTCTGTGCGTCTGTGCCGTCATCCCCAGCAACACAAGCAGCTGCTCTTTTGTGAGACACTCCTGTGGGCACAACAAAATATATTTACTCTAAACACTCAATGACTGGGTGGTTTCCTGAATTGATAAATTTGGAGGAACATGAACCCACATCAAGTCATTTTAATTAAACCCACAATAAAAGAATGCAGAAGACACCTTTAAAACACAACATCTGAACCAAAAGCCTTGTATTTCAGACCGTTATGCAAAATATTACAGCAACAAAACTACTCATATACATATTTGAGTCAACTGCATAGCCCATACCTTTATTGATTAACAAATCCCATAATTGCACGATAAAAGTATTTTAATGTACAACCTTCACTGTAGCAGTGTGTAATTTTAAACAAACGTCTTTACTGAGAGTTTTCTAACAATGAGCACGCTTGTCCATATTTTCAGACAGAAACCACTAGGTGGCAGTGGGTTTCCAATCTGTGTGCATGCGCAGCCTGCAGGAGGCTAGAGAAGCAGAACCACCTACCAGCAATTTACATTTACATGTTTAATAGCAGCCTTCCCTGAGATGAAACTGCTCCAAAGCTAAGAGGGTTTTCCACCCACAGAGTTGGAATATATGTGTCCATACACACAAAATATAGCCTACATTTTACATCAAAAACCTATTTATATGTATATGCCCTACTACTGCATTTCTGTTGCTGCAAATTATTATTACAATGTTTATTATTAAATACTTTTGGGAACTTTATATGGCTCAAATAAATAGATTTTATGAAAGTAAGTGGAAACATTGAATCTGTGTTTCACTGATGTCAGCTGGCGATTCATTTTCATGATAATGCTCATGTCCTTGATTCCGACAGCAGCTATACTTGAATGATAATGCGCTGATGGGTTTGAGCCTCAGTCTGCCATGAAACGAGCATGACAGACTGATGGGAATGAAAATGCGCATGAAGCCGATCCATGCCATCCTATTCAACACCTAGCAATCTGTCCTCTTTAGACAATAATGAAAATAGCAGGGCCTTTTGTGAAATGGATGCCGCCCTTTGTCAGCCTGAAACTCTTTGCACAATTTTGCCATTTCTGCTTCATATTCCACTTTCATTTTCTCCTTGACAGGGTGCTTCCAATTCATTGGATTACAAAGAAAAGTCATTGAGACTGTCACAACCCTGTAGTGTGTGTTAACCAAAAAGCTATATATTTACTGCCTCGACCACTGAAGGCCCATCGTGTTATTCGAAAGTAGATTCTAGTGATTACTGTAGCACAGCACATAAGACTGCAGAGTGAACATGGCGGAACAAAACCATGCTGTTCTACACTTGTCTTACCAACAAATTTAAACCAACCATTGCACAATGATTTAAGCATGCTAAAAATCACAGTAAGATCAATAATTATATCACAGATATGTACAGATAAATAATTTAAAGATATGTGTGACATCCACTGGGGAGTACCCCAAGGCTCAGTACTTGGGCCTAAATTATTTATTTTGTACATGAATGATTGTGTAAATGTGTCTAAAACACCAACGAACATTATTTTTGCCAATAAAAATAATAATACCTTATTTTTCATTTTCATTCATTTTCTACTGCTTTGTCACGGGTGACTGGAGCCTATCCCAGCAGCTTTGGGCCTGAGGCGGGGTAGACAAGACAAGACATTTGTTTTTGTATAGCCCAATATCACAACAACAGCCGCCTCAAAGGGCTTAACAGACTGCACTAGACAACATCCCCTGTCCTTAGACCCTCCATCAGGGTGAGGAAAAACTCCAAAAAAACCCAGCCGGGAAAATAGAGAAACCTCAGGGAGAACCACAGAAGGAGGGATCCACTCCCAGGACGGACAGGCCGTGCAAGAATGTGTCCAGGACAAAAAAATACATAAAAACAAAACATTCATTCATTCATTTTCTACCGCTTTGTCCCGTTAGGGGTCGCGGGTGACTGGAGCCTATCCCAGCAGCTTTGGGCCTGAGGCGGGGTACACCCTGGACAGTGGCCAGTTAGTCGCAGGGCTAACATATAGAGACAAACATTGACAGACAACCATTCACTCTCACATTCATTCACTAGGGACACTTTAGAGTTGCCGATTAACCTGTACACGCAGGTCTTTGGACAGTGGGAGGAAGCCGGAGTACCCGGAGAGAACCAACGGTAACACGTGGAGGACATGCAGACTCCTCACAGAAAGACCGGTCGAGAGTTGGCCGAGAATGTTTGAGTCGGCCGGGTTTTGAACTCACAACCTTCTTGCTGTAAGGCAGGAGAGCTAACCACTCTGACAAGTGCACTTTATTTTATTCTGGAAAAAATAAACAATAAGTAACAAAGCTGGTAAATGAGGAGCTTGAAAAAAATAAAACAATGGCTCAAAAAATCTTGTTATATCATTAAAAATAGATGGGATCGATTATTCAATGTGAGGAAACCAGATTTTAAAACTGTTAAAACTGATGATAAAACACACAAAAGGTAAAACACTGCATTGTACAATTCCAGGACTGTGCTATATTTAAAGTACTGTAAATTTGGGGGTCAACGGCCAAAACTTATTTACAGCCTTTATTTATATCACAAAAAGGGCTAGAAATCAAACCCATTATTTGTAAAATTTAAAGGTTTTAAAATTCCATGATTTACGTAGTGATTTCATTAAAAAGATGTAACTCAAACAACACAACATTACCATTAAACATCCAAAAGATAAAGAAAAAATAAATTGTTGGTACAAACTTAAAACTGATATCAGAAAAAAACTCAAATATACCGAAATAATGGAACAGAGTGCAGTAATAAGAGGGATCACCCTGTGATAAAACAATCAAGAAGTCAAAAACAATTAAGACATTTAATGTATAGTATGTGTATGTAGGAGATGTATGTAGGGATTGTTAGATTGGTGTAAGTACTGGTGATAGAGAGGGTTCTATGGTGTTTCATGGCAGTGATGACGGAGGGTATTAAATGATGGGTTAATGGAAGCAAAAATTATATATATCATTTTCTTTTTCTTTTTTTTTTGTACTTTTTAGTGGGTGTGACTTGAGTTTACTTGTGCTTTTATTTCACTTATGCTTTGTTTTGACTAAAGATTGAAAGTGGTAGTCAAAAAATATGTTTCTTCAGCTCTTTTTGGTCAATAGTTTTTTTTTTTTTGTTATTTTATTTAATAAATGTATTTTGACCAAAAATAAATAAAAAAATAAATAATTACAACAATAATTATAACAACGAGTACAACTTGTACAAACGGGTTCTACAGTTCTGATAATTATAATTTATTAACAAGTGACAAGAGAAAGAGTTTACTGCTTCATCTTGTGTCACAAAGTGAGTTTGTTTTTAAGGATTTGAGATAGCCTTGATGATGACGTTATAATGTCATGTTTCAGGCATTACAATGTGCACAACTGATGTGAAAGATAAACAATGGGTAGACACGATCCAGGGGGCTATTTCTCTTTGAGGAGGAATAAACAGACAGAATGTGTATTATTATGCCGGAACAGCTCTTAACTCAATCAGTCACAGAAGCAGTCAAGCCCATCCAAACAAGCATAGACCAAAGTGTAAAGGTTGAAAAGTGCCTTAACCTGGAAGGATTTATTCATAATATTTAGAACAACAGCACAATAAAACACACAATAAAATCAAAAATCTAATTTTCATAAATTTATATCAAATACTTTTTTTAACCATTAATTTGATTAATTTAAAAGTAATAATTTTGTCATGAATGCCTTCCAGAATTACCAGTCTTATTTTGTTATTAGAAAAGAATAAAGTAAAAAACCTAATGTGAAAAGGTTTCTTGCCTAATTATGCCAGCTGTTAATCCATCCCTATGTTGGACATTCTCTGTGGGCACTCCCGTCTCTTCCCACTGCCCAAAGACAGGCATGTTCAGGTAAACTGCTGAACCAAAAATGTCTATAGTGAATGAATAAAGTTGTTAGCCCTGCGATTAACAGGCTCTTGGTCGGTGTACTGAAATAGTTGGGATAAAATTCCCGGCAGCCCTTCAGGCAGTTTTAAAGGTGAAATTATTTGTGAAATTAAGCAATTTATTGCTTGTAAGCAATAGTTTTTACAGAGTTGTGTGTAAAACTGCTCCTGGGTGGAATTTCTAGGTCTCAAGTAAGGTTTTGATGATGTTTTTTCAGAAAGAAAAGAGGAACACCTATAATTTAAAGCATTTATTTGAGCACTAAAATCTCAGTGCAACCACATATTATTTAACTGTTGTCTGATAAAACCTAATGCCTGATGTAATTCGTATTTAGCCAGAGTGGCTGTAGAGTGAAGTAAGAAAAATGGAAGGAGAAAGAGTGCGGGCTGATTTACATTCAGAAACAATATGAGCAATCACACAGACTTAATTGAACTTCAAGAAGTGCACATCAAGGTTAGGATTGTCATTACAGAAACATTCTCACTGACAAATTAGGCTAACCTTAGCCAATCCAACGATCAACCGTTGCTTGTATTTTAATAGACTGTTTTAATTATATTTCTAGATTTATTGTAATGATGATATACTTAATTATTGAGCTGCAGGCTTGATTGTATGGAGTGACCTCACCAAAGAGACAATGTGCACTTATGTAAATTGTATACTATTACAAATAAAGTATACTTATAACTTCCCATAAAAAGATTGCATAGTTCAGTATGAATAGTGATTTTATAAATTCCTTATGCAGAAGCAATTTTCTTTAAAACAGAACATCAACTGCTGTGGGCACTGACTCAAACAATGTAAGCCTAGTGAGGTTTTATGTGAAACAAAGCCAGAATTGCTCAATTAAATTTGGATTCATATGAAGGAAATTCAAGGACTTGAGTTGGCACAGATTTACCACTGCCTTGAGGTGAGACCAAATGCAAACTACTGTAACAAAAAATATGTTCAAAGCATTTCTAAACTTAAGCTTTATGCTGCATTACACAATAAAGGATGACCAAAAATATTTACATCTAATGACATGTTTAGGAAGCTACTGTAATATTAAAGGACTGTCCCTTTGCTTAGCAAATTAACAATTTACTCATCCACTTCAATCCAATCCAATCCTAAAGGAAATAGACTGCCTGTGTTATTAAGGTTTCAAATAATAATGGACCACCAGAAAACAAGCTGCAATACACCTTGTATTACTACAAGAGAAGTCTGAGGGATGTTTGCTGCCAAGTAGGATAGAAACAGGGTACGGCTCTGCTAAAATTTAATGCTGTCATTCAAAAAAACAAAAAGATTTGTCAAATTGAAACACACATGCACATGCCGAGACACATATTAACCTACTCACACACACACACACACACACACACACACATATATATATATATATATATATATATAGACTGTATCTTGGCCTATAAAGCAGTGGGCCTGGAATTGAATACTACTTGAAAGAGTATCAGTATTAGGTCCAGTGATAACTAAAAGGCCAGGAGGTAATAGGAGCGACATCCAATCAATTCTTGTTTAATGGAAAGATTTTCCTGCAAAGCACAGAAGACATTTACAGAACACAAATGTGACGGTCAATAAATTAACTTTGTGAGAAGATAGCGTGACATGTGTTGCCCTACTGAAACAAGCTTACATGGCCATCCATTACCACTGTTATGAAGGCCAGGCTGATGATATTTACTGGCACATTATGAGGCTTGTGCTCAAGGTCAGTTTTGTTTTAAATAGTTATAGAGAGACAGTGACGTGAAGCTAAAAGCTGTTCCACAGACTGACCTTGATGTGCTTGAGGCTGAAGCAACTGATGTTGCGTGGGTTTGGTTAGGTGATATGCAAACATCCGATGTTGGACTGGGTCCAGTAGGACAGAGGCGGGGGAGTTAACTCGTCTCCGTTTGGAGAGAAATGCTGCAGGGCAACAATGATTAATGCTCACTTTCACTTCATGCTTTTGTCCTTCTTCACATTTGCAGAAAATCCCCTTATGCTTCTCTATTTTTCTTTTCGGTCCAGTCATTTTTGTCACATGGATTTTTGCAAATCTGACGTCGGAAATCCCAAAGAAATTATGCCTCAAACATTGTAACACTTTATCAGAGTCATCTACGCTATTACAAAGGTATTTGTTGCCATTTTCCCGCTGTTTTACTGATAATGAAAATTTTAAGCAAACATTTGCTTATAGTTGTGTCAAGATGCTGTTGTGGGTAATCAGTCGGCATGGAAATAACTGACTCACTTAATAACAAGGTAGACAAAGGAGAGTTTATGATCTGCACATGTGGCGCTTTGCCTTTGGCTACTTGTGGCATATAAAACGTGTAACAGATGTAGAACATATAGACATCATATGTGTAAGCCAGAACAAACGTGACATTCCTGAGGCATCAGATAGCTCATGTCATAAAATACAGTGATTAAAGTAAAAAATAAAAATAAAAAATCAATGTAGAAATGTTTAAAATTAGAACATTTTACAAAACCCTTAGATAATGTAGCTGCAACCTATAAATTTAGTAAAATATTAATCCTGGCCTATTTATTATTTAACAAAGTAAAAAAAAAAAATAGAGCTCAGTGTCTCATCAATAACATCATTACTTACTGCTCTTTGCCCTCCCTTTTTTACCTGCACACCATTGCGCCAGTGTATGGTTGTGAATGGGACGAGCATTGGTCGAGTGTAGGGTGCAAGAGGATGTCCCTTAAACCTAATAATAGCTCTATGACAAAGCACCTCAGGGAGGTATCACGCGCTTCATTGGCCTCTTGTACAGAATCCTCTGTGCCTATCCAGCAATGGTCAGTCCTTACAAACACACACAAAACCACATAAAGTCATGGCATATGGTCTTTGGACTCCGGTTTGCCTAAATGCTGCTCATGGCAAATGCAACAGGATGACTAATGAAAAGGCAAAAATGCACATAAAATACACAGGCACATATTATGCCATGTTAAAACAGCTTAACAAACACATGTTTACTCCATAATGGTACTGTAGCCTATGTTCTATGTCACAGGTGTCAAACATGCGGTCCACGAGAGGGTACCATCCGGCCCTTGAAATGAATTTGGAAAGTGAGGAAATTAGGTAGGAGACATTAACTGCAATTTCTGAATTAAAGTAACTGCTATTCATAATCTGTCCACTGGGGTCACATTGTTTTAGTCAGAGTAGGACCCAACAGTGAGACTCTAAACAGTAGATGGCAGCAATGCAATTACTCTTTTGTTCTTAAAATAAGCCCCTGTTTTCCTAAAATAGCATTAGCATCAAAGCCATATTGTGAGATTGAGTTGGTGAAAACATACAGCTGAAGGCTTTTGCCAGTAATAGCCTTTTTCGGTTGCAATTTATGAGAACAGTCTCTTTATAATTGTACTCCTTTCCACTGAAAAATTGGGGGAAAAAACACATAAATTTATATGTAATTATACTATTATTTTAGTGTTCCGGCCCACTTCAGATCAAATTGGACTGTATTGGCCCCTGCACTAAAAGAGTTTGACACATAAATTAAAAAAGTAAATTGCTGATCAAATTTTTGAGATTTTAGGAACCACTGTGGTCAAAAATTGATAATATGCCAATTAAATGTTCCTGATCTTAAATGTACTGTATATGCTCTGTTGTTAATGTAATATCTGTGGTCTGACTCAGGATTAAATTTTCTTACTTCTGTATTTTACGCAGCAAAAATTATATAACTGGAGCAAATATCAGAAAGTGAAAAGGGAAACAATGCAGTGAAAATTGTCCAGTGGTCTCCCCAAGTGTTCTTAAATGATCTTTGCACAGATAACTTAACTCAGTGTGAGAGAGTCAAGGACACGCTCATTAGCATTCTGATTCCTCTTCATCAATGTGCAGCACGTTGATGAGTTTGACCCAGGGCTGAAAGATCCCAATGATTTTCTTCATTTCTCAAGAAAAACACAGCCCCAAGTCTCTGGAGTCCAAGCAGAGAGGGTTTCTCTATACTTCTTTAATTATTAATGCATCTAAAAGGAAAATTCTGTTTTTTAAAGTGCTATGCTGAGGTAAAGTTCACAAAATTACACACACTTAAAATTCAATAAATTAGTTATTACCCTTACTTATTACTTATCTATATCCCTGTGACTGAGAAGCTATTGGATAAATAAAAGTTAATAAACCCGAAAGATATCACCCATTTAATACATTTAAAATATTAAAAGACAGTTTGTGGTAATTTATATTTTTGGCATACATTTCAAATCTGGTGAGAATGGAGTACTTTAGTCGAGTGCGGAAACACTTTACAAAAAGCTTGAAAAGAAAAGACATTAATGAAGTGCTTGAACGCCTTCTACTTATTACAGAGATTTACAATGGAACAAAGGACTCAGCATTGGTAACAACAGCTAACTCATAATAAACAGAGGTGAAATACGTACTCATCTTTTGTCTGTAACAAACATCTAAAGTTTATTTAACCATTTGACAATTCAATCATGAAGCTGTACTTTCTTGTACCAGAGTCTTTGACCAACAGAGATAGATAATGTGGCAATTTACAACACTCAAGGCTTTTGGGTAAATGAAAATACTATATATCATGGGTCAATTCTCATAAATCATCTTCTTTATTACCACTGTATAAAAGTCTGACAGTGGCCTTGTAAACCATGTGCACAGGTTGGGCTCTGGCCATCTGTCCAGTGTGTCGTGCCTGTCAGCTCAGCACAAACCTGGGGATAACTAAGAGCAATCAGAGGGCACCAAGCCATGGACTGCCACTGTGCCACTCCACACATATGATGTAGCAAGACAGATGTACCCGTGTACGCAGGCAGCAGCTGTTGATCATGGGAATTGTTTGCTGGGATAGTGGAGGTATACTAATTGCAGCCTTTTATTCTTCGTTCCCATCCTCATGCTGGGCCATCACCAGTCACGATCACTTACTGCGCACCGTGTCTGCTGCTTACAGGCAATCACCGTTATTCTGTGAGCAGAGCAACAGCCAAATAGCAAGACAATTGTAAAAGTAAAGTGGTGGTAGGATCAACAGCATCACAATATGTGATTGTGAGACAAAAATCCTTTAAGACAAAAACAGTTTGTCAAAAGAAGACTAATGACAAGCAAAGATGTTTAAACGGTGGTATAAGGAAATATAGGGCTACAGATAACTTAAAGCAACACTATGTAGCTTTTGAAGCTGTATATCCAGTCAAGTTCTCAGTCAAACTGTCAAAATGAACTTGAGGCTATTGTTTTAATGATTTTTTAGACTCCATATTTTGGGCTAAAAAGCAGAAGTGACACAAGCCACAAGATGCACTGCACTAATCTGTGAAACAATTGTCCAGTCCAGTTTTTTAGTTTTCTCAAACACCTCTCATTTTATTTTACACACTGCTTTAATCCTTACCTGAAGAAAGCATGTTATCATTTATTCATTTTCTACTGCTTTGTCCCGTTAGGTGTCGCGGGTGACTGGAGCCTATCCCAGCAGCTTTGGGTCTGAGGCGGGGTACACCCTGGACAGTGGCCAGTTAGTCGCAGGGCTGACATATAGAGACAGAAAGTGACAGACAACCATTCACTCTCACCTTCAGCCACTAGGGACACTTTAGAGTTGCCAATTAACCTGTACATACATGTCTTTGGGTGGTGGGAGGAAGCCTGGTTTTGAACTCACGACCTTCTTGCGTTGAGGCAGGAGTGCTGACCACTCTGCCACGTGCACTGTTTATGAGGGAGTTTGCACAAATGTTACAAGTACATACCTGGGAATTGTAATATATTGTATAAGCACATCCTGCCTACAGCTGGAGCGACAGGAGCATCAGGATTTTTGCTTGCATGACCCAAAGTCAAAAATGAATAATTCACAACTGCATAAGCAACAATGTACTGGATAGTATTGGGGAAATGTAAAGGAACTGATAATTGTTTCTTAAATATGTCAACACACTTCACTTGCTTGTCCATCTGCTGAAGCTGCTAAAAACAATAACACCCATATTCGTATCTCTCCTCTCCAGGTAGGCTCCTGGGGATCTCTGGGCTGATTGCCAAAGGTATAAAAATACAAAACAACAAACAATATCCCAACTGTAAATCTAATGGGCTGAAAGTTTGGTATTGTGTGGTGCACTGCCTTAGCCTTCCAATGAACTGATGTCTGAAGTCACCACATAGTGTATGTCGACAAATGCTGGTGTCCCTGTGGCTGCTATCTGTGGTCTCATACAGAACTCATGCACAGATGTCTTAGCATCACTTACCTATACTCTTTGCTGCACTGTGAACTACTGTATAATGGTAATAAAGCAATTAAAATGTAAAATAGGGGAATTTAATCAGAGATGTGTGAGGCACTGTAGGCTGCAATGTCAGAAGCAATGTCTCTAGACTAAGTCTGTGACAGGCCTTGGGTCACAAGTCAAAACCAGACTCAGACTCAGCATGCTCTCTCAATCCTTCTCTCTCTATCTCCTCCTGTAATGCGTAGAAACACAATGTGTTGATGAAGATCTCAAAGCCTAAAGGCTTCAGTTGTGCCCATAGATTATTCTTCCTTATTCCTGGTCAATATGTAGTTAATCCAGCATGAAATTATATTTTGTTTAAGATGAAGAAAGGAGAGTGCTTGTCATCATTTCTCAATGTTTGTGTCATCAAATAGTAAGGCTTTATAGATAAATACTTGCTCACAGCAGGGTTGGGTTTACTTTATTTCACAGCTGTCACCAGGCATTATGCAGCCTTCCATCACAGCAGCAAATATGTAAACCCTAATGGAGCAAAACTATATTACTTTTTGGGAACTTGAGGGTATGAAACTCTAGACTGTTTTGTTTACTTAATAGTTGGGTTTTGTCTTAGTGAATTTGTCTTTAATGTTTATTTTTTAGTGATGTTAATCAACCCCTGAGTGTAGTCACTGGGAAGAGATTATATTTTGTATGCGTATTATATATGTTTATATGTGTAACACTGTAAGTCAGTAAGGACAGTAAGTCTACAGTATGTAATGTCACATTCTGCTTTTCTTGATTATCACAAGTCAATAGACTGCCTGACCAGAACATTTTGTGCTTGGTTGTGCACCCATTAAGTCATCTGATAAGCATTCACCTTTAAAAGCTTTCTATGCCACCTTCTATCATTCTGCCCACTGCAACCAGCACAAAAATGCAAACAATTGAACAACATAAGAACAAGAGGGGGGCAACCTGCTGACTTTTAATAACTACAAACAAACTCTGCACATCCATTCTGGACTCTTTTAGCAATCTGCCTTGCCACACAGTGTGTATAGTGAAGTGGCAAGTGATAAATGGCTGGACTCTTCAGTAGCCTACAGTATCATTGCTCTAACACTGAATCAGACCAACAAATGCTGCGGATGTTTGTACATTTTTTCTATAATTTTGGTAGAAAAGTGTTGATAAACAGCTTCACCTGAGCACACTCTGCAATCCTGTTTAACGCACAGTGATTAGGCGAGCTTAGCTGGTTAAGCCTAATCCGCCGTGTTGTAATCCGTACTGTATTTCAACATATCAAACATTTAATTTGCAGCGTAGAGGAAAATGGTGTTGGTGCAGTAACATAATGTGTGCTGCTAACAATATTTAACAGAGGGAGTTTATAATTCGCTGATTCTGGAAGAACAACCATATATGGATTCTGCTGGTTTGTCATATAAAAGGAGTGGAAATGGCAAAATAAAACCCTGATGAAGTCAATACATAGAAATAATTAAACTCAGTGTCCAATCTTCCATTATAGTGAGAAACCAACATACTGTAGATACCAATACAGCCACGTCAATAAGTAATTACAGTTTCCTTGCAGTGCTGTATGCCTCGCTCACCACAGACAATGGTCGAGAAGAAATATTTAAGTAAATAGGTGTGAGTAATATTTGAATGCGCACAAAGATATTCTAAAGACATAATCACATGCATCAATACATCTAGTCTATTTAATCAAGTGTAAGATCTGACAAATGCTTTCATAGCTTGGTTCAGGCCCAGTAGGTCTCATTGAAACACGTGTCAAAGCTCTGGTAAAAGTCCAGTACAAGACAATGTTTTAACGGGATGCCTCACTGTTTGGATTTTCCTGATCTGTATAAATTGCATTGTAATGACGCCACAATCAAGTATAATGGATCAGCCAACCTTCCTGCCTCTAACTCAAAAGTACTGAAAACTATTTTACTGCCAATCCCACATTAATGGAACAGATGGCTTATTCTCAAATAAAACAGGCCATTCAGAAGTTCAAAAAGAAAATTTACTAGAGCACGGGTGGGACCTTTTACATAAAGTGACCTGCAAAGAAGTGACAAAATGCTTTTTATTTGCCTTGCCTGCCTTAATTTAAATTGAATACATGTGGAGAAACTAAGAAAAGCCACCCTGCATTTGCAATTTATTCACATCCAATGGAACATCTTCAGCTCCATTCAGTCTCTTTTTATGCTTTGTCCACGGTTTGCTCAGGAAACTGGTTTGGCACACTTCACTGTTTCCTTTTCTGTCGTAAAATTTCTGCCAGTTCTCATTTTGTGTGGATGCTTCTTTGTTTAGTTTTTTTTTGCTTATGCCAAGACCAAGCCCCCCATGACTTTATAGCAAATGGCGTATAATATGTCATACCTTGGTGCCAGTTGTACTTTCCAAGCCAAACTCATGGGTTCACTATCCACTATGTAAGGTGTTTCTTTGCAATTTTTATGATTGTTCTTCTGCAACAAATGCATTCCTAAAAACACTGTATGCAAGGGGTTAAACCCTTTCTAAATTGATCCAAAATCAAATTACAAAAGTTTACATTGGAGTGATCTGAAGCGCTGCACACAAACATAGACGTCAGAAAATATTAACCATCGTTTTTGTCAAAGCAGATTAGTTCAAATCACGTCTCATGCTATCAAGGGAGGCCATCTTTCATTGTCTTTGATTCTGCCATGTGAGCTTTGAAGATATACATCAGTAATAGACCAACAGGCAGGGATTTTACACCAGGCTCTTGAACTCTTATCAGGAACGAGTGTCATAATAAATCTGAAATTCATTTCAAAGAATTATATCTCTCAGCAGTACCTGTTAAGATATTAGGTCATCCTAACTTTATCCATCCATGGTTTTAACTGAGGCTGGGTTTTAGGATTTTAGATGCTAGATTCTGGGATTGTAGGACTTTTTACATGCTTTGTTAGCTAATGGTAGAATCACCCTTTTTATGATTTCTAGAAGCTCTAAATCTCTTTTTTTATTTTGTGTTTCCCTGTCTTCAATGAGCTGTGGCTGAATGTTACACAATAAAAAAACAGTCATCTAATGTTAACATAAGAGAAAAACTGTAAAATACAGACAGGACAGTCTAAAGATATACATTTACCACTACAAAGAGGACTATGTGTGGCTTCAATGGCTTATCTTTGCTAAACATAACATGAGCTAAATATAACATATGCCTGTCACAAACAATTAAGAGCTGACTTTGAACATGAACATTAAATATGCAATATAATTTTGGTCGTGACTGGTCTGGACTTGAACTCTAGAGCTGCAAATGGTAAGTTAACTGTGGGTGAAGAGAACTCATCAAGCGTCTGTTGAAATATACACACAGTTAAGAACCGCATGGGCAAAGATTCTGCAACTTTTAAGTTTTACATAGTTTTAGTAGAGCACAGTCGTGTTTGAAATTATGTATGAAATTCTGGACTGAGGGGTTTTAGTATGTCCAACTCTAAGTGGTCTAACCCAAGGAGAGTTGATTGGTGTTCACTCAGGAAAACAGCTGTTGATGTCCAAAAACAGCTCTGCCACCAGCCAGTCCATTTCAAAGATTTATCATTTCTAGAGGCTAAATCCCATTTCAAAGTCTGATGCTTATCCCATGACCTGAACTAAGTCAGGGGCTGTTGAAAAAGTGTCAAGCCTTTAAAGGAGAACGCTCCATTCATCAAACAGCCATTTCTTAAAAACACCCATTGTGGAGAAAATACTTTCATCTGCTGTCTCCATGTTTTGTGATTATTGAACAGCCCTTCTCCCACCAGATGCCCATTTCCACACTCTGTTTAAGCTCAACTGTAGCTTGTTTTTCACAAGACGTGATGCAATTTTCTGCACCATGTTTCAGCAAAAGCATTCTAGCTAACTAAGTAACTAGCTAACTAAGTAACTAACTAACGTAAAACTAAAGGTTAAAGCAAACTAAAGCACCTTCTGCAATAAATTTTAGTGGTATTGGCCTCGGATTATTCACTGATGCTCTGTAATGTGTTTAACAAAATTCAAGAGACTTCATTACTTTATCCTGACACATTGACTTTGGCCCTAGACATTCTTAAAAACGTAACTGACGGCTCTTTGACAGGTTTATTTTTGTGAAAGGAGACAGACACTGCTGGGCGGCACACAAGGCCTTGCAGCTGAGTGTTCCCCGTATAGCCAGTCCTCTCCTTTCTCCCATGGCTTAATACTCTTTTCTTACAGGAACACTGCAGCTCTTAGTGCCCAGGCGGGGGTGGGGGTGCACTGCAGTACACCAGGCTCGCTTCAAGAATATGCTCTGATTTCAATGTATGATTTTTGATGAGGAGCAGCCTTTGGACTGTGGTAACACTGTGTTCTAACAAACTAGTGTATAATATCTTTAAAAATTATTAAATTAATTACAAAAGCTATTTCTATACATGTCTCCACTAGAGTATATGGGCTGGGTCAGGATGGCCCGGTTTTGTGGGTAACCTCCAGAATGATTAGCTGGTGTATGTGCAGTATAGCTCAGTTAACTGTGACATCATGCAGCACTACACACGTTATTTTTCTATATGAGCTATAGGTTTTATGAAGCAGGTTTTGAAAAAGCTTGTCATAATGACTTGACTTATACCATATTGTGTAAGTGGTACAGCAATAAACACATTTTTGATTGAGTCTATTATTTATTCAAATCTGTTAATTATTGATGCTTATCTATCAAGACAAACCATTGGTAAAGTATTTGGGAACATTTTTTTATAGTGTTTTAGCTTGGATTTGAAAAAGTGTATTTTAAAGGCATAATATATTTCATAATTCTTGCCGTATTGATGTCACAAACAATTAAAACAGCTGATAAAGCACATGCAATATAAAATCACTTTTTGTCTACAACCTCATTACTAACAAAGTAATGCATCATTTAACATACACTGTCCTGCACAGTATATTCCTGTATGTAATAACGGGCGTATATTCAATAAAAAGGATATGAGTGAAAAAAAAAAAAAAGAACTTAAATAAAACTCAAAGGCTATATTATTTGCTATATACCCTAGTTTATTACAACCAGTCTGCCCACTTTGTCTCTCGGTACATCATCCCAGGAATCTCTGTTTACTGTGCCTCTCTTTTATCAAAACAGCATCTTATTGGTTTTCCTTCGAGACGTGTGGTTTGCTGCTGAAAGAGGTCTTGCTGCCTGGAGGTTAAGCTGGGATTTGTGCAGTTGTGTGAATCAGCATTGAGCCTCTGACATTGACATAACAGTGACTTTGCGTCTCAGACACATTTTAACTGAGTAATGGAGATCTCATTGCTGATGTCCACGAAGCCAGTCTGGAGGAGGCTAAAGTTGTTGCAATGCTCAGTCTGCTTTCCTCATCAGTCTGCTAACAGGCCACAACAGCTTTACTGTCCTTCGCTGACCCTTTCCCAACAGCTCAGTAACACAAGGACATGTTAAACAATTAAAATAATGTCAGTTGATAAACACATTTAATGAGACCGACTTTTATGTGGAATCCGGGCTAAACTTGTTCAGTTCAGTGTTGCTATGTGGGAGTGACCACAATTTTCATTTCCAGAATCAATTCAGTCGGCACTACAGAGGGATCATGAACTTGTGGGCAATTATCCTGCTGATGACAAGAAGGGTCCAATCACTGCAAGGTAATGGTGTTTCATTTACACTCCCTCACCCGCCGCAAAAGCCTCGCAAAAAAAGGGCTATAATCAGTCGCACAATGATAACTCGCCGCGTTTTTATTGGATACACTGCTTATTTTGCCATGAAGGTTAAACTGGACATTCACAGCTTATTGTTTTTGTTGTCACGACTGGTCAATTATGTGTGAAAGGAACACAGATATATTTTAATGGGGGCATTAAGTTCTTTCATTGTGCTCAGAAGGCTCCCGTTAACATTAAAGAGCACCTGATATTACATTAAATCTGGCTATATCAATGTGTTTATGTGTGACTTGAGGTTTATCTCAGGAAATGCATGTGTGTGTATTAGGCCTATGTATATATTCATAAAAAGATCAATCAGATCTAATGCTTGTCTATGCTATTATGCGCTGAGACAGGTAACTATGGCATTGCATGAGCTCTGTTGACATTCTGTGCCATCTCAGTGTAACTGGAATGTATTATCTGGATTTTTCACAAGATTTGTCTACAATCTTGAATCTATGTCACATTCAAAGCCATAATTTTGTGGCAGTCATGGATCATTGCCGTTAATTTGTAACAACATCTTGTAACCTGCATTTTGCCTCCCATTGAGTGCTTATTGGGCTAACATAACACAGTCACACTGACCATCCTGTAGTCATAAATGAGTAAACCAAAATGCCATGAGACATACAGAGTAGTGGACATCTGTTCCAAAGTTTGTGTAATCAGTTCACCATTGCCCCCAGCTTTAATTAGCTCAAAACACTGGCATGAGCATTACACCAATTATCTTCCTTCGGGCCTCCACTGGGATGAAGCGTTACTCGTGGCAGGTTCTCTATAGGGGCTGATTTGGCAGTTGCACATCTAATTACACCTATGGGGAGAATCTTTTGGATATCAGTGTGGTCCAATTTAAACTCATACAGGGCAATTAACAGTTTGTGTTTGCCCACAGCAATGACAAATTATTCACTTTTATTAAAAACACACATTTTTTAAGAGTCGTGTTTTAAAATGTAATCTTGGGTGAGAGTTAAAAGTGTGAGGGACACAGAATGTATTTTGCACATGTAGGGTTTAATTGTATGAATATTTCAACAGATTTTCACAGGTTTATCAGCAACAAAGCAACTTTTTCTGAACTAGTTGAATAATACATTTCGACATAATTTATGCACTCCTATATTACAAAAAGCTCGTGAGATGGATCAATGAGCTTTTTCTTCTGTTGTTATAGGTTCTGCCTGATTCACCTTTTGAAGAACAGCACACACAACACAACACACAAACAAAAGCACACACCACTGCATATTTTATATTGAGTCAGTCACTGAAAGACATTCACTTTCAAAGGTCAGCAGAGAATCTATGTATTAGTTGTTTTCAAATGACCTATTTGGCCAAAAGAACATTGAAATGAAACACATCTTACTCCTATACGCTGCATGTGAAGCTATAAGCTGCGCTGTGCTCCGCAGATTGGGTCTATACTCCTTTTATTATTGTCCCATTCAAAATAATCACAGATTCAAATATTAAAAGGTCAGAAACAACACAGCCCAAAGTAGATTTGGAGCACATTGTTTGTGAAGCACTATGTTCAATAATGTATACCAAAGGCCTGCTGTTTCATTAAATTGTATCCAAATCGAGATATCTTTGATGAATAACCCATTACTGAGATAACTAAAAGTCACTGTTTTGTCCATGACTCAGAGAACTCAGCAGACAGTTTTTAGGTTCCTCTAAAGGACCTCTCAAGATTCAGCTTAATTCTAGTAAAAGTCGAAATGTGCTAATTTAGGGATGCACTGTTAAACACTTACAAAGAAGATTGGAACAAACATAAACTCAAGATGGTGCATAAAATAGGCTTTGTAAAAACACACAATAAGCTAGTATACTATTCCTTAAAGACACTACTCTACTGTATGTTAGTATGCCCACAAAAAAAAGCAAACTATTTGTATTTAACGTTTCAGCTGCAATGCTTGGATGAATAACAAACAAATAAACTCCTGGAAGCTCAGAATACAAATGAGACTAAAAGTGCAAAAATGATAAACTTTAATTTCTTCCATTCCATTTCCTTGTGCCCTGAGACGTTACATCAGTGGCAGACACTTCATATTCTGGGAATCTGGGACAGTTTTGGGCAACGCCGGCAGACGATGACCTCAGGTGACGTGATTCTGATGGAGAGGGTCATGGACTCACCTGTTCCCTCTGCCACTTGGCAACCCGCCTTTTCACCATGTGTCATATTTTTTCTAAGAGACAGAAGACACTAGGGGCACTGGCCCCGGCCTGTTTGTTTTTAAAGTAGTTGCTTGCCTTTGAATGGTAAATAAACAGCAACGAGAGTTCATAGGCCAGGTGCCATAAGTTTAACATTCAAAAACTTTATACTGTATACTTCTTTCTAAATAATTGACACACATGCTTTACTCTGCATTAATTCCTGCTGCATCTTGAAAATAATCTCTACGTAAAGGTTCTGACACTAATGACAATCTGAACTAACCTAACATCAGGGCACATTTTGTGTTTGGCCAATCAAGGAAAAAATGCAGACTGTACAATACCTGATGGTCCAATGGTCAATTAAGACTTAGTGGGAACTGCTGAGATCAATGCACTTCTTTCCTCGAATTTAATAGAGTTTTATTCTTACAAGTCAGAAAACGTCCAACATCTCCAATAAAAATTGGGGTTTGTGTGCATGTCTGTTAGTAAATAAAAAGGGCAATAATAAGCCTCTTAGTCCTGATAATTGCAGTCAGTTTAGCCATGAGTAGATGTGAGGGTGAATGGAGCTAGTGTTATCTGCATGGGACCAGCCTGTGATAGTAACACACAGACCCAGGGTCCCAGGAGACTAATAACACAGTAGGATTACTGAGCGCTCACTCTGCTTGCACCAAGGACATTTGCCAATAACAACTTTATCTGCCTCCTCCATGTGCCTTGGGTTCTGGCATTTGTAACTGCTGGAAATTAAGATTTGCTTTGTTTTGTCTCCAAGTTGGGTATTTCTGACTGTGGCTGTAATCACAAAATAGAGAGATTCTTCAAAAAAAAACCATTCTGATAAAACCTTGCACAATCTTTATCATTTGATTGATCAGTGCCACTTGTCAGCTAAAATAACCCTTTAAGAACACCAGTGTTTTGGTGGTCATTAAGGTTCACACAAACATCCTAAAGGGTTTGGTAAAGACAACATTTACATTGTATGCAGCAGTTTGAGTTTTAGAAGTGTTCAACATATAATAATAATGATAAAGCCGATGTTCAATTAAATTTTTTAATGATGTAATAGTGTTTCACTATCAGTTCAGTTGTGTACATTATTAACCATATATTTTTAATTATTATGTATTCACAACATAAGAAAGGATTACATCTACATTTAACCTGTCTGTCTTACTCATGTGCTTCTTCAAGCTGAAGGCCCTGGCTTCATAATTAACCTTGAATGTGCAGTAAGAGTATCCTCATGTCTAAATTATACATTTTACCTTTTGTTATAATAAAAAATAAAAGAACAATTCTTCTTCTTACAGTGCCTAAACCTTTAACTGTAATTAAAACATAAACTTGTATGTTCCCACTTTTCTGTGACATCACATTGAGCTATGTTAGTTTGCTGAAAGCACCTTGTTCTTCTTGTTAGGGACTACACAGTCTATGTTGTCATTAATAACCCTGAACTACTACCATCAATGTGCTCAGTAGAATAAATGTCAAATAGAGTATATCTTCTTTTCTCTGGGCATTAGAACCCCTTACTACTGGTACAATTACCTGAGATAAAAACAAACAATCCTCCCAAAATCTGTACCGTTATCAGTCGAGAAAATGTTGGTCCTCTTATGAAAAGAGAGGAATTAAATTCTGAGCAGTCGCTAGCATTTTTTCAAACAAATGAATGTCCTTTTAAAGTTATACACACTAGACACACTGTAAAAGTGAATACAATTTAAGTTATTCGGCTAATGCTTTAGATCCATAAAATCTGACCCAAAGTGTATTGTTATTGTTTTTGCCGTGTTTGACTCCAACTGAGCATAGACAGATTTTGAACTAAACCTACTACCTCATGACAATGTGCTCCATATAATAGCCTCCTAGCTATTAACCTCCCAGCATGCTCAAACAAATGGAACTCGGGCAGGCCACTATCTAAGACCTGAGGTTGTAGTATCTGACAGGAAAGAGCTCCAGAAAATGAATGTTCAGATGCATTGTATACAACAAAAAGGAGCAAACAAGAGACACTGCCTGATTGCATGGTATGAAGAAACGAAGAGCCCCGCCTCACCTGCCCACAATGACTTAAGCTGACAGAGTGAATATCAGAGCTGGTTTACATCACGGATGGGACATAGCAACACAGGACATATATATTTTTATGCATCACTGGCTCCATTATAACAGACACATCCATCCTTTCTTCATTCTTGGCACTATCTTTTTCAGTGCTAACTTTGTACTGTTTCTGTGTATGTTATAAGCCATGTTTCTATTTACCATTGCAAGACAACACTACAAAAACTAATACTACTATGGCTGTAAAGATTGGATATTGGTAACTTACAATAAGTGGGGCTTAAAGCACCAACATACAACATGTAGGCATTATGCATACAGACATACAACAAAGATTAAAGCCTCTTTTTGTGATGCAACGTGACTGTAACAGAGTTTTCTTCAAATGCAAATCACTGGACCAACATAATTAGCCGTTGGTGCAGTGTAACACACTGTGTCAAATGAAGAGCAGGACTTTGCAGTTGAGAGTGATTGCACTTGAAAGTCTTGCAGATTACCACACATAAGCATAGCCTCAGACAAAATTTACTGCTTGGCAAACCTGATATGTAATTGCCTATGCAACTGCCTTGAAGGTTCCCAAAGATTTAGCACAGGAAAATAATGATTGTTGGACAGAACGTTTACATTTTTACTTTTAAATTAATTTATTTAGCAGACGCTTTTATCCAAAGCAACTTACATTGTTCTACAGTAATTACCAGTGTTACTGGAGGCACTGGGTTAAGTGTCTTGCCCAAGGACACAACGACAGTATGAACTGTGGGGAGAGTGGGAATCGAACCGCCTACCTTTCGGTTGAAGGACGACTGCCCTAACCACTGAGCTACTGCCGCATTTACCAAGACGAGATCTGGGTTGCACTGTATTTTCTTTATTGTGATAAATAAAAATCAGTGTCATTACCTGCCTCATCATCAAAGTGAATAACACTTTGTAGTCATTTACCTACTATAGGCCCTTGAGAGTTTTAAAACCTCAAGGGCATAATTTTATAAATTAATTCAATGGATTGTGTTTTGATAAAAGGACTTGGACTGTGAAGCAGAAATATCAATTCACAGTGTCACTATTGATTTTGGAGTTTTGTTTCAGGACAAAGGAACAGATTGTGTGTCTGACTGTTAAAACCAAACTGTCTCTGAGTCATCGGGGATCCATTTACCAACATGTGATTGCTTCAGATGTGGCACACAACATCCCCCAGTGGATTGTAACATAGAAGATAGATATATTTATGTTTAATAGTTCAATTTATCTGCACAGAAAAATGTGATTATGAGCTGATAATTGTGCCACTTGAAACTGAATATGTTGTATTTTAATTTGAAGTGCTCAACCTGAATCTGAAATGCTCATGTAAATTAATCGGAGTAAATAAAAATGAATTTATATTTAAAAATTTTATAAATTTTCTTATGAACTGCTTTTCCCGAGCGAAAAATTCAGTCAATACCTTCAGTTTCAGTTCTACAATTCAGTTTTCTGAGCCGCACATCCAGGTCTTAGAGAGCGCCTTAGATATCGAGCCCAGAGGTAGAGAGCTGTGGGACTGTGATGTGTAGCATTTGAATGTGCCCTCTCCCACTGTCACTGAAAGCAATGGGCAGGTGCAGAGGAGTCTCACACCAAGAACGAGAGTAATGTGAACAATAAGCGGAAAATTATAGAACATTATCTTACCCCCTTGTTTTAAGTGTGGTCCTTGAAAATCTATGTTTGGAGGGGTGTACAGTCCTTCCCCTTGACCCAAATGAGTATTGGTACACCAGGTCAAAATTGATTTTTTTCTTCTTTTTTTTAAAGATCCTATATTTATACACGTCTGTATTGGGTGATGTGGTGTCAGTGCACGTTGGTGAGACGTTTGTGGTGGTGGCCGTTTCCATGTCGTACTTGAACTAACGCTCGACTTTCGTAGTCTGCCAAAGTACAGTGTTAATGCGGTTTATTGAGTTCGATTGGTGTTACTCTGGCGGTGGGAGCCCAAACAGGAAGTGCTTTAGCTCCAACTCCTATGTTTGCTACAACACATATAACTAACTTTCTAAATAACAAAATAAATTATCAGTGAAATTTCACTTTTAGCCTTGCATAAGGTATTACACTTAACAACACGCATTACCAGATCTAGGTTTACAGCTTTATTTGTCAGAATGGCCACAAGTATTGGTTATCAATATAAATTACAAATAAGCTGAGAATCCCACCATTCCCCTTGACTACCATTACAGAACAATTGGTGAGGATGGATGCCAAATCAGTGGCTGCAGTGTTGGTGTGTGCTGGGCAGCGGCGTGTTGTAATGGCTAACCATTGCTCAGTGTCTGGATTAATGAAAGAGCAGGCCATTAGCACCACAGGCTCCTCCATGTTGGTGTCTCAGATAATGGGCCAATCAAATGGGAACATTGGACTCCACACTCAAGCACGCAAAAATTAAAGGAATTGTTAGTATTAATGATGTCAGTCCAAGCTCTCAGCTGAAAAGTGGACTGTATGTTTTCACACTGTAAATATGAAATAGTCTTTTAAGGGCCGAAGAATTGCTGTGTTATTTAAGTTGCACACTGCCTCTGCTCCTAGTATAATAAGAATCCATTTTTGCCAGACATTCAGGGGTGCAGCATTAATATTTTTTGAAGAATACAACTGTCTCGTAGGAAGCCAAGAAAACACAAGCAAAGTGTCTGTGCACACCTTTCTTATTAGGACAGAAGAGGGGTTTAGGAAGACAGGCATTCAAAAGTCTCCACGTCCAAGAACAGATTCCAATTATAGATCAGGGCCGTGCCGGTCTCAATCTACTTTTCTTCAGATCATACTCTAGAGTGTGAGCATTTGTCCCTCAGCAAAACAAACAAAAAACACATTCACATTCTAAACTGCTCTCGGTGAGGACGCAGGCGTCTCAAAGCCCCAATGTTTAAAATCATGTCACAGTGTTCTAGTACAGAGAAAGAAGGACCAGGACCTTTTTGAAAAAATAACTATAACATGTTGCTTCAAAGTGAATAACTGTGTGACATATTTCTTTTTATCAAACAGCGGACTTCGAAAAACGTAGCACTGTGTAACTTTTAGCTAGTAGCTCACATAACTTTAATGTCCAAAAATATACATTCTTTTATTCATTGAAAATTTTGAACAGAGAGAGCAGAATGGCCGATACACTAGACTCTAACTGAGTTTTATTTGCACAAAATGCACTAAAATTACCCTGTCGTTGCAGAAGACGTGTTTTTTCTTCCAAATTTCCCGGTTTTGGATACTTTCCTTCCGAAAACAAACAGTATAAAAATAGGGACAGTCTGTAGAAGGGATCTGTGCCATTTAGTGGCTCAAAGATGCTGGGCTAGTCTATAAATGTGACGCAATACATAGGGCTTATCTTTTTATGTGATTCTTACTTTTCAAATTACAATGTCAACGGGGCAGTAACTAATGCAGCTGTAGCTGTTGCACAAGATGTTTATGAAGGTAAAGTAATAGTGCACAGCAGGTTTTGCACTGTGGAGTAAGAACAGTCACAAATGTATAGGCAATGCCAGCAGTTACAAAATCATCAAAATCACTCTTTTCCTGTGCAAAACAGGCTCTATAGTAAGTAGAACTGTCTGATTTATGTAAGAAAATTGGTTTGCAGTGGCACAGTACATTAGTAAATTTAAGGATATTCTGTAAAAAGTAAAGGTAATTTACAGTGTATGCAATTTCATGCACTGGATCTGTTATAGATGTGATTGCTCGACAGATCAGCACTTTTTTTGAAAGTTGTGTAGGTCAAATTAAGCACATATATATTGGTTTAAAGAAGCTTTGTGATACTTTATCAACAGTTTACTGTGGACCATGGTAAGTTGTTTGTAAAAAGGTCAATAGAGTCAGTCACAGTTTATGTAAAATTATGTGTTATTTATTTGGCTTTAGACATCAGGTATGTTTACCGGGGCATGCATTAAATGTAACCAATATTACAGTGGACAATACAGACATGGACAATCACCTGGAACATAAGATAGTGTATATTTACTTCGTCTTTTGGGTGTATTGCATTTTATTTTTCTTCAACATTTTGCCAATTCCACTGCTATTACAGCTACTTTAAGGATCAATGGAAAAACAGTGTGAACAGAACAATTATGGATAAGTAAACTGCAATATAATATTATATATATAAAATAGTATATATAATTTTGCATGTCAAGAGTACTATTTTGAGGAGTTACTGTAAAAAATACTCTAAATTGTGTTGTTGCTAAAATGGAATGAATAGGACATTCAGGAACATCCTGGTCACTCCTGTGCAACTACATGGCTCACAATGATACAGAATAAGAGAAACACAGATGCTGTCGACTGAACCTGAATTTCTGGAGCCCAAAGCACTTATTTGGGTTCAAGAGGAGAGCAGGAAACTGATCAGACAATAACATTTACAGCCACCCACTTGAGTCATTTTTTCCAAGACAGACATAACATGTTTCATCTCATGATTAATATTGTACAAACCTGACGTGTGCCTGTGGAAATATACATTGTTTGTTCCTCCAGCTCCTTATCTGTAATTATAAAATGCCAAACTTCCTTCTGCCTGCTTTACTTTCTTGTAGGTCGACAGCTGGACACTTCATGCTTCATAGAACCCCCCTTATTTCCCCCATAGCCTAACCTAATATTGAGTGGAATGGAAAATTCAAAGCTGCTGTAAACATTCAAATGTCTGACAAGCCCACTTTCAATATCACAGACACAGGCCTGGGAGTTATTATGGCAAAGCTAACTGCAGTCTTGCTGTGAAAAAGACAATGCTGTTCTGCTAAATGCAAGGACTTTCATCTCATACAGACAAGAGGCAAACTTTTATGGATAACAACATCAAAATACCTTGTTGATTTTGTGTTTTCTGCACAGCATACTATTTTATAGGTTAATGCTATGCTTCTGTATAAACTCTGAAAAATATTATGGTAATGACTGGCATTTAAGCAGACAATATTTTCCTTTAAAGCTTATCTCAGCAGGGGTTGACCCCATGCCTTGCTACAACCTGAGTTATTCAGCCCCTTCTCTACTTGGCGGCCTTGAAGGGGTCAGAAAAGCATGTCAATGTGTCTCTCAGTTTAATTCTATTAAGCTCAGGTTCAAGCTCCAAATTAAAATGCAAATTACCTCCATAATAAAAGCCAGCACAAGTACAGACAGAGATAAGGTACATCCTTCCCTTTTATTGCCGGTGCTTATAAAGTACAAACCTCAGTCTAATGCAAAACTTAATTTAATTCTGAAGAACAAAGTGTCTTAAAAACACATTGTTTCAAAACAGGTTCTGTACAGCTTGTCATGTTTGAAACAAAAAGAAAAGATACTTCAAAGCATGTATTGTGCTTTCCCTTGAGATAATTTTTGAACCAGACGGTTTCAACACAGTTGTTTGCAAAGTGGTTATTATTATAAACCCATACTACAGTTTTTTTTTTCTGTAACTCACAACTCCATCTAGTGGTAGTAAATAACACAAGAGGCCTTTTGGAGTAGAACTGAAGAAAGTTTGTGAACATCAGCTGCCTTGCCATGTTTTGCTGCTTTCTGACACAGTAATAGTTGAAGTCCTACACAGACTAGCTAGAGTGCCTCTATTTATGTCTGAATGTGGGTTTCATTGTCAGAATATGAGCACTGTTTTTTTACTGCTTCCTGCTGCTTTCTCAGTGAGGGGACTGTACCTTTTGGGCACATGTTTCCAAGTATATGAGGTGAATGTCAGCATCAAGGAGGTAACAGCTTGACGTCTCGCTGGTCTGTTATCAGCCTGCAACGCTCCAGAGTGGCACAGCTGCAAGAGCACAAGTCTTATCAATCACAGAGTTAAGGTGAGCCAGCGGCACAAGGATGAGTCTGGAGAAATCCTTCAAGCTCCCCCCACTGACACCTTCTCACACATTGATAGACCAACTAATATTCTCAAGGGACAACCTTTGCATTTTTACAAGAGAAAATGGAAATATGTGACATAATCCCTGATCTTTAGTCATCCCAGAGATGATTAATACGTGCCATACACCACAGCAGGTGAGAAAGGCTTCATGACAGCTTAGTGCATAGAAATTAAGACCTTTTCTGTACAAGGGAGACAAACTGTAACATTATAGGTCATATCTATATGCACTGAAAAAAATACAAAAAATGTGTCCCACAGAAGTGGATTCATGACAGACATGACAGTAGCATTGCTGAATGACTTTAGGTTATGAGAACAGCACAATGCGGTCTGGAACTGCAGCACACTGTTCAAAAATTCAGTAGAGCTATGTGGAAACAACAGGGGCATTCCAAGTGAATTTATTTTGTTTTATAAATGAACATCTGGTAAATTCCTCCAGGCTATTCTTCACCTTCTCATGGATACATTTCTTCAGCTTAGCAGTAAACAATGCATAATGGATATTGTATTGTATTTGATATCCTTGTTTTGGGAAGTGCTTTAATCCACTTCAAGAGCATGTACATGTAGTTTTGCATAAATAAAGTCATGGCATGTGAGAGCGCCCAAGTGAACAAATGCTTCTTTCTCTGTCTTTGCCTGTCCATGTTGTGTTTTTAGTCTACGCACTACTGTGTATGCCCATTGGGAAGGGATTTCCAGCACTGACCTGCCCTTACACGCAGAAACAAGCCGTGCCATGGCCCAGATGGACTTCTTTGTTAGACCCTGTGCCCGACACACTGACTTGTGACTTTTTTTTAGTTGTGTTAGTGAAACACGCCCTTTTGTCGTATATGTTGGCTGTAGCTTAGTGGGTAGAGCAGTCGTCCTTCAACCGGAAGGTAGTCGGTTCGATTTTCACTCTCCCCACAGTTCATACTGTCATTGTGTCCTTGGGCAAGGCACTTCACCAACCTTGCCTCCAGTGGCTGTAACACTGGTAATTACTGTAGAACAATGTAAGTTTCTTTGGATAAAAGCGTCAGCTAAATGAATAAATGTAAATATGCCATTGTTTAAAATGACTGTGAGACAAACATCTTTTACGTCATGTACACGGCTCATAGTCGTGCAAGTGTTCAACCGCTCCAACTGTACTAAAGCCCTGCAATCGTTTCCTTCTCAAGCCTGGATGAGAACACATATGAAGACACAGAAACAATACTTTGTTATCTTTCAAAAAGTCTGCTTGTGTTTACTCATTGCAGTGGCTAACCTAACAAGTAAACATACTACAAATTGTAGCGTGTCCTCATAAATTTCTGTAATTCTAAGAAAATTTTGTTGGTAAAGTTTGTGTAATTTTTTTTTATTATGCATGTAAATTACAAGAAACCTTGGCGAGGTTAGTTATATTAGACTGCAGTTGTAAAAGCACAAACACTTTGTGTGTATGTGTTTGGATAATAAACACAATTGTAGATTAATTTCATTTGGGACCAAAGGCTGAAAGAAGAAAATCCTTTTTTATCAGTTATGCTCTGGACCTATGGGCCAAACCACAGAGGTTATGCCAATGTTGTATTCAGGTTTGCCAACTGGTGATACAGTAACCATAGCAACAAAAGGTGTCCCAGATCTAAATTAGCAAAATTGCAGTGAGCTTATATCACATGAAGTTTAAAGAGTGCAGACAGAAGCAACTGACTGCATAATCATCCTTGTTGAAGTAATAACTTTCATTATGTTTATTTTAAGGCAAAGTTAAAAGCATTAGTCATCTGGACTGTAGTTCATAAAGAACCAAAAAACTCAGCCACACATCCTGGCTGCAGATTTGAACAGAAGATTATTATTCTGGTCTAAATTACCAAACTTTTTTTCTGAATAAAGTCCAGCTCCTTGGTGTGGTGTTGACCTTCTGCACATTTGCTCACGTTCATGACACGGACTGAGAAGTGCCTGTTCATAGGGTTCTGGTATTACATAAATTACTGTGCAGACATTGAGGGTGAGCCAAAAATTAATCAGCATGATTAATTACAAGAGCCATATGGTCAGCAGTGTCTCAGTGCCATTTCCAGTTAGAATGTTTAGGAGGTGCTAGGAAGCCTGCTGACATTTGCACAAAGTCCCACTGTTCAACATTTTACAGACATTCTGTCCCCATTTGTTTCTGCCTTTCTCCCACATTGCAAATACATATAAACCAACAAACAACAATACTATAATCCTCACTAAATATTTACCTCATCAATTCATCTGTGAACTATCTGTTACAGTTATGTTGATAAAATATTTACATTTCCATGCACAATGAACAAGTCTTTAGAGTATATGTTTAAAAAAAAAAAAGAGTCTTCCAAAATGGAAATAGATAACTTGTGATGACACTAAACTATAGCAGCCATAAAACATTACAGGTAAGTCTCCGAACAATGCAAATTATGAAATACAGACATTATTAATTTGTCATTCTGCACTCATATTGAAACAAAGGAATTGTGTAATTTGCTAGCATTCCTAACTCGTGCAAATTCTGAACACAACCTTAAAAAGGTAGCTTTTTATTTCCTTGCACTTAAGCTGGTTTGAGACTCTAAAAGGCTAAATAACGAATGTGTACATGTACTATACACTGTGTGCACAATTAATAGGCAAGTTATATTTTTGAGGATTCATTTTGTTATTGTACAACAGTGCTCTTGGACAATCCAAAATGTTAACAAACCCTCAAACCTGAACATTTAAGTAGTGAAAGTGAAGTTTTGGCTTTAAGAGAAAATATACACCACTATTAGGCTACTATTAGTGTGCAGAATTATTATGCAACTAAATGAAAAACAAAGATTTTCCCATCTCACTTAAATAATAATGTTCACCTGTTAAAGTGAGAATAATAAACAAGCTCAACGTTTACAAATAAACATTTCTTAAATTTGAAAAAAAAAAAATCTCAGTGACCAATATAGCCACCCTTCTTTTCGAAAACAGTCACAAGCCTTCCATTCACGGAGTCAGTCAGTTTCTGGATCTGGTCAGAATCAACTTTTTGTGCAACAGCAACCACAGCCTCCCAGACACTGTTCAGAGGTGTACTGTTTACCTTCACTGTAAATGTCCTGCTTAAAAAGTTCTCAATAGAGTTTAAGGGGCGAAGAAGGGGCCATGTCATTAGTTTTTCATCTTTAAGGCCTTTACTGGCCACGCAGTGGAGAACTTTGATGCATGTGATGGAGCATTGTCTTGCATAAAAATCAAAGTCTTGCATCTTTTCTTCTCGACATGTTTCTTGCGACCCTGTTGACTATTTGCTACAAAACGTTTGATGGTTTTCTGATCATGCCCCAATATCTTAGATATTTCAAGGGTGCTCCATCCCTGTGAAAGACTTTTTACAATTTTTGACTTTTCAGAGTCCGTTAAATCTCTTTTTTGGCCCATTTTTTCTGAGGTGAAGTGAAAGTATGTTGGGACAGTGGTAGTATTTAGATAGTTTTATGTTTTATGTATGCATTTACAGGAAACAGTATCATCTTATCATCCATCACTAACACTCACATTCAGTGATAGTTATTAGTTGCATTAAACTTTTAGCATGGGCATGACATTTCTCCTTCTCATTGTTGTTGGACAATGAACTCCTTCTTCTAACAAAATGTTACTTTACCTCTCTTTGGTTTGTGTATTTTTTTCCGTGCAGGGGATCATATAAGCAGAAACTGCATACAGAAAATCTACTTACTAACTGAGCAAAAGACATCATCAGGAATTATCGTTCGTCAGAGTAGATCCTTGTATGCTTGATTTTACTTTCAGTGATTGGCAACAGCGCCTAATGCCCCGGGATACTCTGCCATCCTTCCATTCCTGGATGATAGGATTGAATGACGGCTTTTCTCTCTCTTCAACACCATTTTACTTATTAATCACATTGAGAGTATGAACCGTGAAATGAAAGCCATCCTGCTAAACTACTCCAGCCTTGACTAAATAAATGGTGCTCCAAGGGAAATACGTTTTCGTGGGATTGGTTTGGTGGCAATATTCTGAGGCCATGCAAAACATCTCCAATCACTGTGTACATCAACTGCCAACATGAACCTTGGAGAGAATTAAACAAGCTGCAGAATTGCTGGTGCTTTAAAACCTTTAAAAAGATTACTGGAGATAGTTTTGTACAAGTTCTTAATTACCAAATATCATGACCCCTTGGTAACAGTACTTACTCACTGTACATTTTATTGTTTAAAATTAGACTTTAGACAATTACTAACAGTGTTTATAAGAGCATGTTTTTCAGATTGGTAACAGCTACATTAAGGCAGAAAAGCAGAGTTTCTAGAGGATTAGCAAAAGTGCAGAAATGATCACTGGGACATATCTACCACATCTCTTTACCAGGGCTGGTTCAACTATACATACTGTGTTGGTTTGGACATTTGACTTTGGAGGTTGAAACAGTGAAGCAAAGGACACACAGCAGCCTGTATGCTATACCAAACAAAATGGACCATACCCTGCACTCGGCTTTAGAACAACAGAGAGCAGCCAGTGGATGTCTGAGATCAGTGAGCTGCAGGACGGAACATCACGGGAACTCCTTCTTTCTGACTCTCATAAGACTTTACAGTCAGTCTGTGGAAGATAAAGTCTGAATCCATTCAGTTAGATTTTTATTTGAACAATTTAAATTAATAAAGACAGTAGCCACCTAACATCTGTTAAAGGGCTTTCCTCTTAGTCTTTTTTCATAAACCTAATGTATTTTGTCTAGCACATACTAGGGCAACACAGGACGCTTGCATTTGAGTTATTTTAGCTTGGAATGTTTTAAAAAGGCGTGACATTAACACAGTAAACCCCCATATTCTCTGCAGGTTGATTTATAGATGTTGTAGATGATAAAACCGCAATCACGTAAATATACATTTAATATTTATGTCAAAAAAAGGTAATGGACCTGACTTCCCACACTGCATTGTTCAAGGACATTAATTTTTTTTTTTTTTTTTTGCCAACTCTTTAAATATGTGTAGGATAATGATTAGTTTAATGATCAAGGGCACAGACAATGCAAATATGGCCCCTAGTATCATTGTGTTTCAAAGTGCTGTGCTTATAAAACTAGAGATGTTCGTGATCAACTCTGACATCTATAATCATCATTTATATAACCCTTCAAAGAAAACATGACTCCTCTAAGACCTTTCATCATTTAGTTCAAAGAAACCACATCAGCCCTATTTGATATGTCTTCCACTTTATCTTATGGTTAGGTTTTTAAAAGGCTTTAAGCTTTGTCAACGTATGATTGTTACTGATAATGTCACACACGGGATCTGCACAGCCCCCTGTCAAATTTAATATTTCTTTTTCACAAATAAAAGAGATAGTTTTTTTTTTTTACGCTGGTCAAAAAAAAAAGTACCATTGACCATTTTAGCTACATTGTTTCATGGTCAAACTGAAAAATAATCTCTATACTTTGGTGTAATAGTAATATTTTGCAACTAACCTGATTCTGCCAGATAGAACTGCTCCACAGAACAAAATCTGTTCAGCAGTATCATCTGGGAGGACTCGTTTGCAAAAGGCCAGGTACTTTCAATGAAAAACTGATCCGTGATTGGATTTATTAACCACAGTTTTATCCAGTCAGAGCAGAGCCATGTTGTTTACGTTCATAAGAGTAAAATGGCCACTACATCTTCAAATCTAAAACACGCAGACAGGTCAATGCTGCCATTTTATAGGTCACAACAGCCAAGTCTGGCCATGGTTTGGACCACAAATACTTTGCTTGAAGCAGTTCAAGATGGATTTTCATGAGTTTGTAAAGTCATAAATATTGCAAGAATCCAGCAGAAGCACAAGGTTAGTCTGAGGGACAGCAAACAGAAAATCGGATAGTGGAGCTTTAAACTGTACAGCTATCCAGGCAATTGACTGAGGCTGCTACTGGCTTGACTTTGACCAGGATTGGAGAATAGACGGCTTTATAATAATCAATGCAACCAAATCCTAACTCTTCACTTTGTTTACTGGTACTTGCTACAAAGGTATGTTTGTGGGTGCCTCATTAATGTGTGTCTGGCCTGTGTTTGCTGTGCAAACATGGTTGAATCATAATCCTTGAGGGAACCGCTAAAATGTGCCCTGATTTTGGGTGTTTACAGCTGTCTTTAGTTGTTTTCTAGGTCAGGCTAATGGGGCTTTATCCCCCCTGTGTGACACACAGGGCATTACACTGTATCATGTCACAGAAGCCCCAATACTGAAGTATATTAAAAAGTTCTATAAACAGTTATTTCTCTGATCTCTTTGGGTATGTACTTGCCTCTGTTTCCTAATTTGGCATTAGAGGCATTTTTACAAAACCTGACACTCACTGACACACACCAGCACCTGAGGCAGAAACAGAAAATTAGTAGAATTTGAAACAACCCAACCATAACCCAATCTTTGCCTGAAGCCATATGTAAAAAGTTGCTCAAGCCACAGGGAGCAGAGCTCATATTTCGTGAAACTTGGTCTGCATGAGAAAACAAGAGTTTTATCACAACTAGAACTCAATGTCTAATCAATCTGAATCAGAAATGTTTTTATCAAGCAGTACAGTACAGTACGCCATGGTTGGGAGGCTGTACAGCTGGAACAAACTGTGTAAAGATATTTTCAAAGGATTTACATAAAGCACATTGAAAAATCCCCCTCTTGTATACAATAACTCAGAAGCACTTTATATTTGTATTAGCTGCTCTTTTTCTTATACAACATTTGAGGTCACTTGTAACACTTGTAACTAAAAGGTCCTAATATGAACTTCCTTAATTTGCCACAGTCATTTGACACAAGATCTAACAAGGGCCTTAGAAGTTTATCCTTCCTCATTTGAGCAAAACAAAGGACTAATAAGGGAGTCGTTTTAGGCTGTCTTCAAATTAGAAACATTGCCAAAATTAAACAGTTTGTCCCTCATGACAAGCATTTCCTCCAGTTTGTTCAAAACCTGCCTGACTTTTTTAATTTAAAAAAGGTCAAATTAAATCACTTAGTGGTCACTGTACATTGCCTTGCGTCTTCCTAAATATTTAATGGAAACCTCCAGACAGTACCCACATTTCGGCTCATCACCAGAGGTAAAAGCAGTTATTATAAAGTTATTATCTTTAGGAATCTTACAAAATCAGGAGAACTAATATTTCAGAGTTTTTTTCATGTCAGCGCTCCTGGACAGGTTTAGTGCAAAGCTGTCAATACAAGGAATACACTTTTCCTCTAGCCATATAGTGATTTATGAGAAGAAAAAAATCATATTTTTACCAATGCGAGGAATTTAACTGACTGCTCTACTCTACCTTTAGTACCCATTCCACTCTCCTAGTATCCCAGTGGAAAGGTGCCAGGAGTGTAATTGTACACTTGTGTGAAAACAGGCTACACTGCTGTACCTTTAAAGAATCACCATTAAGCTCTTTAATGGACCAAAAGCAAAATTATCTTTCACACCTCAGTAACTATGGGGATTTATATCTTTAGATCGCTGTGAGTCCAAAAGTCTTAATGGATCTAGACCAAAGAGCAAGTGTTGTAAAGGTCTCAGGTGGTGCACTCTCAGACACCTGTCTCTGAAGATGAGAGTGGGTTCACGCGGCGCAGTCTGTGACAAGGCAAGCCACTGATGAAGGAAACAGCAGGGACCACACACTCTTTGTCCCATCTCCATGGTGCAACATATTAAAGTCTCATTTACTGACAAAAGACATTCAGGCGTGCGGCGTCACACTAGTGCAACCAGGCATGGTGTCAAAAGAGATGAGATGGACTTGCTTTGTCTTAATCAGTGTTCCACGTATGTGTCTGCGGCTTTAATCCTTCGACATAGAACAGCGTATTGGGATTTTGAAACTAAGTGTGATTCTTTGATTAATATGAATATGTTTTCAACACAGTGGCTCCATGTGTGACAGTTGGTTTTTCATTTTTAGCCAAGATTCCCAGAGAACAAGCATATATACATGAAAAATATGGCTATGTAAAGGTGCACACACACTGTGTCAGAGCACCTGAGCTCTAATGAAAGTTTAAGTTTCCTTTGAAAATCTCATTATGGAGCTGTTTTATGTCCTCATGGCATTGTTACTAAAACCTTAAGCTGATTACAGACTTCCTTTCCATCCAGACATTACAAAGTGCTTTATTTAAAAAGCAATATATAAATGCATATGTAGTTGAAATGCTGTAGTATTTTGGGAGGCTTGCTAGTTTTTCTTTTGGCACTGCTTAATGTATTCGGTCTATCACTTCCACATCTCAGACATTTATCAGATTTGCAGAGCTATGATGGCACATTATGAATTTGTTTTAATGTTGTTCGTCAGAGCATGCATTGTCCTTGATAATGGTGGACTTAAACAATTATTTGAATCTTCATTTATAGACATCTGGCATATTCTATCTTTCTTCAAACATGTTTTTATACTGGTGCTAACCTCATTCTGGTTCCTCTGAGTCTTACTGTTATGCACATTGTTTATACATGCTGCTGGGCTTTTTAACACGAACAAGCATCTTGTTAATGATGTCTGGGTTATGTGCTTTCTGTTTGTAGCTTAAACCAACAAAAAAGAGGAAACTAATGAAGAACGTACAAATGATAAACTTCTGGGCAACTTTGGAGTGCCCATTTTAGAGGCTCTGATTATTAAGTGTTTTATCTTATCTTCTCGTGCAGACTCAAGTCAGTCAGCTCTCTATTTCTGCAAAATAGTATAATACTAGTGTTTAAAGAAAGTCCTGATTCCAGTCAGTGCAGAGTTATACCATGAAATGGCTTGGAAACATTTGGTTGTGCAAGATAAACAAGCACAATAGAAACACTGAACAATTCCAAATGAAACTGGTTAATTATGACAGACGTCTTTAGGAGCGAAACACAAGGATACAAGAGGAAAGAGTTAGACACACTTTTCTCAGCTAATGATGACGTAAAGGTTCTTTTAAACACCTCAAATCAATAAGGATTCACATTAAACAGTTACACCGTATTTATGCAACATAGCCTGCTGTAATAGAGGAAAAACAGTATGAATGTTAATGAAGACTCTTTCATTGCAAACAATGAATGGTGATTTCAACATATCCTTGCATCAAAGCCTAGTATAATCTGTATTCCAGGTTGTAATGTTGTGTGCTATTGCCTTTTCTTGACTCATTCACATTGTCCACAAAGGCTTTGGGTGACAACCTGAATTGTGAGAAGAAGGATCAGCACCAAGGGAATGGGAGCTGTTTACCCCAGACACACTCATGTCAATGAACTGTGATCTCCAAAAGACACTGTGGCTCCAGTTCTAATGCGTGAAAGCACAGGGGACACCCGGCCAGTGGTGAGTGTGATGATCCTTAAGCTTTATGAAGTGCAGGTGCAAGAGTAACTTATTATAAATATTCTGCAAGTGAGTTTGCTAACTCAAATACAATAATTAAATTGTAATCATTTAAATTACCCAAAATGTGCGCCAACAAATGAAGCAAATGCTCTTAGAGGAACAGCAACCTGTGTTGCTGTGCAACAGAGCTTGTAATTTTCAATGACTAACAAAGAATTTTCATTTCAGGCCAATGTACAAATCAGAATTTTTTTATAGATAATAGTCTTTACAGCTTTGAAAAACCTATTAGCAATTATTAGAGCTGCTTGAGACATAAACACAAGAAGCTTAAGGTGTTACAGGCTTTTTGAATTGTAAATGGTAAGATTGTAATTTTATTAAAATAGAAAATCCCATATGCTGTTTTGGCTTAGGGGCACTTAAAAAAACATTTAGGTGCTATGACTGTTGCATGCACTCCTCTTAATGTTCATGCAAAACTAATGCATGGAAATAAGGAACATAATTGCTTTGTTCTGTTTTGGTTTGGAGTAATATTTTCACGGTGGCGCTTGGTGGAGTTTAGGATATTTACATGCAGACAATTTACCAAAAGACCAAAAAGAAATTATGAACATGACACCTTAATGTAATGAGTGTAATTTCAGGGTGGAAGACTCCTCTCCTCATCGGCCTGACGCAGCTTCTTCACCTTTTTTTTTATTAATACGTCCGTTTATGTTACCTGATTAGCGGTTGCTCTGTGGATCTTGGATAAGTGTGAATGCTCCAGACGCACCTCAGTGTGCCCGCTGAGACCCCTTCAAAACCAAGGTCTGAGCGCTTCCAAGTGAACTCTGGTAAGGATCAATTAAAGTGTAAACCTCAGTGAGCCATAGACGAGCTCAAACAGGAAGAACGTCATAAATTGGCGACGTGAACACCACGTAGCTTTACGTTTATTTTTTATGAGAACCGAAAAAAACATAAAAAAAAACAAAGCAATATTGTTTAACTAAATAAAATGAGAAGCGGACAAATGTAAAGTTTACAATGATAACATGTCTTATTAGCATTTGGGCTAACAGTACCATCTAGGGAGTTTCTTAAAACATGCACTTCATTTGGTCCACAATTTAAAATTCTTGAATGCTTGGCAGACCGGGAATTTTTGAGAACTAAATAGATTGTTTTCTGTTTGGGTGCTAACTAAATAAAACGTAACACTACAAGTGAGAAAACACCCTGAGTCTCCCCAGGTTTCAAAAGATACTACCAAAGAATATGTGATCTTTCTCTCTTGAAAATAAGTAAATATGGTCTTTTTGCTTTTTTTTATTCTAATACCTGCCTTGTCACACATATGTTAGACTTTAATAGACTCTGTGGCAAAAAAAATCTATTTGAGCTGAACTAACAGTGACAGGGCAGTGCAGCGGCTCATAGTCCATAGTGGAAGAATGAGTGTTATGCAGTGTACATATGAATGCTTTAGTGCAGAGTTTGTTTTTAAATTCACTGTAAGAAGGTCTCAGTATCACTCATAATCCCATACCTGACTGTAGTTAGGAGACACCTCATTCATCTTTTAATCAGACCTAAGGGATTTTGGGTAACAGTGACTCTGAATATTGCTATCAGTTTGTTGAGTACATCTCAAAGATATTGTGTATTTTTGGGGGGCCCTGAAGGGAAACTTCAGTAACTGGGAGACATGTTTTTTAGAAGTCATGCTAAAATGTAAGAAAATATTTCTGTAGCAAATCAATGATTCAAGCAGTTTTCACAATTTCACAGCAGTCAATGTTTACTTCAAAATGTTTGCTTCAATTACGCAAATGTAGATCTGTACAGTAGTACATTCACAATGTCTGACTTCTCATTGGTTAAAATGAATGTTCCAAACACTCACTGATGCAGACTTGTATAAACTGATTTGGTTATTATAGAAGTATTACTTTGAGAATGAGGTAAAATACCAGTGGTTTATAATACAATTCGGAAAGAAGGAGATAATGCACATTTGTGTCTCAATAGAGTGGCAATTTTCTTTCTAATGGCTGCTATTTGGATGATCATGGTTCTGAATATATCAACTCAAAGCTCTGACATAATCCCAATCTGCTGTATAACCTAAAGCTCGTTGAAGGAAAGTCTATACCTCCACCAGAAGAAGTTAGTGCTGAGGAGTAAGTTCAGCTTTAATGTGCGCTCATGGCTCGATGCTGCCTGCAGACTCCCCACTGACTCTTAACGACATCAGAAGACTGAGCTGAGCAAAGAAGTGTTCGCGCTCAGTTTCAGGACATTTACTGCAGGCAGGTGCAGAGAGTTTGAAAACGTACCAGAGAATTAAATAACGTCTCCATGTTGTACACAACATGTCTCAGCAATGACTGTGAAGTCTATAACCTACAGTGCATCCACATTTAAGATGCCCTCTTGAATGGCCATCTCACATTGTTATAATTAAATCAGATTTAGTAACTTTTAAAAATTGCTTACACATTAAAGAACAGCGAATCATAATGTGTTATTACATTATGACTACATTGTGCTATAACTCAGTGACAAACCTAATTTGGATAACAAGATAGAGAAGGGATTAGAAGATTAGTGCGTGTGATTTAAAATTTAACTCAGATACAAGTAAACAAAAGTGCTCTGTAACTGTTATTACTATCATCTACAACTGTCACAGATGTGTTTTTATAAAAAAAATGTACTAAAAATGTGAACAACAACAGTTTACTGGGACTAATAGTGAAAGTATTCTTATATTTCAGGGTGCGTTTACACATACACAAGTCCACTTTTTGATTTTTATATATTTCAATTCAATATTTAAGTGTCTAATGTTTATATAAAATACATTTTCTTTGGGCGAAAGCAACGAGAACGCTTAAGTTGCTCTTGGGCGACAATCAGGCTAGCAGCTAGCTTAAAGTGTGCACTGTAAATTCGAATTAGTTCAGTTTACTTAAAAAAACTTTGGAAACCGATTGCCTTATATTTTCCCAGTTAATTTAATGGAGAGTTCAAAGTTAACTTAATAATCTAATTAGTGTAAGTAAAACATATTCTTCCTATGTAAATTAATGAATAAATATCAAGTAAGTATAATAAGTCTGATTCAGTTAATATACAGATTAATTGTTACTAATGTTACATAAACTATTATAGTAAGACTACTTTATTGATATAAGTTAACTTACTATAATGTATTGATTTCTACAAGCATCTTAAAATATTACTTCTGATAAACTAGTATGATTTTAAGTAAGCATGAATGAAATACAAAAGGCACTTAAACATGAATTTTAATAGCTTAAATTTTTTAGTACTTGAATGAACTGACAATGTTTCTCAGTAAAGTAAAAACAAATTTGCACATCTGATATGACATTTAGTCATAAAAACTGTTCCAAATGAAAACTGTGCACACTATCTTGGTACAATTACCAAATTTAACTAAAATACAGCATTTGGCTTTAGGAAGTCCAGTTATAAAACAAAGATTAACAGATAATTTGTGATAAATTAATACGGTGCACACTTGGAGAAATGGTAAATATGCCTAAAACATTTACCAACAAAACCTTGCGAACAACCACATGCTTGCCTATTTGTAAAAAGAAAACTTGTAGTTTAGCTTAAAAGTAAAATTTTAAGGGTTTGCAGTTTAGGTTTGAGATTCTTACCTCCTAAAGACAGAAAAACTCTTTGAATAAAATCAAAAGTGTTCCTCATGCTCTTTGGGTAATCTAAGTTTAGAGCATAGATTACGGCAAAGAGGAGACATACAGCATGTGGCATGGTTGGAACATCATCCATGACAATTTTTCTCTCAATAATGATTGCCCTTGGCGAGTCAACATTGAGGGCATGTGGAATGCTGGCAACCATGTCTTCAGGTAGAATTGTGAGAAGGCCAACATCAAGTCCACTGTAGTCCTTGTCTACATCTGAATCCTGAACAGAGAAAAATAGTATGCATTTATTACCTACTGATTTATGAAATATTCTTTGGCTTTTTTATTCTATAATGAGACAAAATAAACATTGCATGCATGTATGTATACACTGTTCAAATCCACGTAAAACCTGTTCAAATCCACCCAAACTCTGTCCAAATCCACATAAAACCTGTCCAAATCCACCCAAACCCTGGTCAAATCCAGATAAAACCTGTTCAAATCCACGTAAAACCTGTTCAAATCCACGTAAAACCTGTTCAAATCCACGTAAAACCTGTTCAAATCCACCCAAACCCTGTTCAAATCCACCCAAACCCTGTTCAAATCCACCCAAACCCTGTTCATATCCACATAAAACATGTTCGTACGCAATAAAAAAAAAAAAAAAAAAGTTGACCCTTTTTTCACCCGATTAAATGTTTATCATAAGAAAAGCTTGATTTGCAGTATAATATAGCAGAAACACTACTTACAAAGCACGTCTGGAAAAATTCCTCACAGTCATCACCCAGGAGGACTGGAAGACCATGAAGGACAACAGTGCGCACACTTGTTACATCTGACGTCTATACAAAAAAACAAACAATTATGTTCATGTTATGAAAGAAAACCGGTTATACTCAACTTAAAAAAAAATAAAAATACCTGTGAGCCAACTTGGGACAACATTTCTTTAAGTGCTCTTCCCTGATTTCCTCCTTTCTTCCGGAAGATTTCAATGACACGTGACGAGTGCGTATCCAGCGCTGAATAAAACTCAGATCTAAGATTTCTACCAGATATTCTATTGAATTGTGCCATGATCTAAACACAAACAAGAGATAGTATTAGGAGACATTTACTAAAAAGCCTTTTATTTGTAAAAGAGGAGAAAAAAACAAACCTGGTTTTCAATGAAAAGTGCGGGCCACTTTTCCAGGATTTCACAAACTGGAGGTTCCGAGTGAATGATTTCCTTCCTTCTTAAGGCAAAAGTACTGTCCATCTTCTGACCAATCAGACTCATATTGTGGTTTCTCTTTTTCATTTCTTCTACAAGTTCTACTCTTGTGCGTTCTAGGCTTTCTTCATTCTCTCCATAGGGAAAGTTTGGCAAGAAATTTAATTCAAAACGTCGAGGTTTCTTGATGCCTCTCTTGAACACATGGTCAGCTGCACCTCTCTTTCCCTCAATAGCAACATCACTACAGCCACTTCTACGTAATTTTGTTCTGTAGTTCCCCATTTTAAATTTTAGGCTATTTTTCCAGCCAGCTGAGCCTGTTGGGGAACCTGGTTCACTCAAACATGGGTGTGCCTTGATAAGAGCTGTGGCAACTTGGGCAAAATCTTCATCTTTTGGATAGGCCTTAAAAGTATAGATTGTCCCTGCAAGTGTTTCAAGTATATCGTGTTTGAGATCTCTTCCAACATTAAGGCACGTTCCATCTTTCATAAAAGCTATATTTCCTTGGCGAAGACGATATTCCACATTAACCGAAAATTTTGGGATTTCAAAATTCTCCGGCCAGTCACTTTGTCGTTCAGCAGATGAATGGTCTGATGATTCAGATCCTGACAGTATTACAGTGTCTGCTTGGCTACAAGAAGGTGATGTGGAGAGTGGAATAATTTTCAACGTTGCCCTCTCTGGCAAATCAGTGATGTCATTGACGTTGCATAAGCTATGATTAAAATCAGGGTCTTCATACTGAACATTGAAGGAATAAGATATTTTCAGCTTCTCTTGTAGAACCTGTTTCAAGGCGTCAACATCAGTTGGCTTTTCCGAAAGACTCACTTTTCGGATATCACATTCCTGTACAATCACTCGAAATATTGTAGTCATGGAATTCTGAAGTGAAAGTAGTCAAACACACAAACAATAATAATACAACATACTATTGTAATTTAGCAGCTGATGTAATGTTTCAAAGTGACAAAGAACCTGCCTTGAACATTATATGCTGCCAAAGAAGTTGTGCCCTCTTTTCAGAAGTAAAAGAGCAGAACTTACATTTCCACTGCATGTCAGAAGACAACAAAGGTGACCTAAAAGACAAAAAAAAGTTATGTCATTACTCAAATGGTAAAGGCATTTTAATAATCAAGTTACTTTGAACTGAAAAACACTACATTTTCCATCTCTCCTATTGCTCCTTTCCTGTTCTGTGTTTACCTGTATTTAATAAATGTGTATAATAAACCCTCCTCCCTGAGCACATTACGAGTTTCGGGAGTGGTAAATAATTGCAACAATCACAGCCCTAATTGTTTTTTTAAAAGCCCTGATAAAGACATTTTCTTAGGGTCCGCTGTTGTAACAAGAAATTTTTTTGTCATTCGTATTTGTTAATATAACATAAGCATATGGCTAAAAATCTTTTCTAAACACTGGGCCTGTAATGTCTACTACCATGTGAGTCTGAAAACCACTGCCTGAGTAAGGTCCCTCATTTAAAAAAAAACACTGGAATCTACTAGCCTAGTTTTGGGCGCCGTAGTGTCTACTGCCCGCCATTTTAGCTAGCGCAGAGGCCAATCATTCAGAGTCAAGTACAACACGATTTTAACTCTCTTATGCCATCATTAGTTTCCAGTTAAATGTTACGACCATTGTTTCTAACTACCTTGTTACTTACAATCAGCTTACCTTAAAAATTATGAAGAGAACTTGCAAAAAACGCTGCATGACTGTTATACCATTGAACTGGTTTAGCACATGCTACAGCAGTATTGATATGCTAATAGCATCAGCTACTAATGAGTAGTGGCATAGAGTGCCCTCCGCTCTCAAAACTAACTTGAACATGGGCAACTTTACTTCAACTAGACCCACTTGTATCCTGTTTTGGAACTTTAGACAGAATAACTGGATTACCATTGCTATTTAGCAAGCTAAATAGCGCCACATTTCCTTGCTGTTTGTAAAACAGTCTAAGACTTTCTGAGTGCGCATTTGGCATGTTCCTGCTCATGCACAATTCTAGCACTTTCTGAAGTAGGCTACCCAGCAGCCCATTTTACAAATCTAATAAATTTTTGTAGCTCAATAAGGAGTAACAAGCAAAACAAATAGTTAATTACCTTAAATTAGACGAAGCTCTGAATCCTCAGCACATGTGCTTCAACAATGTGTGGAGGCGGGGCGTTATGCTTCAGTGCGCATGCCTAATACATTGACTTGAACTCTTGAAGTAATTTTACTTCGTTTTAGCTAGCCTTGTAAACTATGCATTTTAAAATGTTAACAACAATTACTAATTTGTAGTAATCTCAACATTTTAGTTAAAATTAAGTAAACATACTTACATTTTTTTACTAATGTTTACTATTTGATTTTACAGTGTGGTTATCTTTTCAATAACTGGACGATTAGGGCTGAAAGAAGTCCAGTTTCTAGCTAGTTTGACTAGTTTAAATGATCAAGCCAGTGTGTGGCACAAGCTTTATGACGTTTTTTGATTCTGTGAAAAAGTAAAAAAAATGAGCCACAGTCTTGTCTTTGCAAGTGTCCAAATTAGAGTGCGGGAAAAATGGAAATTTTGCTAAAAGTAAAAAGGTAGTAAATTGAATGAAATCAACAGATTGATAAAGGTTTTTTTTTTATTTTATAGAATATGTTCTACTTAAAGCAAAAGAAAGGACGAAACCAGAAAAATATAATGATGTTCCCACAAGTGTCAGGACATGTCCCAAACAAAGTCTGTCCTGGAAACTTTCAGACGATACATTTTTATTGTTGTCCAACTCTCCATTTTGAGTGTAATGGACGATGCATTTTATTCGGATGTTGCAGTTTTTTTTATTTATATGAGAGCGGTGAGATGCTCAGTCAAAACAGCTGTCAAAAAGTTAAATTAAACAATGACATTAAGCTGACCACTTGTTCAAAATGTCCAATATGATTGTTTCGGTTGTTGATAAGAGTGTTATGCCTTGCTTTACCATGTAACAATATAACTGGGGCTGTTGTTCTTGCAGTGAAATCCCTACCTGTGTGAGTATGCTATATTATGTTTAATTGACTGTTTGTCAATTGTCTGTTTTTTCTTTTAAGTAGAAGAAACGTTGAGTGGGAAACAGAAGGGTAGGAAAGAAAAGTGCAAACAAACAAAATAAAGGTAGGCTTGGTGTGAGAGAGATATAAGCTCAGCTCTCTTACCAGTTGAACTCAGAATTGACAAAGTCTGTTGGAATAGAGACGAAACGTCTTCACCTTGAAAACGAAGTCCAGATGCTTTTACTCAAACCTTTTTTCTTCAAGATGCCCTGGATGAGATAAGTGTGGTTAAAGATTTTTGTTTTTGCAATTATTTATAACATAATACAGACAGGTAAAGTAATTGTTAGTATGTGACTCACCGATTGTAGTGTCACATCTCAAATCTGGCAGGCCTCTCTTAAACCAAACTCAACTGAATAAATCCACTCAAAGTAAATAATCCAAAGGCTCCAAACAAAAGTAGAATCCAAACACTTCTGCTGCTTTCATTTTAAAACTGCAATGTTCTCAGCTGCACCGTACTTTCTACATCTATTGTAACTTACGTTTGTGTTATTCCTACTGTTGCAAACACACTTGACAGCATGATTGACATGTTATTATCCCCGCCCACTGACGATAAGTGACAACTGTCTTAGCCAATGAGAATAAAAACAACAGAATTAACTCGTTATAACAAGATAATCGGAGGGGAAAAAAAGTTATTGAGCTATGAATGCTTATAGCTTCCGTACATATCAACATCTGAAGCATATATTATTCAAATAATGTCAACACAATTAGAAATAATAAATTATTACCTAAATTTTTTATCAATATTTACTAAATCAACAATCAATGTGTCCCAAATTTTTAGTTAAGAATACACAAAAAAAAACTCTTATTGTTACACTTACTGCTGTCAGTCACCATCATTAGATTAGATAGTAGACATGTTAATGTTAAATAACCTGTAGCACTATGAGAGAATAGTAGTTTAATTATTATTTTGGGAATACCTCTCTGGATTAATGATTAAGTCATTGTGCTGAAGTCATTTTTATGTAAGTAATTGACATCTTCTGTTCATATTTGTTGTTTGTTGTTGTTATTTATTAATTATTATTTTCTTATACCTTTATGGTTCTAACTCAGACCTGGTGCAAAAGTAACTTTCTTGACTTCTTGATGCAGTGTGTTCCTGTTTTTGTTTGTACCCTCCCTGTCACAGGCACTGTTTCCTGGAAATGAACCCAAACACCTCATACAAACAAGCCACATAACTCTGGATTCTGTGCTCTGAATCCTCAACTAGCAGCAGTTGTTTTAGTGACAAATAAACCCTGTCACTTGGCTAAACACATACTTGCACTTTTATTTACTCTTATGTACTGTATAGCTCCTACTTGTTAGATGGATGCCTTTTGTATGGTTAATGTATCTCTTGTACACAGCCAATAATAGAAGGTCGGAGATGTGGCTGGATAACCTGTAACCTCTTGCCCTTCACGCCAACCAGCTTTGTGTGCCTATTTGTGAGCCATTAGAGGAGTCACTCACACTGACGGCGTCACTCTGCATTACCTCTCTACACTCGTCTGTCCACGCCTTCCAATAGGACATATCCTGCTGGGTCAAATCTCAAATCTCAGACTGCGTTCAGGGTTCTCAACCCTTGCCCTGATTCTAATCGTGTTAATGTATTTCTTTTTATGCAAAGGCTAAGACGACATGTCTGCAGAAATAGACACAGTATCTGCGATTCAAACATGATAAATAATACTATTCCATGTTTGGCTGCTATTGCAGTTTTGGTACTGCGGGCAACAGCTTCGCAAAAAACATTGTTCAAAAGCAAATGCATAGAAGAGTTTTCAGTGTGGCCTGAAGTATTTATTATTTATAATTGTGTGAGCTACAGTGGAAACAAATAGAGGGAATACAGCGTTGACTACAATGATAATTTATCAGTTGAACATACTTCTTGAACTCCTCCATGTGGGAGTGTTTCATAATCAGCATTATGTACACACCATGACGTAGCAAGGGTACAATTGAGGGGGAAAATGTAATGTATATTGTGGTCAGTAAATAATAAATGGGTGAAATAAATGCTTTAGATTGCTCCTACAACAAGACCCCTTCATTTATTGACAGTGCAATTTTGTTGAAAAAGCAGCACCAGTGTATTTATAAATGCTTGGTAGCTGTATTTTTATTAGATTTCTTTATAATGCGGCTCATCATATCATCCTGTCAAAGTTAAAGCATATTTCAATATTACTGTATTTCTCCACTTTGACTGATTTTTTTATTGTTTGATTAGCTGATTTTTTTCCCCCCTTAACTCTCTCTCTAAACGGAAATTATTTAATTAGCTTGCCCTTTCCAGAGAGCTTAACCTTTGAAAATGTCAGATAAAGGGGTTTTAACACAATGTGTGTCATATTTTCTGAAGATTTCTTGTTTTAAGGTGCTCATGATGACCTATAGAAGTGTGGCAAAAAAGAGGGGTCTGACAGTGATGAATCTTACACTCGCATAAGTCTGTCATCATTTAAAATCGTACCTTGTGAACGTGATCGCTGATGGATTGATGTGACCCATTGGAGGATGTTTGTGTAGCAACCGGCTGTCCAGACCTTTTAACAAAATTTAAAAACAAGTCTTACACAAAAACTGGGGTTTAAGAGCTGGTGGACAAAGCGTGACTATTCCCCTCTGTGACAGGCTATTTGTTTTCTCATAGGCAGATCAATCCCACTCTATCTTCCCTAGATTTCCTTTGCCTTTGTTGTCAACACTATAGCTGTCTTCAGTAATCATCAGCTTTCATGTCAAATAAATGAGTTGTTTTATTATTTGTGTTGCTGCAGCTCCACCACTGGTCAATATAAATTGAAATGAATAAGGGCTATTTTGCAAGGACAAACGTACATGCAGAGTAAATGTGGCTCAGGAATAAAGGCTTCTGTCACAGGGAATTGGATCACAATGTAGACACATCTGGTGCACTTTACCTCCAGAAGGAAAAGAGATAAAATGTGAAATTTTTATGACTTTAAGAGCAATATGGTGTTCAAGAAAAGTGATGTGAGAAATGTGATAAGTAAAAAGCATGTCAAAAGAAATACCCCAAGCAAATATGTTAAAAATAAAACTATTTAAGCAAACAATTGTCTTCACTGCAAACAATTAAACCAAACACACAGAGTGTGTAACTAAGTACAGTTAATCTGTATGAACCCTTGCAGTGACTGGAGCTTCCAGAAGAAGCCTTTTGAACAACTGTCAGGTGTATTCTCTATGTTCCACATATACAAGGCAGCATTGGTAAATAATGCACTGTGTGCATCTGCAGCATGACTTAATGTATAATTCACAGGCAGTGAGGCAGCCCTGATGCCATTCACACTGGAGAGAGAAACACAGCATTAAGCCTCCACAACATGCTGTCGATTCTATTAACTTTGTTCAACACTTATGTCAAGTGTTCATTGACTTTATCTAATAGTAATATTAAAGAAAAAAGTGCATTGTGAGCAGTGGTATTCAAATTTGGAAATATTCTGGTCTCCCTACATACATACATTTAAACATACTTCTAAAATAAATAAAAAAGACAGTATAATTATTTTTACCATAAATGTTACAATTGTTTATCTCTAGTCATGTCGGGGAATAACTTTAGTAACAAAGCTATTGAATACAGAGAAGATCTGCATATTTTGTTAATGTTTTAATTGAAAGCCCCCTAGTGGCATCATTAACATGTTTGCAAGAAGAGCGTTCTTGGAAAATGTATCTGCTGTTCATTCCACGGCTGCTTTGTCTGACATGGTTTTTAGCAACAATGATAACTAATGTTATCCAGACAGAGCTGCACAGATGTGTGCTTGTTTTCTGCAGGTAGTGTTTAGAGGCTGATTGTGTGGTCTTGCACATGTCCTAATATAATTACAGTTAATGGCTGGCTGTGAAACTAAACAAACAGAAGCTTCCATGAGCTCAAATCGCCACCCGCTGCTGTCGCTGACAGCATTTTCTGTGAGAATATGCAAATATGTGTCAAAAGCCAGTACATTTACATTACACTTCATATTCCAAGGTGATGTTTCTGGGGTGATTTGTATTGTAAAAATGCTTCATACTCATTGTCTTGCAGGCGAGCTCCCTGGTCTTGGCCTTGTCAAGATCTTGTCAGAACCCAACATGAGAAATGCTGCAGTTAGGAGACTTGGCTCAAGCTAAAAGGAAAATTCACTGCCTAACTATTTCACTCAAAGTATTGCATTAGCTTGATTAGGGTTTTTATTTGTCAAATGAATGCACAGAAAAAAGCTGACATAACCATATGTTGTAAATCCAATTCTGCATTGATAGACAGCATGAGATTCACCTGCACTATGTGATGGCTTCGTGCACTATTACAGCATATTTCCGTCTTATTTGCATTGAAAAGAGGGGGCATTTGCTGGGAGTAATTAGTTAAGCTCCTCTGACTTGGAAATTTAATTGCAGGTAGAGTAGAACCGGCTAACAATGGGATAACTCAAGCATTACAGTGTGTGAGGGACAACAAACAGCAGGAGCTTCCCTCATGAGAGACATCAGTGGAACACACAAACATTAACGACTGAATTCACTAACAACAACACGCATAGACTCAGGACCTCTTGATTCTTTGATCCATTTATACAATATTCATACTGTGAGCAACTAAATGTTTCATTCTAACTTCAGAGATGTGGAGGGCATTATTAAGTATGATACAATGTTTATTATTAATCAGGTGCAGGTAACTATGAATATTTTGACCTTGAATGCTTTTTATGAAAATTTGTATGCTACAGGTCAAATTAAAAGACATCAGCTTAATAGTAAGCCCTCTAAATTTGCCCTACACTAGCATGTCTGTTGCATGGTAAAAAAAAAAAAAAAGTATATTTTTTGTGTCTAGCCAATAAAAAAATAGAAATAAATCCTCTTAACTCAAAGTCATGCTGAATAGCTTCTATATATTACAATATACAAGACTGATTTCCCTTTACATTAACAGCGTTATCTCTCTAGACCCTCTAATAAGCGGTGTATCAATCATGCACGGACATGACACAGGAGGACATTGGCAATTATTTAAAAGGACCACTGACTATTAATGGTATTTTGTCTCACCTTCCCATTATGTGTAGTTTGTTTTCCTCTCAATTAGTCACGCAGACTGTGAACAACACCCATCTCCTATTACTGGGATATGGCAACATGAGGCCATGGGGGAAGGGAAAATAACAGGCTGCAGTTGTTGTTACCACTGCTGCTGCTGCTAAGGGATTGTTTTGAGCATTTTCTTGGCTGCATTTTATTATTTTTTTTTTCCTCCTGCCTCCCACCACCCGCTCTTGCTCCATCACTGAACCTTAACCAGCCCCTTTTAAAAAGGTTTTAAATGACTGGGTATAAGAAACTAACCTGACTCACCCTGACTCACTGATATGATGCATCATCTAAATAGGCTCTGTAGAAAACGTTTACATGGACTAAGAATGCAGCAGATGAGTGACACATGCTTTATTGGTTCTTGCATTTCGCCAAATAGTATTCAGAGAATCCTTTTTTTAAATCTGACACATAATGCTGAATCAAAACATTGCATATTATTGATAATTATTTAGATGCAAATCTGAAAAAAACTAACTTTTCAGTGTATACTGTATACATACATTGAATTGACTGACTTTTTAATTTTTTTTTATGAATAGATTTTTACTTTTAGTTTCAACCTTCACTGCTTCCCCCACAAAGACTCAGCTCCCAAAAAAGTTAAGTCTTAAGGAGCTAGTCTTTCTGAACAAATATATTTTTGTAAGACTTTGAGGAAGGTTTCTTTTTCTGTATTTGTTTTATTTAGCCACAGTTGTACACTGTTATTGTAGACTTCTTTCTGTTTAGAAGTGTGGTTGTTGGACTTTTGAAAATTCTAGGCCAATATGCATTTTTCAATTTAAACTGTCTGAGTCAGTTTTTAGCTTGACAAGTTTTAAAAAAAATAAAATAACAATACGTATTATTTTAGTGGCAACTCTAAAAGTGTCCCTAGTGAATGAATGTGAGAATGAATGGTTGTCTGTCTGTAAGTGTCAGCTCTCTGACTAACTGGCCATTAGGTGCTGGGATAGGCTCCAGTCAACCCCGACCCCTAACGGGACTAAGCGGTAGTAAATGAATTACATTATTTGGTAAATTTATTCCATAAATATAGTTATTTTTTTGCTCCACTTTAACACAAACGTTTTTTTTTCATCCCATAAATGCAAATTTGAATTTTTGGGGGGTATTATCTAGGCAAATATTGGGACCAACAATGATTATAAAATAAATAAAATAAGAATTTGTGCAAAAGGGTAAATTTTTTGCTCCACTTAAGTCCCACGAACACAAAATATTTGTTTTTATTTTGCCATTGAAACATTAATAGCCAATATATTTTACTCCAATTTTTTTTTATTATGAATGTCGTTATTAACTTCAGTCCTCCTCTTTCTATAGCAAATATTTATGAATTTTCTGGATTTCTAACCCCTTAAATGATTATATTTATATTTATTTAAATATAATCACCTACATTTGCCTTCTGATGGAAAGAAAACACAAACAGTTGTTTTTTTTTTTCATCCCATACATTTTTTGGGGAGTTTCCTATTCAAATTTTGGACAGTCAAAACAAATAAATAAAAAATTATGTTGCAATTGTAGTTTATTGAAAAAAATGCATCTTGAATGGGAGTCAATTACCCCAAAAAATGCCAGAGGGATTCAGGAGGAACTATTTTTTTTAAAGGCATTTCTAAATACAAGACAAGGGAAAAAAAATCATGAACAATGTTTATTAACCCCATAATACACATTTTGCCCAAATTCTATGCCATTTGCATCAACACAGACAAAGTTATGCTAAAATAAAAAATAAAAAAAAAACACAAAAAAATGTTGAGGGAACCAGGAGGGTTAAATCAATTACACATCATTTGAATCTTCGCTTAAATGCCTTTTAATGCGTGTGGCATGTAGTAATTTAAATTAATTCAATGTGCACATGCATGTTCTGATTACAGTGTTGAATTTAGTTATTTTTTATTTTCTTTGCCGTGTAAATATAATGTTCAAACAATATTTGTGAGTAATTTGCAAAGCATTCCTCTGAACACAGATGGACTATCCCATGGAGCTGGAGCCACATGTGGTGAAGATGTCTTCCTGCCACACTGTGGTGACTGCCGTGGTCGCATGGCTGTGACTGTGTGGAGCCTGAAGCAAGAGACTGAAGTGTGTCAGCCTGCACAGCTGATAACACTGCCTCTGTCACACTTAGGCCAAAGAGCATTTGCTGGAGAGCTGTGGTGCATGATGGGCTTGTGACGCAACATGCAGTCGCATTTAAATTCTGAAATTGGGCTATGTACTTTTTTTCTTGTCCCTTGAACTGTGTCACATCATTTATCTTACCCCACATGATGCATTCTCCTGTCTTACAAACGTTCCTTTACTTCCTGACTGCTTTGCCTTGACATACGGGTTGTCAACCACCTATTTATTCTCATACTGTTAACTAAAGGTGATTCCCACATTGCACAGTGCACAGTGTTTATTTGGCTTATTTTGTTGTTTCTTTACATCTGTGTGGCACTCTAGCACAATGGCAAGTGCTTCTCTATATCCTTAGGCCATTGCCTTCCCACAGTTTCTTTTCATGGAGAGAGGCACTGACAGAATAAAGAAGAGCTCCTTCAGTGCAGAGTCTCTTATCAGCCTCCAACATCTGGCCAAGACTGATGGGCTCTTGGAATAGCTCTCCAAATATCGTTGAGTTTGAGCTGCATAATGCTTGTTTAACTGCATCCTTTATATAATACTAATTCACCCCCTCTCATTATGTGTCTTTCACAGAGGAAGCCATTTCTATGATTACAGAATTTAGTTCCTCAGCAGGAAAGGAGCGATCTGTGGCCGCACATTAGATAGTTCAAAGAAAAACAGCAGATATCGAAAAGGAGCAAGTCGTATAGGATCATAGCAATGTGACCATTCCTAATAACAATGGCAATCAAGAAAAAGCACACTATGTCCCACAAAAAACAAATTGCTTTTAACATACACAATTTCTTAAAACACCAACTTTGCTAAATTGGAGTCATCATTGTTGGTTTAAAACGTATTAGCCTTGATGCATTGCTGCAAATTACATTGAAGCTCTAGGGTAATCGGCATCGGATTTAAGAAATTATCCAAACACCTGGTTGTGTATATGCAAATAGTTGAATGCCAAATCATACACAGAGCAGATGTGTCATTCTGAGCCGATTTCCTTCTTCCTCTAACGCTGTGACAGAAGCACAATGGGCAAATCAATTATGTTTAGGTGTCTTCTGAATGATAGTGTCATTTCTCCGTGAGTGTTGTTTTCCTCTGATCTGAAACTTATTATTTCATAACCTAGAGCCAAAAGCTGCAGTCTCGTTATCGGTAGTTTCTAAAGAGCTGCTGATTGACTGTCTACACAATTCCGGCAAAATGTTAAAGCTTCAGTAGACAACTTTTGTGCCATACATTTAAAACAAATTCTGAAATATTGACAGCGAGTGTTGATCATGCCACTGTTCTTTGGTTTCTAACCTTTAATGTATTCAGGGTTGTATGACAGGACCCCCAATTTTGATCCATTGATGGCCACTTACTGTGTTGCTGCAGAAAAATAAATGTGTATTTGCTCATTTCACCACAGAGTAAAAAGTCTATTATGAAATTGTTTTTTTTTTATGTTTTAACAACTTTAATGCTTTATGTCTGGAATCTTGTTACATTTTTAAATAACTTTCTACAGCTGGAAATATACATACATGTATGTTAAATATTCATCTTTTTCATCAAAGACTTAATATACCGTCACTCTCTCAGCCGCTCCAAGGGCCATTGTAGAAGGTTTCTGTTCCCATGTAGATTATGTTATTTCATTGAATCTTTTTGGGTCTTTTAGATGTTTTTCCCTTTCTTTTCATAAAGGCCAAATCCCCATGTTCAGCTGTGATAACTCCCACTGTTTACCTTAGGAGGGTGTAGACAGCCGCATGCATCCTTCAATACGTATGGAGACGCCAGCTGCTTCTTTTCACTTGACAGCGAGCAGCTTTTCGGGGAGGCTGTTGCATACAGAGGTTCAAAGTAAACAGCAGCTTACAGCTCCACCGCCATTCAGCACTGACCACCACTTGTTTCACAGTATTCTGCTGTAATGACAAAAAGAAATTACTGAGAAAATTAAGTCTAAATGTAAAGCCCACACATTTCAGTTTTATTTTTGACTTAAATCTGACGTGTATCAAAGAGTTAAAGATTTCACTCTGTTGTATTTGGAGGAAAAGGCTGGGAGCAAATGAATAATTCCTGCTGGTGAGTGTTGCACTGCTCTGAGGTATAGGCAGTGACTCATCATAAGATAAAAAAGCAACATTTTTTTTCATCTTATTTGAGTTGCTTCATATTGTGAACAAGACTAACTCCTGCAAATGTTTTCAATCTAAAATGCATATCACAGGAGTTTTTGTTTTCATATAGATTATATCTTTGATTTTGTGCACTGGTGCCTAAATTGATCTTCTGCAAAGGTTATGCTGAGATAATGCAGCACTGTCAAAATGTTCCAATTACAAAGTATTTAGCACCAGCTACTATCAAATGCATCAAGGCTTTATCTTAACCGCAGCTCTGTCTGTGGCTACTGCTTTTATCTCTTTCACAGGAAATTGTGTTTGAAATGACGCAAAATTGACAAAAAGAGGACCATAAATGACCAATTAAAATAAAGGATGTCCTCAGCTGTAAGTACTTACATAGCAGCACCAGTTCAGACCCAGGTATGATGGTGGGACGCTTGCATAGAAGATGTTACCAGGTCACAGTTTAACATTGGTTATTATGACTCAAGCCGTTAAGGTCACACAACTGTCCTGCTACTCCAGCACCGAAGCTAGAGAGGCCAGAGAAAATCAATGTGATGTCATCCTGTAGTCCTCCCAGGAGACAGAGTGAGTAGTGGATATGGGAGTCAACTGTGACCCTCTTTAGAAGAAAATGTGCACCACAGACTTAGGTCAGATCATTACTTGATTGACATGGATGGTTAACAGCACACCGTCAAACAACATGAGTCCAGATACATCTATTGTTTTTACCCATTTGTTTATCATTTCTTTCCCATGTTTAAAAAAAAAAAAAAAAAAAAGGCTTGATTGATGCTCCATGCCAAAGACAACCCTTGTGCAATGTTGTATCAATAGCTGAAGCTTTAGCCATCTGCAGTGCAATTAAAAACTCAATTTTCAAAGCGCTTTGCTCTGGGCAATAAATGGGTCAGTAATCCCTTAATTGTTCTCTCCCATGCAGTCAGAATTACAGAATATACACGACAAATCAGCACTGTGAACTAGACAAATAAATTAAATACAGCAGCATGTGGTCTTTATCACTCATAGTCATCGTTGCTGTATAATGCTGTATTCCCGGCAGAACAATAAAGGTAAAGGTATTTTTTGGATTGGAGATGCAGTTAGCCTATATGTTGCTTTTATTAGGATACCATGACAAGCCTAAGGACAACAATGGAGCCCATTTATGTTGCTAGGTGGATGATAGTGCAAGCCTTATATATATATATATAGTAAATAATTATATTACAACCAAACGGGCATAAACAAATTATAAAGTATATGTCACATTTATTAATTTTCTCTAATTTAAAGCACATTTGTTGCAACTTTTTTATTGCCAATTGTGTAAAAAGTATATATTGTGATATATTAACCATAAAAATAAAAATAAATCTATTTTTTATTCAAACTTTGTGAATTGTGTAGTGGAAGAAGCCTTTTGTCACTCCCTTAAACACGTGCAGCAGCAGCAGATGCCGCAGCTGGAAGTGTCCCGGCCATTGACAATCCTTGGCCATCTGAGATTGCAGTGTTTCTTATCGATCCTTCCCACATAAGCTCATATTGACAGACTGGCGTGACGCAACGTGTGGCAACGAGTGTGGCTTTTTAATTTAACGTCAGATCAAGTTTGACCAACGCTGGCTTGGCGCGACGGGTCCAATCGGAGTTCAGATCAGCTCTCTCCCCTCCGCCGCTCTGCCTCCTCACTCTCTCTCGCGCTGGATCTTTAGTTGCAAAAAAAAAAAAAAAAAAAAAAAAAAAAAGCTCTGCAGCTGGACGGCTCCTCAATGAACCTTACTGCTGGTGCACTGTGAGACGGTGAGCGACCGTTACCTTCTATCCGCTGGATTTCCACGGCGCTTTTTTTTCTTGTATGTAGAGAACACATGAATGTGCTTACACAGACCCTTTTGAGGAGTTGAACACAGACAGCTCCGAGAAAATGGCACAACGCGCGGTTTTGTTTCTACTGTGGCTCGTGGACAGATCGTTTGCAGGGTTCCCCAATCAGATTAATATCGGTAAGTCCTGCTTTATTACATGTTTAGCAATGTTTTTTAGGTTGGAAGATATCATAAGGCACCCGACAATATACTGGACAGTGCCGTGAATGCGCGCAAAAATGACACTAAGTTGCTGTTCTAGCCTGTTTAAAATACTGCACTCTTCTTGCCACTGTGACAGCCTTTCTGGAGTGAATATAGACTTTGTAATTTGTTTATAGCTTACATAAATTATATATATATATTTTTATGTTGAAACAGTAGACGGTCATCTCGATCTAAGACTTAAGCCACAGACAGACGCACTGTCCAACTGATGCCACGCTGTGCATGTAGAGGGCTATTCATTCCTCTATTCTTCCTTTATCAGAATACAGTCCTGAACTGATACCAGACTCGACTCCTGATCTCTAATCTGTGCTCTCTTTTCAAAGGGGGGCTGTTCATGCGTACCACGGTGCAGGAGCACAGCGCCTTCAGGTTCGCCGTCCAACTCTACAACACAAACCAAAACACCACTGAAAAGCCTTTCCACCTCAACTACAACGTTGACAACCTCGAGTCGTCCAACAGCTTTTCAGTCACCCATGCGTGTAAGTCTGCTTCTGTTTCAACCATGTCCACTCTCCTCCTCCTCATGTCCGGGCTATTTCTGTCCTACTTAAATGGACTTCATACATGTATACATCTCAATCCACTACAGCACACAACCATGGCAGCTGGGTCTCCACCAGTTCATCATAGTTTCATTTTACACAAGCAATAGATACACACTGTTGTCCAAACCTAAATTAATATTATGGTTCAATCTGGTTCAAGTGCAATGCTCAGTCTCAGGCTTGAACCAAATATATTCTCATAATATTGATAGAAGACTGTGTATGACTTATAATTCGAGATGTGTGGTATTTTGACAGCACTGTCCACGTCATTTTTCAAATCAAATGTACATAGTTACACTAAAATTTACTAAAAGTGACAGTCCAGCCAAACAGATGTAACATTGATGTAACATGATTAAAAAAGTTTCTTTGGCAACATGTTGTATACACATAGGCCTTGAAAGAAAAATACAGCCAAACATTGTGTCAAGGATTCACTGTATTTTGCTCAACAAAAATAATTTGAATGGAAGCAGTGGATAGGAACAAATTTTAGTTTGAAGAAAGATAATGGACTAAAAAGTATGTATTACTTATGGAGATGATGTAAGGATGAATATATATTTTTTTTGTTTTAAACACACAGGTTCAAAGTGGGCAAAAGGTGAAGAAACCAGGTTGTGAATGACATTTTACGATTCATTTTCTTAAGTGTATTTGGCAGAACAGTGGGCTTTAGAGACATATATCTCTATATCTTTAAGTCCCTCGCTCCAGTCTCTTAACCCTAGTGTGTCGGTCATAATGGCCCCTCTGATGTGCCAGGTTCCCCAGCATCTCCATCCTGTGACTTTCTTCCCTCTTGTGTTACCGAGCGTCTCCCCAGCATTGCAGAGTCAGCTCATTAGCACCCAGCCCTCATAGCACCTCACTGCGCTGTCATTGGGTGAAAGGGGAGGGAGAAAATAAAAATCCATATAGCTCCCCGACCGACGGCAGCAAATGAGTCGGCCTCAGACCTGCAGAGTAGGTGGGTCTGAGCAGTGAGACAGAACAAGCAGAGCGTCATATCTCAGTCAACAGAGCTGCCCTAACAAAAGCATTCATAAGAAACAATAAGCAAATGAGAAGGAATAAATAATAGATAGTGCTATGCAATTTCACGCATGTTGAAGAGGAAGGGAACCATAGGAGGAAAAAGCTTGATATCAAAATCTAATTAATTTCAGGGGCAGACAGTTGTAGTGAGAGGATGGGGCTCCTGTGGGAACCATGGCCCCGTTTCATAGTTTCTTGCTGCCACGTCTGAGCATCTCCATCAAAAGAAAGTTAATAAAAACATATTTGGATAGAAATATATTTGGTTGTAAATAAAAGTAAGCTTTTGTTGGCATAATGTATCTTCCTCTTTGATGAGATACTTTTTAGTGGCTCTGAAGCATGCTCTCTTCATTGATGCATGTCCTTAACCCTATAAAACTATTTGAATCATATTTGCTACTCGAGTTTCTGAGACCTCTAATTTATCAAATCGCCCAAGGTGATAAAAAAAAAAAATGTCCGAAAAAAATATTTAGATTTTTATTTTTTTATTTTTTTTCTTAAAATGTTCTCGGTTCCAAAAAAATTTGAATTTGTTGGCCATTTCTTGATGTGTCAGGCTTTAAATGGCTACAATACAGCCAAAAATCACAAAGGATACTTTTTTGATATTGGTGATTAGAAAACAATACATTAAGATAAATATTGACACCTAAATATAACATAATTTAAAAGAGTAATAATATTTATTTTAGAAAGTCATTGCACAGGTAATTAAATTGAATTCAACCCCCTCCCTCTGCAACAACAAACAGTGTGGTCACTATCTCACAGAGCTAGGCTGCTGTGCTGAACCTATCTGTCTTTGCTTACATATAATAATGGTATATGTTTTGTGGATACATAATCACTTCTGAATAGTTGACGTTTTGGCATTTTTCTGTAGTGCTTGAGCAGAGATTGTCTGTAGGTACCGTGTCCTGAGAGTGCCTTCAGACCCAGACACCTCATGCTGCTTTCACAACAGTCCACAAGCAGCTCACTTTGTCTCGACCCATGTGCTGAGCGCCACGGAGATGACGGTTATTAAAAATCACTTACGTGCTGACTTGTGGGCCTTTAAAGTTTGGCCTGCGGTGACTTAAATCTATGATGTGAACTTTTAGTTTTGTCAGCAGACTTTTGTTTCCAAACTGCCACATTTATTTGAATATTAACATTTCAATAGCCGAATTAGGATGACTCAGACCTCTATTTTATGTAAGTGGCATGTCTATATACAAGCAAATTATTTTGAAACAAGTATCTTTGGCTGACTGAGATGAGACCTGACTGGCCTTACAAAGCAGTAATTATTTTTTTTTTTTTTACAAAGTGATTTTATGCACACTCACTGTTTTTATTCCGGGTGACAGTGCCAAAGTCCTCTGCTGTGACTCATCATGCTGATCACTCCTCCTCATTTGCTGTACATCCTTTACAAGCTTTATAATAGAGTTATGTGCATACAGTAGAGAAAGAAAATATGAAAGTGTCTTGTTTTAATGAAGCAGAGTTTTATGTCAGAAGAATTTCTTATAAGTTGGTTTAAAGCATTTGGCTATTAATTCAATTAGTGACCGACAGCGAAACAATGCTTGAGTTAACCTCGCGGCTTTGACTTTGTACTGCCGCATTCTTTGGTGGTAAGCCTTGTGTTGCTACTTTGAAGTGACATCAGAAATGAAGAAATGTGTAATTACCAGCGCAGGGTCCATAATAGCTGTGGGAGCTAGAAGTCAGGTATGCTCAGAGAGAAGACGGACACAGTTCAAAGCAAAGGGTGGCAGTTTGAAGAAAGCAAAGCAGACAGCATTAATGTTCTTGATGGTCACGGCCAGCCAACTTAATGACACTTCCATCCATCCACCTCCATTTCTTCACTGTTTACCTCTCTTCTTATTCTTTCTTCACCCAAGGCAAGAAAAAAAAAATCAAGCGCTCCTTTTGCCTCAGCTTGCCACGCTATATATTAGATTACTCGCCTTGATACCAGTTAAAGGCAAATTTTGCAACGCTTGGCTTTTGAATCTCATCTTCCTATTCCTCATTCCTCATTCTGTCATTAAGCTAATGGCGTGTGTCCCTTCTGCCAGCCTTTTTACATGTGCCTACCCCTCTTTTATTGAATCCTCTAGGTCCTTAAAAGCCTTGGCAGTACTTCTGTGCTTCTTTGCCGTTCAGCCCGGCCACCTTTTTCTCCCTCACTGCTGTAACCACTGAACAGGAAACGCTTCATTTTAAAGCAAAGGAAGGCAGGATAAAACACAAGTCACTGTGATTGCATTTGTCATTTCAGATGCAAGACAGGGAGGACAGGGAGAAAGAGGAAAAATCAGAATTGACTGTGAGCTGCAGTCATTGGACAAGAGGAAAGAGGTTGTTAACTCTGGTTTATGTGAAAAGCAGAAACTATTATTGAGGCTCACACTGCAATAGCCTTCGTAAGTGGAAACTAATGTGTGGCTGAATAAATCACTGGACATTATTTGTATGCTGATATACAAGTGAATGTTTTATGCAGGCTATATGAATGTGCTTATTGGAAATCGAGACTTGTTGGATTTAAAATATTAGATAGACTTTTGTTGTCTTGAAAAGAAATGCAATTTCACAACTAAAGGCACACATCTTGGTTATTTTTTGTAGTTGTAATGCATTTTTAGAAGCCTCTCCTTCACTGACCTTAGCGCTTGGTTTCTTAGAGGCCAGAATTACAAAAGTCTTTTCTGACCAACGGCTTTTTCTCTGACAGAGCACAAGTGGCAAATGACATATGATGTAAAAAACAGGGCAAAGGGCTCTGCTAAAATCTTTGCATGTATTGTTGCAGCTTTGGGAGGGGGGGCACATGTTGCTGATGTTGAATGGTGTGAAAGAACAGCGCAGAAAGACAAGCTACGGTCGAGAAGCTCCTCAGGTGATTGTAGTAGTGCCACTTCTTCCATCCTTGCAGGCTGTAACTCAGCTTGAAAGGTGTGACCAAAAGAATGTAGCAGTTGAAAATAGCGGAAGAACAAACACAATTGGGGATTGAACAAAAAAAATAAAATAGACATTTTAAAAGAATTGCATAAAATGGTTGGCTTATTAGGTCTCATGTCACGTTTGTGGATATGTACATGTGTTACTTTTAGAGAAATGCAGCTTTCCATAATGGATATTATTACACATAAGTGATGCTTGATTAATGGCAACAAAAGTAGGACTATTAACTGCAGCAGCAAAACCAAATCTTTTTGAGTTTGTTTTGTTTCAAATAAACTGATAGAAGTTAGTTGTATAGAAGAAGTAATGTCCTGAAAGCGCACCATATAAGTTTTTGTGTAATAGACTGAAGGCTGAGGGGGTGGAGCACAGGCTTCTTCTGGGGCAGCTGTTTAGGAGGGCAGATGGATGGATGTTTATGACTACACTTGCATGCGTGCATATGCATACAAGTATGGGCACACATTTGCACAGCATGTATCACAAATAGTCATTATAGACATGTTGTCACACACACAGACAGTCTCAACTCTGCTGCATTTCTATCAGAGTAAATGTGGCTGGTTTGTGTGAAAGCTCCATTGAAACAGCTCATTGTTCATCTAAAATAAAGGTCATCGTAAATATATTGGTGGTTTTAAAAGCAGAGGGCATGTAAAAAAAAAAAAAAGCCATGCACCAAGTAAACTAGTTTTCCCAAATTATATAAAAAAATGGGCGAGTGGATTTTACATAATCATGCCAACAGCGGGACAAACAACCAAACAAACAATATTGAAAACATAACCTCATTTTTGTCGAGGTAATGAGCACTGAGAAACGGCATGACTGTGCACTGGGGGCAAAATGAACCAGCATACAGTAACATAATTCTCTGAATGTGAGGCCAGCGAGCCACACAGTCTCAGAGGCCCGTTGAGTCGGCTCAATGTGGCAGATGAGTGCCACAGTAACGGCTTTGGATGGGGTTACATGCTCGGGGAATCACAGAGCCTCTGAGACTGTCAACAGATGTAACAGTGCAGCAAAGGAGACTATAGCACAGAAATGAGGGAAAGGGCCAACACTTGCAACAATACAATATGTATGTCCAGCTTATTAGTTGTGCTGCTTCCACTTCTCCCATTATGCAAAAGCTTTTTATACTGCAAATACATAAAAGGCTCCAAAGGCCAAACCTCTAAAGGGTAGATGTTTTTGACCTAATTTGCTGGCCATGATTTACTCTCCTCTGGATATGTTTTTATATTTTTAAAGCTAGGCACAAATCTAAAGCAGTAATGATATTCAGAATGAAATATATATAAACACATTCTAAAGCAGCTCCAACACAATGAATTTTTAATCAGAATATCAAAAGATTCTCAACCTGAAGAGAAGTGGTGCTATCGGAGTCTTGTTTTTCTTGGACTCAGTGGCGCTGGCAGATGTTGTTTGATATAACAACAGCTTTCTGCCCACATTTGCTGTGATGCCTTCAAATCTCCATATATCTTTCACAAACACTGGGCATTTGGCCATTTCAGCCACATGGAACATAAGAAGCACAGCCTAGAGACATATTTTTGATTATAATAGACAGTAAATCTGCACACACGTTGTAAATCCACATTAGAGATGTTTTTTTCTTGCACATGACAGTTATCAATCTCTTGCGGTGTGTCAGACCTACAGTGGGGATTGTTAGTTGAATTTCCTATTGATTTCCTTTATTTTCCCTCTTTTCTGGGCATGTGATAAATTGCAAGTGTGAACGGGGAATTATTATAGATGGTTTATCAAGCCACTGTGAGAATATTGCTCTATCCCCACCCCTGCAAGCAGAGCTCCTATTACTGCACTGAACAGACATCCATGTTTCATGGTACATATTCCAGCAGCTATCTCAACAATATATTGCACGTCCTGGCTCGACCCTGATGTTACCTTAGCCAAGGATAGGAATTCATTTGTAAGACACTGACCCATATGGCAAGCCCCATTGATGTAAGACTTAGATTAAGCCTCTTTCATCTGCAGACATGATGCAACATGACAGCCCATCAACACTCACACATCTGGTCACCACTGTTCAAATAATAGGGTTTCCAAACTATATGTCAACAATGACAGGGCAAGTCTGTGTTCCCTTATTGAAGATGATATCAGGCCTGCGTTGTGAAAAAGAAGAGGAGCTGACTGACCATATAAAAATCAGCGATAAATGCCATGAGACTGAACAGCAGGAGATGCAAAATCTCAGTGGTACAATAAACATGTAATTCTGGGCTCTGCTCTCGGAAAAACTCTTTATGATAAGAAAAAAGCTTGGACATGTGGTGCATTTAAAGTCAGATGAACAGGGGCATGCTGCTATTGTGAACTATTCATCTCAGGTGCATCAGGGAGGCGAGTTCTCCATTGCTGCTTTCCATTTTGTTGAGCAAAACCTCTCAAGGAGAGTGGGCTTCGAGGAGATTATTTTTCATTTTAAAATGTCATTTACCCTTATGCACCATTTGTGAAAAAGCAGGCGACAAGGGGGGGCCTTCTTTTTTTATTTATTTTTTTTTACTTCCACACAAAGATGTCTGACATTGCAGTCAGCATTTTTTTTTATTTCCCTCCTCTCTGTCTTTCTCATTTCTATCTCTCTCTTTCTTTATTAAATTTAATCTCTCCCACAAAGCCCATTACAGCTATGTCCCTGCAGCAGTTGCAGTCACACTCAGCTAGCTATTGGCCATCCCCTACAATACCCGTAATCACTGAATCTGTAATCCCCTACTTGAGTCGGAATAGCACATCCACAGCTGAAGTTACTGCAATGGTCTAGCTTCACTGGGTCCAGAAGAAAAAAACAAGTCTGAGCAACTGACTGCATTGTCCTAACCAAGGTCACACAGCTCATGACGTAAAAAAATGTTTTCAGTTTGTAATTATCTATCTAAAAATAAACATGTGCAACGGCTGGGGTATCTATGGTTTATTTTGACCGTTTAAGATTTTTCAGTGCCTTGCATTTCTGTGAACAAAACTGAGGACATCTTTGCTGTTTTAGGATGAACACAAAACACTAACAGGGAGGGCCATATTGCAATTTCCAAAATACTGGGCAGCTTCTTTGTCGGCCGACCAAAGCAGATTGATCCACACATTTTGTGGTCTGGTCTTCAAATGAGGCAAGTTGCTATAGCAAAGCCCTGCCAAAGCTGCATGTGTGTGCAGAAACAGAGGCTCTATCATAACTGATTGCTTGTGACAGTTCACAGTCGCCGGGCCACTGAAGCATCATAACCTTGTAAAACTAGTGTAGAAGCACTCTAGCATATACAAGATGAAGGAGAAGAGGAAAAAATGGTGTATTAACAGATTTCTTGATGCAAATAAAACACCCTGTGCCATAAATAGTGTTGTTAATGTTAAACAAAGCTGGCCAAATTTATATGAATTGTCACACTGTATGTAACATTTGCTGATAAACTGCTGAAGGCACAAAAAGAGAAGTTATATGTGCATCAAATCAAAGTCAAGGTAATTGAGAGGTACAGTCAGTTAGAGCAGGGTTTATGGATGGTTACTTAACAGAACCAGCTATATGGCTATAGGTTGATGAAGCTCATCTGAAACATTGAGGCCTGGGCAAGAGACCTGCAGAGGTGTATTAGCCCCTTTACAGCTGGTGTTAAAACGTGTACCGCTCAAAAGGACCAATCTGAAATGGGGGCTTGAGTTTATCACTACTATATAATATAGGATTATGTAACTGTTTAATGATTTAATGCTACTGCTGCTCGGGCCAATAGTTCAAGCTTGATTGCTGGATAACATTTAATTGCAATGAGGTGACATGATCTTGCCAGAACATACATCTCACAGCCCTGTCTTCGGTGCTCACTGTGCCCATGAGTGAGAACTAAGTGAACATGATGTGCTCATTCAGCCATTACCCTCCTCTGTTTTTTCCCTCCAATGGTTAATTCGTTGTTGTGCTAATGCCGTCGTGTGGCTCTCGCCATTTCACACATGGCTACGTCAAACCTGTGGGCGGTTGCTCCGAGGTGGCCGTCCGTTCCTCCTTGTGAGTCCATGCATGACTGTGTGATGAAATATTGAAGAGTTCTATTATCGAACATAGGGTAGCCTGTGGTGGGATTCCTGTCCCTTAAATTTGTTTTTTCTCCTCTTCTCTATCTCCGTGGCATGGCTTTATTTTACACAGCATGCCGCACAGATCAGGAAGGCAACCTCATCTGGACCCATGACAGAGCTAATCCATCGCAGCTGCAGAATGAAAAGGCTGTTTGGAGTGAATCCATTGCAAAAGGCCTCAATGGAAAGCTTCTCTCAGATGCCGGTGCCCTTTCGCAGTCTTGACAGTGTTAGAATATGATAAAAAAAGGAGTCCACTGGCTTAGCTATGTTTATAAGTGGAGCAAAGAGTGTGGAATTGAGGTGCTGTACTAAAGATGGAGAGATGAACTGACTAAATCATGTCTTGCACTGTGCTTTGTAAATAAAGTGGCAGATCTTCCATCAGTTTGTCAAGGGCATAGAGAAGTCTCATCAAAGTCACTTCATGTGTGTGTCCTTTCTTTCTTTGTGGAACACGTTTTATTCTAGTCTATTGTGGTGCTGACTGCTGCTGCCGCCACAGTGAAAGTCCCATCCCCAAGCTGTAAGTGGATAGGCTTTGGGTCCTTTATGCATAAAGAAGCTTAAGTTCTAAAATTGCTCTCAAATGGCCAAAGTTTGTGCAAAAGTCAGTGCAAATTCCACCCCCAATTTCAGGCAGTTTGTCTCAGGAAAGAGCTTTGCTCCAATGCATTGCAAAAATAACACAGTACATCAGGATTTTTCTGTATTAATTGTTGCAGCCATGTTGTGTTCAGTCCGGCAACATTAAAGTTGTGGTTTGGAAAACTCGTTCTCAGAGATTTGGTCTTCGCTATTCGTAGGCTAGATTTTTCTATACAGACCAAAAAGCACAAGCCTAAAATGTGTTACTTTTATTTGTAAAAGGAAGTAGCACAACATATTTCTCAAGGTCTACTGAGTTATGGGAAATGAACTGCAGCTCAGCTTTAACTATATTTACCCCTGGCACTCATCATTTTAAAACATTAGAAAGCATACCCACTGGTCACTTAAGCAAAAAAAAAACCCAAAGGTCCTGCCACTACTAGAGGAGTGACCAACATATGGCACAATGAAACAGGTAATGGTTGGGTAAAATCAAAAATGTTAAAGTATCTTACTCTGCCTGAACCAGTTATGAACATTTATGAATCAATACTGATATTCAGAACCTGTTCAAATATGGAGGGAAGGCTTGTTTATTTTCAACTTCATCACTTCTGTATAACTTGCCATAATTGCATGGCCTTGTAATTATTAAAATGGCCTAAAAGTAACATTTTGATTATTCAATGGAATAATGAAGAAAGAACACTTGTTTAAATCTATTTTTAGGGTTGTTTTGCCTTTATTGATAGTTTGACAGTAGGTTGACAGGAAACAGGCAGAGAGAGGGTGATGACATTGAGCAAATGACCTGTCCGGGATTCAAACCCGTGTTCTTACGTATTTGTGAGTGCTCTACTAACTGAGCTAGGGCCCCCCCCCAAGAACAAATTTTTTGCCAGATGACAACTTTCTGTCTATTTTATACAGGGAACATACTCAGCGGTAACAGTCCCATGTGGCTTAGCAGTGGTGTAGTTGCAGACAGAGTCCTTTAGCGAGTCCATAATTCAGAAATGAGTATTGCTTGTATAAAGAGCAAACCATAGTGGACTATCATGCCAAAAAAAGTTGATAGATTATGATTTTTAATTAGTGAAATTTACTGTATGAAGAATGAATTACTGTATGAGGTAGCTCCAGCACAAAACTCTGGCTGAGATATTTTATTAGGTTTGAAGGGGGAAATGTTTTTGAAGAGCAGGGCAAGTAAGGCTTATTCAAAAGTATATAAGATTACAGCTCAGTCACTGGCACAGCCCTCATCTGTCCCTCTATCTCTCTCCGCATTATCATTCAGGGACAGAGCAGCATTTCAGCAAGGACACTAATAAGTTGAAAAGGACTGCTGAACTCTACATATTTAAACATGCCTGGATCGAGGCTAAGAAGGAGAGGGAAATCTATAAGTGATGTTTTCAAGGTTAAACAGCTCATCTTCTGTCCTTAACTGACTTATTCTATTATTCTTCACACAGCCGTGAAGGCAGTTTTGGAGAGATGGCGTCTGAAAATGAATCCTTGTAATCAAGCGTCATAATCCCTCGATGACTGGGCTCGGTTTGTGGTTTTGCCATAAGATATGAATTGTGACATGTAATTTGATTAGTGTCCCTGAGGGCACAGGTTTAGTTTCCATGCTCAGGAAGTGGACTTTGTGAGAGTGGCACATAGTCATCCCCTCTCGGTGGTATTGCGAAGAGGAAACTTAGCTTTGGATGAGGTTCAAAAATATCCCTGAAGGACAGAACCAACCAGTCACACAAAATTATCTTGAGATGAAGAAACCAGACTACGTGTCAACTTGAGTTATGGAGAAGAAAAAGTAAAAAAAAATTAAATAAATAAACGTAGCAAAGTAGACTGAATATTAAATCTGCTATAAATACAAAAGCGCGGAGAAACAATTCAACATTTTGACATTGAAGAAAAAATATTTATGGCTATGAGCCATTTATAAAGTTATTCTCCTTGGCTTTCTTTTTTTTTTTTAGGAAGTACAAATAGAAACATAAGATGTTCTCAGCTGGCAGGTGTTTTCTCACTGTGAAGAATCAGATTCAAAATAAGTCAGTTGAGTGCAGCGCTTTATACTTGAAATATTACTTCACCAAAGCTACGCTGCTGCCCTACCCTTCTAGTCAAAACGAATAATTTAGAGGCATCTTCCTAAACTGTTTCTTTAATCTTTCTGATGTGGTAGAGACTTTGCTCCTCGTGTCCTTTTTTCTTGAAGGCATCTGTCATAAAGTTGAACTTTTTTCCTGTGATTCAGCAGAGCTCATCTTCCCTATCTAGAGCTGTTTGCCATGAAGGCTAGGTCTCGGAGCACATCTGACAGCAACAGTTTCAATGTTTGCTGTCGTGTTCTGACACACTGAACTCTGTCTCCTCTGTTCCTTTAGCCGCTGTCCACATAGTCTTCCTCCTCCAGCTGCTCTTCCAACACTTGGATGATTGGGTGAATAAACCAGTGATGGGACCATTATAGACTGTTTTTGAAGCCTTGATATTGAAAACTTAGTGTGTTAATATTAGATTTTGGTGTTTTGGACAAAAGTGGTGAATTTAACCATTTTGCATTAAGAAGATTAAAAAAAAGATTAGATTTACAACATTTAATGTATAATTGTAGATGCAAATGAATAAAAACTGTCTACCGTAGCTTAAGGAGTTGAAGTATGAGTAGAGATTTTGTCAGGTAACTTCTCTGTCGATCGTATCTGCCAATCAACTCCTGCACTCGAGATATCAAAGCCTAACATATGGTACAAAATCAAAAAGGAAAATAAAAACAAATAGTATTTTTCAGAGCTTTAATATTTCATCTGCAGTTGTTTCCCCCTGGTTGCAACATGCTGTCTTTCCCTCAGTGGGTTATTGTCCTTACGCAGTTCAGTTGCAGCGCAGTCCACGCCCATCTTTATCGGCCATGTTCTTTCTCTCTTCATGCTCCGTTCTCTTCCCTTTCTCCATGCTCACTGCAAAGAAGAGCATAGGCCTTCCAGTGCTGATTGGGAGGATTAGTGGCGTGTGAGGGACTTTGTCACCAGCTTTCTGGGAAATCCAATTACAGAATATCATAAGCCTTACATGTTTCATACTCGGATGAATCCTGCCTAAAATGCATACAGCCATAGTCAAGAGGTCAGTGTTTAGCAGATTTCCTTCGAAGCATAACGCACCATCCTCTCAAGGTGAGGTCAGCCATCTTATTTTGAAGGATAAGACATGTATTTTAGTGCTCCTCTGGCTTCTGCATTGCAGCATTTGATGGAGTTGACGCGTCTGTCACAGATGGTATTGTTCTGCATTATGGACTTTATCTGCGTCTCGACCTTAATGCTATCTGTCAAAGAAACAAAATGCAGGCAAGAAGCTTCAGGATGATTTCTGCATTGAATCCTATTGAACTGATTTCCCCAAGCTAACTGTCCAATATCACTGCTGCCATCAGTACATTGTTATCTGAATTTCAGAAACAGCCACTGTATAGAGCATTTTAACATCAGTTTTGTCATTTCTGGTTTGGTTCGGCATGCAATGATTCATTCTTGACAAACAGAGGGCACTGCCATAATAATGAAGAGCCCACATGCGCAGGTCCACAGTGGCATGTTGGTATGTCTGACCTGTGCTGCTCTCAGCCCCACAGTGCGGCTCAGCGTTCAAACAAAGCATGATGGCAAGACCTTGAAGGTGAAACTATATGTCAGAAGGAGATGGAGTTGAGAGCCATCGAGCCCCTTGGGGATTGCTTAGCCACTACTGTCACAAGTACAGAGCTATATCTTGAGATGGCAAGTCTGGAGAAGAAAGAAAACATAGCTGAAAGTAGGCACAGAAAAAAAAATTCAAGCAGAATAGTTAATGAACTCCAGTGATAGGACAATCGCACGTGACCTGAATGGTTAATGAGCTCGGGTCACTTTCTCGTCTGCAGAACACTATACATGACAGTTTGCTACAGTCATGTCTGGCATACATAGTTGAAGAACTAGGGGCTTTTATGAAATGCTCTTTCAACAGCTATGCAAATTTGTAAAACGCCAGGTTCCTTCATCTTTGCCAGTCGAGAAGTGATTGATGATGATTGTTACTTATCATTGACATTTGTTTCAGCATCTTGCAACAGTCTTTCCACAACAACAGTCAAGCTTGGGATTTCTTGAGCTTTTTAAACAATGCTAAAATAAGCAGTATATGCAGTGCTTTATAATTATTATACACACAATTGATGTTTCTTTAAAAGTAATAACACCAAATAAGTGAAAGTGAAAAGGTCAGGCGAGAGGAATGTTTCTCAGTCTGTCTTGAATTCAGTGTGAACATGTTTATTATAGGAAATATCAATGTCTATTGTAGAATTATTTATTATTAATTAGCACTCAAGTGGCAAACCTTTGCCTCTGCCTCTACTTGAAGACTCTGACTGTGCAGTTTGTGTAGTCTAGCTGTACACATTGTGTCTTCTATCTGGATGATGATCAGCATGGATGTGAATATTTTAACCTATCACTCTCTTTGGCAATGTTTCTGTTATATATTTTAAGATATTTTACCCCTGGGGTTTGGTTTACAAATTAATCTGAGAGTCAATATTTTTAACATCTTGTAAATGACAAACATCAGAATACGTTTTTGCTGCTCTGTTCAGTTTGTGTTTTGCTTCCACTTTTATAAAGGAGTACTAATTTAAGTGAATTTTGTTATTGGCTGTTAACGTTTTATATGACTTTTACAAATTTAAGATAACACAGTGTTTGTATGGATCAGATAATTCTCTGTACAACATAATTTCTATTGTAGCAAACGTATAATAAATACCACAAACAAAAGCATCTCAAATTAATTGGTGGACAGTGCTTTTGACTTTCACAGAGAGAACTAACCAGCTGTCAGTGATGGAGCATCCCCCGACTCGACTCCTTATTCCCACCATCGATCATAGGCTCGAGCAGACACATACAGGCATGCATAAAAGCAGCCGCTCTGCACCAATATGCACACAATTACCTTTCTGAGCAGATAAAGGAGCTCAGCAAGATTTAACTTTTTGTGTTAGAGTGTTAACACTTGTAAAATAACCATTTTATTCTATGAGTTGTTATTATAGAGGATGATATATTGAAGAGAAATGTGAGAAAGTCATTTGTCAGTAGAAGTTATGCTGATTTATTTTAAATTCAGAATTTAATCTCCTTGGCTGCATATAAAAATAGACAGGGAAACAATCCTAGATTATTTTTTAAAGAAAATTAAGCATTTTAATACAGAAGAGGTAGACCCCCAAAACTGTGACATAGCAAACGTCCACTGATCATCTAAGAGCATTGTGGATGTGCGGCAGAAAAAATTAGGCATAAGGCGCAATAAAAAAACTGAGATGAAATCTTATTAACATTTAGCAAATGTCCGATAACAAGGAAGCGTGTTTGTGATATAAAGTATGTACGTACAACAGCAGCTATATACAGTATATTTGTCAGTCTTCAGATTTTACACTTTTGACAAACTATTATTCAATAGAAACTGAACCATAGCATTTTGAACATTGTTTTGTAGAATTTAAACAATATGTGAAAAAAATATTTTGTCTTAGGTTTGTTTTATTATTTTCATTGACACAAGTGCAATAGAAATCTCCCTCAAACATGGGTTTCAGTTGAGTTAATATGAGGCCAATGAAACAGGACAACTAGCAGCTTCCCTGAGAACATTTCACGGGACCATTTCAGTTCTTGAAACTGGGTCTGCCATTTGAGTTAACAGTTTGAAGCACTTTACATCTCAATATGACAAGAGCTGATGCAATCCCCCCAGGGCACTTAGGAGCTATCTGGCCGTGACAGCATCCCTTCTCTGTAGCAGGACAGGCCTGATGTAGACTGGTGAGAAAGAGACAGAGGAGGGGTGGGAACCAGCGCAAGGAGCTACGAGCACCAGAGGAACATAAGGACCGAAATGGAGGGCATGTGGCTGAGAAG